>JABXJD010000046.1:2492500-3022500 GCA_013375575.1 Percina caprodes
CGTCCTCATCCCTATGAGGGCACACACAGCTTCATGTATCCTTTACAAAAAATGTCTAACTGCAGTGAGCGATAGTTTTTCTCGCTTGCACGCTGAATCAAATTTGAGCCCGAGGTAAATATTCGATTTTAGTTTTTACTGGGTGAAATATTGTGCTACTGTAACAAAGCAAACCACAAAATCCAAGCACTGCTCATCTAAAATGTGTCTCTCATTGAACTGCTCTCATTTTTTTTTTTTATATTTTCCCACAATATTGTTCAGTGTGTTATTGGACGGCATTACTGTCAAAACATTTCACTCTGCTCTGCCTGATTATTGCCCAAAATTGCCTTGAGAGTCTGTTTACTGTACGAATCTGTGATCATTACTGAAAGTAGAGTGTGGTGCGAGAGCAATTTTCAGCCACTGCCACTTGAAAAATGCTCCAGTTAAAATCCCTTGCAGATTTAACCCCGCGTGCCCCTTTGCTGTTCTGCTGCGATGATTCATGTACTGGTCTGCACAGCTGTTGATTGACCTCGAACAGATGTCTCTTATTGGTTTATGATGATGTTACATCACATTGTGTGTATCAGTAAACATTTGTCTTTGGCTGCTTTTCTCAGCTCTTAATATCCTTGTCACATTTGTGCTTTCCTCATATGTGTTATTTATCTCATAAGGCAACGTCTTGGATAAGTGCTCTATAAATAAAGATTATTGACTGAAAATGAATAAGGATTTATGACTATGTGACAAAGCTACAAGTTACAAAAGAGCTGTCTAGAGCTGAAACAATTGGTGGATTAATTGATTAAACGATCAACAGAATAATAATCGATTGATTATTATACACTTCAATTAATTTTTCAAGCAAAGCCACCAAATATTCTTAATAATTCCATCTTTGTTCCTTTGTTCTTATCTCAGTGTTTCCCAACCTGGGGGTCCAGACACAAATTTAAATCTAACTAATGCACTGATTTTGAAATTAAACAGTATCTTGTGGATAAACAGAATCATGATAGAAACAACACTGTATAAGTCTTTTATCAGAACTAGAATTCACAAAGGCAAATCCACTTTGTATGTTTTGTGACTTTTACTTTTGACTGGATTAATAGAGATTATCTTCAAATGTATGCATGGAAGCGGGGGTGGATGGTAGATTTTATAAAGCAATCCGGACCATAAATTGTTTCCCAGTTGCTTTTGTGGAGATCAATGATATGTATACTAACTGGTAGGATAAAACAAGGGGGTGTCTTCTCTCCTACTGCTCTTTTTTGCAATATTTGTAAATTACTTAAATCTAAAGATTAAGGAAATGTATTCATGCATATGCTTGGATGATACGCAGATGATGTCATTTTACTGGTTGAGTCTGAGTCTGACCTACAGAATATATTAAATGTGGTTAGTTTGTGGTGTCAAAGCAAAACACATATAATGCATTTCAGAAAAATATGGTAAGTACACAAAGAATAAATTTTGGCTCAGTCACTTAAGATAATTTTAGTGCATATTATGCTGTATAAATACTTGTGTATTTCTCTTGCATTTGGAATTGGGTCCCTTAGTATTGATGAGCAATAAGAATGGCTGTTTAATTTTATTGTGTAAAGTTTGTGTCAAAAGTCTGGAATAGAGGGCGAGGTGGATTATTTAATTAGCATTCTGTCTGTATAGCAAATGTTTGGTCTGAAGATTGTATTGGGAGAGATGCTTATTAAGTTGCTCCTTTATTTTTGGACTGTCTCTGTTGTTTTGGAAATGTATACGCAGCACTCTGGTCCTGGCTTTTATTAAATGATGGTGTCTTGTTAGCCCATGAGGCCTTGACATAGTTATATAGCTAAGACACAGTAATAAAACATACAAGAAGGGGTTCACAAAATGCTCAATGGAATAGGTTTGAAGAAAAAAAAAAGTTATGTTACGCTATTATTTGTGAAATTTCTAGTTTTATCTATATTTTATCTCAAAAGGAATTCAAATCATACAATCTGACAAATTTAGAGGCAAAAAGCTCACAGTCTTGTCTGACAATGAATTGAATATCTTTGGGTTTTGTACTGTTTTTTTTGAGAACAAGTTACAAGATATTTAAAGAAATCACCTTTGGCTTCAGAAAATTGTAACAGGCATTTTTTTTAACCAACTATTAAACCATTAATCGAGAAAATAATAACCAAACTTTCTGTGGCACTGCCTGTTTAACCTGTAATACAATGAAGAATGTATCTTTATTTTGTACATGAACTGCCTGCCATATAGAGGATTTATCTGACAGCTGACTGAATTGTTAGCCTTCATGAATTCATGATCACAGCAGTAAATCCACTATGTGCCGAGTATAGATACATAAAACATATTGGTCTCTTGGATTTATGAGCTGTTTGATTTATGCAGATCTTACTCAACAGATTTCTACCTCTGTGTATTTGGAGGGCTTCAGCTTCAGTTGACATTTACAGTGCAAAACCAATCAGGAATTGCCATCATCTCTTTACACTATTGATCCCTCTATATCTACAGGACGGTTTATTTGGAAGATCTTAAGCATGGATGCTTGTATCACATTTATGCGTTGTTGAGAGCATAAATATTTCCCCCTGAATAAGCCCCCATAAACCCGACACGGTCACCGTGTCTCCATTAAGGAAATGAAAAAGGCAAAAGCGGTGACCAAACCTCTGCTGATTGTCCCCTCATGAGGATCCCATAAAGGAATTGGAGAATTATTAGCACCTCTAATATATTATCTCAAGTCTTTTAAAGTATGTTCTCTGTCCAAGACTTGCTCCCACTACCACCAGGATCCAAAAAATGCTGCCAGCCAGAATCCCGAGCCTCTAAATTAGTGCTACCTGAACCGCTTGCAGAGGAAACAATGGCTCTCAGCAGCCTGCACAGTTGTGCCACATAGCTTGAGCTGGTCCTTCATGTCAAGTGACTCTACTTACTCAAACCAAACAATGTATCCAGTGTCTTTGATTACAGATGGTAGCCTGATCCCTTTTTTCCCCTGAAAGTCATAGAGCACAAGTGCCAGACCCACTAGTAAAGACAAGAGACGCAGAGAAACATTTTAATGATCTATGCACATGGCGCAGGTGTGTTTAGGGCGTGCCCAAATCCCCTTTTTGCTAGTTTGACGGCGGAAAAAAAGGGTCCGTGGTTCAAAAGGTACTTAGTGTCTTCATTCCTTCATAGGTGTGTTTTGGGCGTAACATGCAATAAACCGGTTAGAGTGTGAGTGAGTGTCATCTCCCATTACCTTTAACAGCCAGGTGCGTTTGTAGCGTATTGCTATTATGATGGCGGATTTGCACTGTAATATTTTTATTTGTAATCTTTTGCATGTGTGTCTGAGTGTGTAACTCCTTATTTCCACCGGTTGCAGAACGTCTGCGGATCGACTCCGTGCTCCGCCGTCCATCACTACCCACCAGGTCTAAGCACATTCTAAGCGCATTTTACTAATGCACTGTTAAAATAACAATAAAATGCTGCGCTATTAACTTTAGACCAGGTTTTTGTTGGTCACTTTCCACTGCCTCACTGCCTCAAGATAGCAATACGCCCAGAATTCATCTGCACACACTCTTGTGGCGGGCTTTGTGTTGCGCTCTGCCCTTGTGCAAGATAGGGCCCATAAAGTCTCGGCTTTCATTTGTTATCCAACACCGGTGGTCAGTTGCACATGTTTGTGTCCTCAAATTCCACATCAGTTATCTCGGACTGTGTTGAACCAGTCTTTAAGGCAACCATGTTGGCATTCACTGCCTCAAAAGTAGTGAACTTGTCTTGCACATGCCTCTTCACCAGAGATTGCAAAAGTACTCACTTCACATACTTAAGTAGGTGTACAGATACGTGTGTTAAAAAGATATTCTGGTAAAAGTATTGATTTAACTTCTTAACTCAAGTAAAAGTAACAAAGTACAGGCTTGGACATTCAAGTACAAAAGTAAAAGTAGCCTTGTGAATGACAACCATTATTTATGCAAAGCTACCTGGACCACACACATGTTACTAGAGAGCACGCTGAGGAACTTGGTGTTGAAAGTGGTTCTTATAATCGTTTTTAAAGGAGTTATAAATGAGACGGCAATGGAGCGTGCTCAGGTGTAAATTTCAGGCTTTCCTTTAGCCTGAAAGGATTAGTTTAGCAGATTTCTAATTTTGTTTTGCTTATAGCTGGATGGGACAGGTTTCATAAGAAGTTTAGCATTAAAAGGTCCTGTTTTGTATGGGCTGCAGAGCAGAGCGGCAGATGCTCTCTGCAACGATTGACTCCCCTCTCATCCACTCTCAGCTATTTTTATGCATGTTGACACGCTACACTGGGCTTCATCAAACACTGACCCTCAGTTTACCCTTAATGACAAATGCTGCTTAACTACCGGCATGATTTAGATGCTCCAAATTAGTACATGAAGTTTTGTTCTTTCTTTGATGCACAGCTTGTGTGTGGCTTGTAGTTGTCCATCAGCTACCGTACCCTATGAGATTTCTTACTTGTAACACTTGCATCGTATTTGTTAGCATTCAGGCTAGTGCAGCTTTTTGTATTCTCATGCTGGTCAATCAATCAATCAATCAATCAATCAATCAATCAATCAATCAATCAATCAATCAATCAATCAATCAATCAATCAATCAATCAATCAATCAATCAATCAATCAATCAGTCAATCAATTAATCAACATTTATTTATATAGCACTTTACAGCAACCAGCAGGTATCCAAAGTGCTTCACATCAGAAAAACAAGAATAAAACAACATACTACAAAAAGAATGAAACATAGAAAACAGAAAAGGTTACATAGAAACAGGAGAAGGAGAGTGAAATTGTTACACCACTACTACTGTCAGAGATCTAATGGTCATGTGGGGTTCATTGAGTCATTTTATTTGGTTTGTGTCACTCATTAGAGCTCAGGTTAATGGCCTTATACGCATTTGTGCCTCATTCTAACGCTACCAGCGCTCCAGAGTTTGTGAGAGGGCACATGGGTGAACTGCGTGAGGTGGGGTTATTATTGCACGGTAATATGGATACCAGCAAACAAATGCATACAAATACAAATACAGTTATTGAGCATGGAATAGATTTTAGTTTTTGTATAATTTCTCTTCAAAATGTAATGCATGTGCTTGCCAAATATATTTCTCTGTGCTCAAAATCTATATAAAAAATCTAATATAATGCCATACAGGGTAGCATAGAATAGCTGTTAGCAGGTGATAGCAGGCACAGTTGCAAAGCAGATTCCTGCAACTGGCTGGCACACCACTTCTCCACTTTAAAAAAGTGCAATTTGATTAAATCTGCTCTGTTTCAGTCCAGAATGTGTGCTGGCTGAAACGAATAAAGTGGATTAACTCTATCACAGGATAATGCAGATTAAACCAGTGGGCACAATCACTAAGTGATGCATATGGCCTGTAGGGGTGGAGTTATAGCTTTATTTCTCAGACAGAAGAACTGAATGGAAATATCTGGGTTTTAATTGCAGTGTGCGCAGCTGAAAAAGCCAGAGATCATGTAACATTTTCATTTCATACAGTGATGGTAGTGGAACATAGAGCAGTAACACCAGCGCTGCTTGAGCCCATAATACCTCCAGGTCCCAACATATTAGCTGTTCTTGTAAAAAGAAGAGCTCGTGCAAATGCTGCTGCTAATGAAAGCGTTAAGTTATTCAGCTGGTGTTTCTCTGGAGTCATACGTCAGCATGTCTCTTGATCCCTGAAGCGATTTTCCCCCTGGGCGAGGGCGGGTAGTCATGCTCGCTCTGACGGTGGAGATACAGCCGGTTCAATGAAAGCGGGGGTGGCAGCTGGAGAAAATCCATTCCCAGAGTGAGCGTTCCGCTGAGGCAGGTAGGCCGACCTTTCAGTCATCTGATAGGTCAACGCTCGGCAGCGTGCCTGGACAGTCGTGGCTAAACGCCAGGCCTGGTGGTGCTCATAGTAAAGCTTATCTGAGCAGCAGCCAGCTATGATCAATGGAACCCCTTGGCAGCTCATTTATAGTACAGTATGGCACCGCCACAAAACACTCACCAGCAGACACAGGTGACAGATGACGATAGGGTTTACCCATGTGCATGGGGATAATTCAGAATCTCAATGTAAGCCAGAAGTGTTCAATGTATCTCAAGCAAAATGTAGTTTTAATCCATTGTGCAGTAGTTTAGTCAAGGGCTGCAACTGATTCATCTGTTGATTCATCGATTAGTTGTTGAGTCTATAAAATGTCAGAACATTATGAAAAATGTTGATCGGGATTTCTCAAAGCCCAAGATGACGTCCTCAAATGTCTTGTTTTATCCACAACTCAAAGATATTCAGTTTACCATCATAGAATAGAATAGAATAAATCTTTATTGTCACCAGGGTGGACATTTTTCTTTGGCCCACCTGACCTACAGGACAGATTAAACATACAGACATCTCAAACATAGTAAGTAAAATATAAAATAGGAAATAAATATATAAGGATAAAAAAATACATATGCTTAGATTTATTAAAATAGCAGCTCAGTTTGATTGTCACTTGATTTGGTTAAGGATACTGATGGTATTTGGGATAAAAGAGGAAATATTCACATTTCATTCACAAGAAGCTGGAATCTGAGAATTTAGCATTTCTTTTCTTACTGAAACGGATTCGTCAATGAATCTTTGCAGCTCTAGTTTAGTCGATATTCTTTAATCGCCTCCTAATTATTGCTTGCAAATTAGTCTTGGATGACTTTGGTGTAATGCCATTGTTCTGCTTTGTCTGCAGGAATTCTGTGCAGAATACACACCTGCACCTTGTTCTTTTGTATGTCAGACTCCAGCCATAGGAGATGAAATTCCTTGTTAGTGGTAACCGCTGCTGCGTCTTCTTCTCAGGTGCCCACGGAGTGAGAGAGGAGCCCCGGTTTGTGACGGCGCGCGCCGGAGAGAGCGTGATCCTGGGGTGTGACGTGTCCCCTCCCCTGGACGGCCAGCAGCCCCCCTATGTGGTGGAGTGGTTCAAGTTTGGAGTGCCTATTCCCTTCTTCATCAACTTCCGCTTCTACCCTCCTCATGTGGATCCAGAGTACACTGGTAAGATGTCTATGTCAAAGTAATCCAGCCCTGAAAGTATAAGAAGATATTATGACATGTTTTTTTGTCTTTTTTAATCTTCAACAACTTTAGTTTATGAATTTTGAATTAATGAGCATTTGGATGCATCTTGAATCAGGATCAATATCTTTTTAGTTGCCAAGCACAGTAAATCCACAGGACTTTGTCTTGTTGACACTGCAGCAGATACAAAGTTAACAACAACAGTTTTACAGTACACTCGTGGAAGGATATTATGACATTTTAAACTACATTTTTCCACATGTGAAAGAGTTAGAGTTACATGTGAAACATAATGAATGTTAAAACAACAACTCTATGGATTTAAAGGAATTGCTTTACATTTAGGGAGATACACTTTTTCCCAAAATGTCGCTTTTTTTGCCAAGAGTAAGATGTGATGTTTGATATCGCTCTCATGGCAACTATTATTTACTAAAGTTGGATGGGATCTGTATTGTTTACCAGGCAAATGTAACCTGACCAATATTTCCACTATAGCAGAGTAGGAAGCGTGTCTCCAAACATGGTTAAACTACCTTTTGTGAGTCCATCAAACTGATATTGTAATGATATATCACTTAAACAACATTACAGATTTTAGCTTTAAACTGAAATCATTCTGGAAACATTTCAATGATTATAAAGCATATAGATTTCCTTACACTGCCACAAACCTAATTATAACTACTGGCTGAGAGCAGAGCCATTTCTGAAAACTAGTTAAATATATTGCAGTTCAAATGCACTGTGTACATGTACCTCCCAATCCTATTTCATTGAGAAGACCTGCAATTTCAGCATGATCCAGTTGGTTTTTCCCTCAGTATTTTTTTTAGCAGTTTGGGCTTTAAGTATACAACATGGCGCAGTACACTGAGGCCTTTAAGTACTTAGAGAAAGATCTGGCTGCCTTTGCAAAGCATTCTGGTTCTTGAAATGCACTTCTATTTGTTCTAACATGGCGTGCGGGGCTGTGCAGGGGCATCTGCTGCATCTGAGTGAATAGAAGGAAATAACTGTGTCTCAGCAATTTACGACTGCATTGTACATACATTCTTTCCTACACACTTCAGTGACAATGCACCACAGAGCATATAGTGTAGAGTCGATACAGTATATTAAAAAAACCCTACATGTTAGTTAGTATAAAGCAATACAATTCAACACAACCATAAACTGTAGCCTCCAAATGATCATAAAATTGAAATAATGCCTCTCCTAACATTATTACCTTCATGAAGCGACACTATGAGAGCAGTGAGGCTTAACCAAAAGAGTAAAGTTGTGGGCCGTAAATCCAAAACAATAAAATGAAAGATGCTATGTATATATATACTGTATATGCTCACAACCTTAAAATATCCCTCTCCTGGCTTAGACAATATGTTTGCCACTGCCTTCACACAGACTTGCAACAGGAAATTGGTTTTTCTGATGTTGCTTCAGCATCTGTGACAAGATGGCGAGCTGTCAGAATGGGGTCAGAATTATCCCTTCATGTTCCCACCTCTTTACCAAGTACAAAACCCCAGCCTGACCTGGTAATATGCTGCAAAATAAAGGCAAAGCTTGGTGTCGAAAAAGCTGGAGGATTCAATTCCTGTGTGTGTCCTAAATACGGACATAACAAGGTTTTCAGGGTTTGTTTTTAGTGAAAGTGGTGTGAATAATAATAAATTCATTGAAATTACTCCCCGTGGGCTTTTCAAGCAGGGTCAGCACTGCAAATACGACTAATGGCAGTGACTCAATGTCCCCTCCTATTTTTGTTCTGTAGTGGCTACTGTAGATACTGCAGCTGCTGGAGCGTTTCATTGCTTACTTTAACCTCCTGACCGGCAGCAGGGTATGAACGACCAGCGCTTTCCAAACAGCATCACACGCCGCGGTGCTCGCTCGGGCTCTACTGGGCCTCGGCCATGTGGCGTCAAGTCCACTGCTGAGGAATTACCATTGAACAGATGCAAAATGAATATGGCCGGTCTCATTACATAGATTAAAGTTTGTTCTGGGGAATGCATGTGCATAGCGACAGTGTGATAATGACAGTGGCCTGTAGTTGATGAGATGCTCTTTGGGTCCGTGCAGTCTCAGAGCTCATTTGGGCTATTCCCATGAATTTTTATCACTTAGTATAAATGAAATTGGTGAATAGACTCAATGTGAAATTATTCCATCACACAGCTGCTACCAAAATAGAGTAGATTATCCATGAATGCTGCGCTTACAGTAAGGACAAATCCCAAATATGTTGACCATGCAGATTTTAGTGATTCCATCTATGGGTCAATAATTTGGTCTAGTTCAGCGATCATTACCTTTTTTTCACTTTAGACACCAACAGTATATTCAATATAATATATTAATTGAGATTCCTAGAACTATGTATTTTCTATTTAATTTAATGCAAAAATGAGAACTTGTAGGCTACATATCTCCTTGCAGACTAAAATCTATCTTGTAAAGTGTTTCCTGCAGCAATATGGAAATTAGAACATTTAAAAACATCTATTTTTGTGCCCACTCAAGCAACGACGCAATCAATAATTCAGATGTGCAGCTTGTGAAATTTTAGTGTCCCGCTTTGGGACAAGCTGTTGGAAAACGAAACCATATCTCGGATGCACAAGGATAATATGGATATGTACAATATATGTAAAGATTATTGCCCTTTTAGGAGCTCCACTTTTCCTACATGTACACAGTAGGCTACAGGATAATGACGCAAAATGCAGTGTTTTATCTTACCGTTAAATAACGAGAGTTAATAATAATAATTCATAAGCTTCCAAATACTTAGCTTACTGCTCACTATAGAGTACAGAACCGACTGAGTGTGTAATAAGTGAACCATGGAGGGGTTTCTGACACTTAAAACACATTTAACAAATGGATAGGATATAACAAGTCAAGGCTTTTATGGTATCAAACTCCATTATCACATTACCCTGGAAATCCAGAGTTCTCGGGAGAGCACAATTTGAATTTTCTCAACGAGTTACTCTGGCATCGAGTAATGCTGCTCATTAACTATGCCCTTGTAGCAGAGCTGCACCAATCACATCGGTGTATCTGTTATAGGCGGGTCAGAGGCGAGCTGCACCAATCACATTAGTGTCTCTCAAATAGGCGGGCCAAAGGCAAGCTGCACCAATCACGTCGGTGTATCTGACATAAGCGGGGCCAGAGGTGAGCTACACCAATCACATCAGTGTATCACATATAGGCGGGCCAGAGGCAAGCTGCACCAATTACATCGGTGTATCTGATGTAGGCGGGGCCAGAGGCAAGCTGCATAAATCACATTGGTGTATCTGATATAGGCGGGCCAGAGGCGAGCTAAAGTTACAGTTCAATCTACCAGTTAGCTCTCCTGGTAGTGTTATCCAATTGCAGTGAGATTTTCAAATGCACGCTTGGTGCTGCTCCTCGAGATGGGCGACTTTCATTTCTCAATGCCAGACCTTTAATCTTTGGGATTTGGGTCTGGATTTCCAGGCTATTATCACAAGGGAAAAATGAGAATTTAGGACTTACATTTTTGTGCGTAACAGTTTTTTAATTTTTTTTATTCAATAATTTTTTTATAACAAAATATGAAACATAAATTCCACAAACACAATACCGTCCTTCCTGAACCCCCCACTCACATCACCACATATGCATTAGGCCTCGGCTGTCAGTTTAGGTATACTTACTTAGACGAAAATGAAGACAAGATAAAATAATACAAATAATATTCAAGACTTTACAATACAATAATATCAAAATAGACAAAAAACTTTAAACCAAATAGACATATTAGACATGTACAATAAGCACAAAGTATGCGTGCCTCTCCACTGCACATGGCTTAATAGGAGTCCTTTAGAAAGTTTAACCCACCTGTTCTCTATATCTGAAATATGGGCTTCTTTTTAACCAAATTACCACAAAAAAATGGATTAGATTCCATATGACGCTCTTTGCAAATACAATTAATCATTTTCATTCCTCTGAACTATTAGTCAAAATAATAATAATAGTAATAAATTCTGCTTTCTAAACTCAAATATTAGACATATTTGACAAAAAGGGACAAAAAGGGACAAAAATGTTAATTTTTTGGCCGTTTTTGACCCTGGAGAACAACACAAGGGTTAATACATTTTGAAATGTTCATTTTAGATGTTCATAGTTAACTGTATTAATGATACTGATAATTTTCTCCCCACGTTAACTTTGCCCAACTATATATTTTCCCTTTTTTAATCATATCTCTATGTTTTTTTAAATGTCTATCACACTGCGTCTCCTAACTTTGTCACCTTGGATCTTTAGTGTTTCCTCTTCAAAGCTTTCTTATTTGACAAAGTTTGCGATGCGATCTGAACAAGGTGTTAGCTCATCTGTTTTCACAGCAGCAAGAAGCCTGTACTGTGTAAGTGGTTAATGCCCAGGGGGGGCCCATCCTGACGTGGATACACTGCTGTTAACTCTGTTTACAGCAGCACCCTCTCACTCTTTGACAAATGGGATCTGAGGTTGATCCCTACCCTTCACGCCACCACCCTCCCCACTCAGCACTTCAATGCCCAGGCA
Source organism: Percina caprodes (assembly GCA_013375575.1). NCBI lineage: Eukaryota > Metazoa > Chordata > Actinopteri > Perciformes > Percidae > Percina > Percina caprodes. The sequence goes on from JABXJD010000046.1 coordinate 2,504,200, forward strand.
AAAAATAGACTTGACTTTTTAAAGACAAGCTACACTGCAAGACTGCAGCTCGTCTCTCCTCCTCTTTGCTGCATCGATTTTCTGCTAAAAACGTCAGTTTTCTTCTCCAACTATGGCAGATATCCCAGGGTTGGGGTATCTATCCATCTATTCCCTTTATATACAGTACTGGTATAGCAATTCAGCCCACCCTTCAATATATTTGTTTGACAGTTTGAAAAACCAGGAAACAGTGCTTATAGAACATCCACACATCAAAGTTAGAAAGAGCGTCTCCAAACACTCATCAGACAGCAGAAGCAAATGTTTTAGTCTGTTGGGCTGTCAGAGGCAGCCATGTGAGCAGCGGGCTGGAGGCTTGAAGACAGACAGCTTAGCAGCTGAAGATCTCACCATGCCTGGTTTCCTGAAATTCTCTCATCCCATGTGATTTCCTCCTTTTAGAATTCCAATTTATCCTCAGCCTTGAAGAAGAAAAAAGTGTCGGGATGAGGAAGTTTTATAAGGCATAGATGATTTCTTTGATGTGGCAGGCTGGTCTTTTCCCACAGTGACACCAAATACTTTATTTTAATTCAGCTGAAGGTATTGCTCCTAGGTAGTTTCATGCATAAATCCCATTACTGGAAGGTAGCTGGTTTGATTTCAAGCCACATTTATGCGTAAATATTGTGAGGTATATTTAGAGGAATATGCTTATTCGCTTTCTTGCCGAGAGTTAGATGATATCACTCGTGTCCGTACTCTGTGCAAACATGAGAGTAGAATCGATCGTCTTCATCTATCTTATGGCAAAAGGCTAAATAATTTTCAAAATTTCAGTCTGCATGCTCTTCAGCATGACCCGTTTTGTGTTTCCTCCAACGGTCCAAAGACGTGTAAGTCAGGCTTATTGAAGGCTCTAAATTGCCTCGTAGGTATGAAGGTGCAGTAACAGTTAGAGATTGTCTGTCTCTATTTACTCTGTGAGAGTCTGGTGTTTTCCTGCCTTCCATTCACTGCTTGGAAAGCCTCCAGACTGCTGTACTCAATGAGTAAGAATAAGAATGAATTTGTTTGTCACACCCGACTTGGACTTTGTGCATCAAAACAGGCTTGTGCATGTCTTTATTTTAATAACTAGTAGTTCAAAGTCTGACTTTATGACTCATATACTGTTGCGCTTAATCCTAATAGCATACAGTACTCAGTGACAGAATGTATTTTATTTGTCTTATTAGTTTACACCATGACTTGGAGGGTACATTTGATCCAAACCCAGTGCATAAATTAAATTACATAAATTAGTTTCATGCTGCAAGAAGAAACAAGGTTGAAGTGAAGGGCTTAACCCCCAGCTGCTATGGTGGATATCTGTGGTGAACGGCAAAGCTAGGTGTTTTTGAAAAACAGGAAAAGACAAATGTATATATATATATATATATATATATATATATATATATATATATATATATATATATATATATATATATATATATATTTTTTTTAATCCCCTTCTGTCTCCAGGTAGAGCCTCTCTGCACGAGAAGGCCTCCCTACAGATTGACCCAGTGCGCTCCGAGGACCAGGGCTGGTACGAGTGCAGGGTCCTGATGCTGGAGCAACAGTACGACACCTTCCACAACGGCAGCTGGGTGCACCTCACAGTCAATGGTGAGTCACCTGCCAAGGGCTCCTGTTCTCTGACTGTATGTGTTTGTGGGTGTGAAGAGAAACAAATAGAAAACCTGCATCATTTAATTCATTCATTTATTTTCAAGGTAAAAAGTACAAACGCAGGTAATAATAGTGTGTCAACACACCTGATGATAAGCATATCATTATTTAGCCATTACATTTGATTATAAGGAGGAACACTAGTCCAGTATGCATACATATGTTTGGTAGATAGTGTAAATGTTTACGTGTTGTAATGTAATTTCAATTTCTTTTCCGTGTGGAGTTGGTATTCATTTTTTGTTTTGATTTAAATAAAATGAGATATTAAACTATCTCATTTTATCAGCATCAGGTATAATCATAGACATCTGACCACGCAGTCTGTTTTTAACAGTTCTGCATCCTTCAGTTACTTTTAGTTTTAGTAGTTATAACCTTGATTGTACTATAATTCTAAGTTTTATGTCTGTTTTAATGACTAAGAATGAAATGATTTGTTGATTAATCGATTATTCAGCTGAAAGGAAACTATTTTGATGATTGACTAATCATTTCTGGAACCCTTTCAAAGCTAAAACATCAGAGATTCAGCAGCTTCTCATATGCGAGAATTTGCTGCTTTTCATCATACTTTGTATATCCGTTGGCTGAGGACTGTCATTTTTTTCACTATTTCCTGACATATTTAGAAAAAAAATACTAATAGGGTAATTATCGAACATATAAACTGAAAGGCATTCTGATTGGTTTCTGTATGCCAACTCCTCTTGTACTTGCTGGACTTATACTAAAGTGACACACTCCCTAATACACTACTCTTGTCTTTGGGTTTTTTACTTAAAAATAAAGAAACTAATCATACATTGCAGCTCTTCAGTCACTCTGGTTCTTAACTCACTGGTCCAGTTATCTGCTGGTGACAGTTTATGGTTTTCTATTTATATTTTTTACCAGACACATTTGAAGGAGTAGTTATTACACACTGTTTCAGATCATTCCTGCAGCTTCTTTTCAAAAAGCCCTGGTGTAAAAAAGAGATGAGAGGCTGGTTAGAAGAGAATTGATTGCGGCCTGTTTAAGGCGGTTCCGGCAGGTATCGTCTGCGATAGTCTGAGAGCGATCAAACTGATGACGAGGCGGAAAAAAAAATCTGCACCTTAGCATTTCCCAGGAATGCCCCAGTGGCTCAGAGAATCCTATGTGAAGTGTGTCTTCACATTGTTGCAGAGCGGCAGAGACAACGACTCCTTTGTGTTTAATTTTTTCATTGTTTCACATGAAGAATGCTTTTTACATTATATTAAGCTGCTTCATATATTTTGCAGTATATGTAACTGAGTAAAGGCACGATGCAGCAAAGATGCAGTAAAGTAAATGCAGCAAATTCATGTAGTATGTCTCATTTTTTAGTATTCCTTACATTTCTTAGTTGGCTTTTCTGCAACTGCTTAATATGACTCAGTGATTATTTGCCAATCAGAATGGTTCAGGCCAAAAGCGGTGATTTTCTTGTGTTAAAGCTTTACAGGTCTCTAACTTCAGAGAGCTGTAATCCTCTGTGTGGTTAGAGAGAGACTTTGCGAGCAAACTGTCAAACTAATTCACGTGTATATTTTTAGCGCTGTGTGAAACTCATGCATTTTCATTTTGATCATGCATATGTTTTACAATGGATGCAACTCTCGCATTTGAATAATGATTACAACGCGCTGTATGCAAAATACTGTGTAAAGAACCATTTATAAAGTCCATTGCACAGCATAATCACTTTGGAATGAAAAATGCTGATGTGTATACATGGTTATTATCAACGCAGAACATAATGTTTTCTTCAGTGTGTGTTTGTGTGTTAGTACAGCACATGCATGGAAAATTGCAGTGTTCACTGTGTTCTGTGTATTACATCAACGTTGCCATGATAGCGTCTTGTTGTATGTGTTTGTATGCCGCTCAATGAGATCCCTGTCTGCTGGTTGTAGTTGAAGAGTGAATAGATCGTACTCTGCCATCACCTGCACACTATCTGGAGTTTGGGAACGTGTGTGTGTGTGTGTGTGTGTGTGTGTGTGTGTCTCAGTGTCTTGTTGTGTAGGCATATTGAATCTCTGTAGCTTTCCTCATCAGTAGTCACTCTTAACTTCAACTACTCCCTCCCTCCCTCCCTCCCTCCCTCCCTCCCTCCCTCCCTCCCTCCCTCCCTCCCTCCCTCCCTCCCTCCCTCCCTCCCTCCCTCTTTTGCTGCTTTCCACTCCTGTCAGGCCCTTCAACAGAAACTGTGCTCTTCAGGTTGTAGGGTTGTAGCACAACTAATAATATCTCTGAATGTCTTATTATATTTGGCATATTAAGTGCTGGGCTTTACATGTCTGACGTCATGTATGTCCTGTGTCTGGCTTTAAAAATACAGTCAGCTTGCACTGCTTACTTGGTGTTGAAGTGTTTAACTGGTACAAATAATTACTCATAATTGATTAAAAACACAGACATTCATGGAAATACCAAAAGCAGCAGTTGTCCCAGAGTCACAATATCCAAAAAGGGAATTCATATGAAGACTTTATGCTACTGTTGTCATATAAATGGGTGTCTGTAAGGGAAGCAGGTGCCATTTTCGTCTGGCCCCCACACAGACACTAAGGGCACCCATTTCCTTTGGCTGTTGGTATTTGCATACACTCCTCCTTTGAGTTCCTGTTTGCTGGCCTTTACTTCCTGCCAAGCGGACAGGGAATTCGTGCCCACTCAGTGGCAGGTGTCAGATGGCAAGGCCTTGTGCCCAAAAAAGACACTAAGTCCACTCTCTCTCTCTCTGCCCTCCCTCCTTTTACTCTTCTCCTCTTTCTAGTCTTGTCTCTCTTGTCCTTTCGCTTCTCTTTCAAGCATCAGCAAGCTTTTCAGGAATGAAAAATACACTATTGCACCAGCATTCATGATTTTAATGGACACACTGAAAAATTAAAACACAGAACCTGCCTCTGTGTCACTGGGTTAGTGATGGGCTGGTATTTAGGACCCATTTGGTTGACCCAACTGGGGCCCAAATGCCAACTCATTTTTCCACCAGCTCAATATATCCCTCATGCATCTCTGTCCTTGTCAGTCACTAATGGGCCCATTGTGGCTACAAATGGAGCACATCTGAACAATTATCCTCAGGCCAATGTAGGACCCAAAGATGCAGATTTTGTTCCCCACTTAAATCTGTATTGACATTAAATTCACCAATGAAACAACAAACACTAGCAAACAAAACAAAAGGAAATGTGCTTGTGGATTGCCTTCACATTTTACAACCTTGGAGAGTAATGTTTCTGTTAACTATTGTTCTAGTCCAGTGTTGTCACTTTGAGTCTTGCACACAGTCCATTTTTTCCCGTTTTCTGTCCAGTTGTGCTTCTTGTAGTCTCAGTTTGTGTGTCAGCATTTCCATTAAAATGATTTCTACCACAATTGTTAGCCATTGGTTTAAAGATGCAGATTTAAATAAGTCAACCTTTTTTAAAATTCATCCCAAAATTGCTCACATGGGCCCAAATGTCAGCCCAAAATGGACCCATGTGTTGGTGAAATGGAAAAAAAATTACAAAATTATCTTAAGCCAGTGTCTACAATCCATCCCAGATTGGTTGGCATCCAATGTGTAATCTTCCATGTCTGTTGGCCTAGTCACAGTGAGGATTTATGGCTCTATGATTGCCTAATATGACAGTGACCATCTCAAAACACCAAAATATTGCGTAGTTTGATCCTGCCAAAAGAGAAAGGTAGGATGTGAGTGTGGCAGTAAGAGCCCTGCTCTTTCTCCTCTTAATTACAAAATATTATAATCCAGATTCTATGGAGTACCTTGAGTATGCTGACATTAGAAGATGGAGGAAAGTCTCCTAGTGGGCCTCTTTCTTCTCTCTGCAACAGTTTACACTGAAACACACGTTACATGTTAGAGACTCATGATGTGAAATCAATAAAAAATGTGTACTCTATGTATCCGTATTCTCTTAGGAGCTGAGACAAGTAAAGAAAGACCAAGCAAGGGAATGATGCAGATGCACAAGTTAGTGAGGAAATAACGGCACATGTACTGTAAGCCTTCAAAGAGGAGGATCTTCAAGCATCTTTTAATGCATATAATTGATGAAGAGCTGCAGTAAGTAGGGCGAGAATGTGATCAACTCCATGGTTTCCCAGCCACGGTGACACTTCCTCTGTGACGGGCTGTACCTGATGGTGTGAAAACAACTCCCAGGTTGACAAATGTACCTGCTGTTGTCACCGCCATGTGTGCCAACTATATCCTGTCAACTGATGCTCAATCCCTTGAGAACAATCTGAATTAGCATTAAAATGAATAAGTACCACAATGTAAAAACATGACTCCCTTACCTTATATATATATATATATATATATATATATATATATATATATATATATATATATATATATTATAATTATACATTAAGGTTAATAATACGATGCATTTTACTGCTAGAGCTGGTCGAGATGCAAGACAGTTTTAATTACTTTATATACAGTTAGGTAGTTTAGTCGAGTGCTTCCCAACCTGAGGGATGGGCCCCACCTGAGGGTCACCACATAAATCTGACGGTCATTTTTTGCTCCAGCCTGACAAAGTGTCTCTCCAGCAGCTGAACTAGTATGATTCATGAAACAAAAGCTAGTCGAGTGTCATCCTTTGTCTGTTTCCTGAGTAGTGTGATGTGAAAGGTCAACAAACTAAATGATGATATGAAATGATAAATGGTAAACCAATAAGTGTAGAATGTAAAGAAAAGCAAGCACAGAGCAAGAGGGTTACTGACATTAAAGGTGCGGTCATTACTGGGACCGCACCTTCTAGCCACTATATATATATATATATATATATATATATATATATATATATATATATATATATATACTCACCTAAAGGATTATTAGGAACACCTGTTCAATTTCTCATTAATGCAATTATCTAATCAACCAATCACATGGCAGTTGCTTCAATGCATTTAGGGGTGTGGTCCTGGTCAAGACAATCATAAATAAATGTAATGATGCATCATGATCCGTTTAATGTAGCGTTGATCTGTCAGCTACGCGAGCAAGCGATACATAAACCGAATCATGCATTTTATCTCCATTAATCCACTGTATTGTAATGAGTGTTAGAGAGCGAGACATGGACATGGACAGGCAGGTGTCTGAACATGCTAATTGGCCGATTTGTTTACTCCATGCCAGGTGCTTGTGTGCAGTCTGAAGCACGGGAGCACTCCCAGCGGCAAGCGGTGACCCATTTGTATAGCAGCGCTGTTTTTTTCTCTTTAACTAAACTGTGGCACTATTTATAATCAAAATATTATGTCGGAACACTGAAAGCAGCTGTTGGTGGAAACTCTGGTTTATTGGCCTGCAGTAAGTGGTGAAGAGCTCCCTTGTGGCTGTTAGTGAAGCTCAAAAACATCAGGTGGAAATGCAGTGATGCCGCTAAGTGGTTTCTGTAGGTTTTCAAGAATAAATGGCAACGTGGAAGGAACTGTTCACTTGGATGTCTATCTGCATGGATGTGAGAAGAGAGCTGAATACTGCTACATTGTCCCACTGGTCAACAACGGTACTACAACAAGAAAAATCCCCTGTGGCCCAAAAAGCGTTTTCCCATCATTATAAAAAGTACGTAAAAAAAAATGTAAGCGGATACCTCGAACGACACAACAAGGTCAACTATTGCTGTTTGTGTTTTTAAATCATGGAGGTGTCATACTTAAAACTTGCTGAAGCTTGCAAGGGCCGAGAAAATGTTTTTATGATACATCCATGGTCAGAATAGTCCACAAGTCTTTTGTTAAAATATTTTGTGTTAATCTTTTTGACCCAAGAGGACAACACAAGGGTTAAATAGTTGTGTATTTCAGTCTGGACCAAAGTGGTGGACCGACCGACACTGCCCCCCATAGAGCTATATGGTACATATATGTATGAAATTATCTCAGACCAAAGACAACATCAGGCTGGGCATTTGAATGCAGTTTCATGATTATTAATAATAGTATAAGTTTTGTAATGATTCCGTTTTTTTTTACTTTCTCCACAGCCCCACCTTCATTTACAGCGACGCCGCCACAGTATGTGGAGGCGAAGGAAGGGGGAAGCACTGTGCTTAGCTGCTCTGCCCAGGGAAATCCAAAACCAATGATCAGCTGGCTAAGGGAGGGGGAGGAGCTTGCATCCAACACTAAATATTCGGTAAGAATGGTGATCAACAAAGGACGTAATTCAGATTTATGATTATGTACAAATATAGAAGCAGGGCGTGTGCACAGATGGTGTCATCCGCTGAGTCCATCTGTACTGGAAGTATGTTATGTGAGTATGTCTGACTCGCTAATATCAGCTTGTGTTGTTGTTGTAATGCAAAAAATAAATCAAAAATCACTTGTGATGCTCTTTCTTTTGAAATTTGTGGTGCTGAGGCTTTATGTGTCACACGTCAAGAAACACTGAAACATGCAGTTAGTTAACAGGTAAGAAGATATTCTCAATTAGAGTATTTAAGTATATAAGTTAATAGTTATCAGACCTTTGATTGCTTACTGATGGCACTCAATGATCGTTAAAAAAAGAACTTTCACTCCAGCTCTCCCTGCTTCTCTGTAAAACTAAACCTTGAATCTCTTAAAGGTCCCTTGACAAGGTGCTCTTTGGATGCTTTTATATAGGCCTTAGTGGTCCCCTAATACTGTATCTGAAGTCTCTTTTATATAGACCTTAGTGGTCCACTAATACTGTATCTGAAGTCTCAGAAGTTGGAGGCTGGGGATGTGGCCTTGACCAACTGCCACTTTGCTCGTTTGAAAGCCATGATGTCTCTGTCTCTCATGGGGGATTCTTTGGGTGGGCAAAGCAGAGAAAGGGGAGGTAACCTTGCCCCCTAATTACCTCATAAGGAACAAGATTCCAGATCGGCCCATCTGAGCTTTCATTTTCTTAAAGGCAGAGCAGGATACCCAGGACTTGGTTTACACCTATCAAATTTTCATGCCATGGGACCTTTAAATAAAGTTAAGACTGGCTAGTGCCTCACTATTCCAAGAACCACTTTGTTGTCTGGTGATGCATGACTTTTAGCCATTCATGTCCTACCAAAATTAACCAGTGTGATGTCATGAGAAGATATTTCTGGCACAACCTCGGTTTGCTTTAATAGCAGCAAAATGTCTCAAGCTACATAAACCATCAACAATAAAACATCAGGTGGTAGATTGTGGCATTAGCCGCATAGAATAAAAGACAGGTAACACACTCTTTCATTATAGACAACTCCAACACATCAAGAGCTTCAGCACAACGATGATGGATGTTTTACATCTTGAATAAAAGGGCCAAATGTTTTCTCATGTGGAAAAGCTCTGGCTCTCTTGCTCTCACTATACAACCACAAGTACTCTCTCCACCTGCATGTGTAGCTGGATGCAACAAGTTCACACCAGTTCTCCGGCAATTGGATGCCTCTTTTCTACATTTCTGCATGGCCTCACACTCTCATATGTCACTGATATTGCACTCTGCTGCCTTTGACTCTTCACAGCTGCCTGTGTGATACAGGAAGTGACAGGAGCATACTGAAGTGTCTGTTTAGGGCCTTTTCTACACTTCTTGTTCATTTTTCCCCTTTTCTCTCCCTCTAGTCGCCTCTTTTTAACACCATCCCCTCTAAATGATTAGACAACATTCAGATGCATTATTAATCTCCTTCCCCTGCATCAATATTACATTAGTCCTAATATGAATGTTACACTGAAAATGAAAATCGCTAGTGAGAGCCCAATGCCGTAATTCACTGGCTTCACCGTTATATACTGAGAAAATGTAAAAAGAAAAACCTTTAGCAGCTGTCGTCATCTATTTGGCTGCTCAGAGTGTGTTCTCAAGCCTCAGACTTGGGAAAGCTCCTTCCTGTAGTGAGAAGAGTGTGTGTGTAAGGGTAAATTTGCTTACCCACATGATCATATCCATAGAGACGTCATAGAGAAAGGCAGGAATGTGACAGACAGGGTTTACTTTATTGCTTTTTTTATTTGCACGCAGTCAAAAAAAGAGCCATAAAACAAAGACACCAAACAAAACAGTTGTGCAGGAGACGATAGAACTCTTGGTGGAATTATAAGGGTCTTCCCCGAAGTGCACTCAAATGACAAACAAGCAGGAAAACAGCAGCATCCATCCGCTGTTTCAGAAGCCAATAACTCTCTGGATGCATCATTGAAATGTGTCACAAATTGAAATTCTGCATTCTTCATCTCATGCCTCACCTTATCTCCTACTTCTTCTTTCCTCTGTCCCCATTTCCCCCTCACCTCCTCCTCCTCCTCCTCCTCCTCCTCCTCCTTTTCTTTAATCTTTCTCCCTCACCTTGGATTGAGTACAGCTGAAAGTTAGGGGTGGGAAAAAAATCTTAGATGCATTGTGATTCTCTCTAGAACGATTTGATGCTTGATTCTGATAAGTTAATAATCGGTCATCGATTGGCATGGTGTTATTTCAGTTTAATCGCTTAATAGCTGGTGTGATTTGCATTGAGAGATGATCTTATGGAAAGTTCCCCATGCTAATCTCTAGGTATGGTGAAGGGTATGTGATGATGGGGTGTGGGCCTTTAAAAATAAAAATGTGCCTGCAATTTAACATAGTGTATACCTGTATTTTAACATGATAATATTTTAACATAGGTATACTTATGCTGTATTTTAACATAATAAAACATGTGCCCCTGTATTTTAACATAGGGGTGTATACTTATGCCCCTGTATGGGATATTTAACATAGGGGGTGTATACTTATGCCCCTGTATTTTAACCCCCCTGTATTTGTATACTTATGCCCCTGTATTTTAACATAGGTGTATACTTATGCCCCTGTATTTTAACATAGGGGGTGTATACTTATGCCCCTGTATTTTAACAAAGGGGGTGTATACTTATGCCCCCTGTATTTTAACAAGGGGGTGTATACTTATGCCCCTGTATTTTAACATAGGGGGTGTATACTTATTTTAACATAGGGGGTGTATACTTATGCCCCTGTATTTTAACAAAGGGGTGTATACTTATGCCCCTGTATTTTAACATAGGGGGTGTATACTTATGCCCCTGTATTTTAACAAGGGGGTGTATATTTATGCCCCTGTATTTTAACATAGGGGGTGTATATTTATGCCCCCTGTATTTTAACATAGGGGGGTGTATACTTATGCCCCCTGTATTTTAACATAGGGGGGTGTATATTTATGCCCCCTGTATTTTAACATAGGGGGGTGTATATTTATGCCCCCTGTATTTTAAGAAAGAACATTTATTTATTTACAAAAATGATTCATTCACAAAGAAAATTGGTGTCCTTTGGTGGATTTTCCAAAAATATTTGAATTAAGGCATTAAGATGAATATCCAAAAGATGTTTTTTTATTCCTCTTTTTAATCAACTTTAGCCTGGGGGGTAAACTTATTCAAGTGTACATAACATAAGTAACTTACATGTGTAACATATGTTACATAACACACTTACTTATTTAAACCCAAACCGTGATCTTTTCCTAAACCTATCCAAGTTTTGGGGCAGTCGGTCAGTCCGTAGGGAGTTGGGTTGGAAACCGGAGGGTCGCTAGTTCAAATCCCCCATACGGATCCAAGTATGGTGGTGGACTGGTAGCTGGAGAAGTGCCGGTTCACTTCCAGGGCACTGCCAAGGTGCTCTTAAGCAAGGCACTGAACCCCCAACTGCTCGAGGCGCCATGGGCATTGGCAGCCCCCTCTCTGACATCTCTCCAATAGTGCATGTAAAAGTACTGAGCATGTGTGTGTAATTCAGGCCTGTGTGTAGTACCAACAGAGTGAAAACATTGTAATTTCCCCTTGCGAGATTAATAAAGTATTATTATACAAGTATTATTATTATTATTATTATTATTATTATTATTATTAAGTAGTTGGGTTGCCTGAACCTAAACTGTTTACATGAGATGTGATTTTGAGATATTACGTGCCACCACCACGTCATTCTGTTTTAAGAGGTTGTGGCCATTTCATGCATTTCTGTGAGAGCAGGTTGAGAATTACTGATACAAACAAATACAAAGTATAATTTAATTTTTTGGTTGCTTATTTACACAATGTTTTTTTTAATGGGCAAGCTACTTGTTAGCTACTTGCATTTCTACCTATGCAGCTCTACATTTATGAAATCCTATAAAAGAGTCAACAGTAATGAAACACATTTAGCTCAGGTAAAGTTATTGGTATGTGAAGGAACAGAAAACCAGACAGCTAGTTACTGCAAACATGTAATTGAAATAAAGACAATTTACAGTTTAATCTCTTCCAAAATGTTTTAATCACTACTCTCTTCTTTCCAAGCCGATGCTTCACAACACATCAGTGTTTAGTTTACACTCCCAGCACTCAGCACGCCACACGTGTGGTATATTTCACAGGAGTGATGCACAAAGTGTTATCTTGTGATGATGATGACACAGTTTGCCAACAGACTGACAGAAGTTAATGTTGCTTGTGTCTAGCAGCATCTCCTGGCTAAAAAAAAAAATTTGAAAGACAGATGAATAGGAATAATTCTGTACGCGTAGCAGATTCCCCCTCGGCTGCATGAATGGACAGACTACAGCTGTGTGTGACTTGAATGGACAGAGTTCTCTTGCAACCTGTTGCATAATTTATGAGGGCTTTTCTATTAGGTTTGGTTAATGTGTTTCTTCACCACTTATTGGTTCTCATCAGTGGCTGCACGCAGGGCAACATGGAGTTAGACGTTTCCAAGGTTACAACATGCAGGAATCAGAACTGGAGTTTAATTAAAGCATGGCACATTCATAATTTTTAAGTGTTTGATGTGTTTTCTTTAGAGACTCACCACAAACTTACTGTCAGAATATTATATAACATAAGGGGCCCAGTTTTAACGATCTAAGCGCACGGCGTGAAGCGCATGGCGTAGGTCCGTTTAGGGCGTGTCCAAATCCACTTTTGCTAGCGCGCTGGACTCACAGTTCAAAAGTTTTGTACTTAGTGTCTTCTTTAATTCATAGATGTGTTCTGGGCGTAACATGCAATCAACCAATCAGAGTGTCATCTCTCATTCCCTTTAAAAGCCTGGCACATTTGTACCTTGGGGCATTGCTATTATGATGGTGGACTTGCACTGTAATATTTTAATCTTTTGCATGTGTGTGTGCTGCTGGGCTTCCCTGTATGTGTGTAACAAGCATAGTGTGCGGGCGCTGTGCATGAGTCTAGGAGCAGTTTACTAACTTGCTGTTAAAATAACAATGAAATGCTGCGCTATTGACTTTAGACCAGGTTTTTGTTGGTTAATCTTGCTGCCTCAAGACAGCAATATGCCCAGAGTGCCCCTGACCACCAGTACGCCCATGGGCGCAAAGATGGGCGCAGGTGCATTTCCTATTTAAATTACGTGGGCCCTGGACGGACTTAAAATAGCAAAGACACTTGCGTTGGGCTTTAAGCCGCGCTGCGCCTAACGGTCCTTTTGATTATCAATGAATCTGCCAGTTGATTTCTCGAATAATGGATCATTGGTTTATAGCCTAAAACATGTCAGAAAGTAGTGCAAAATGCCTATTGCAATTTCCAAGATGACATAATTGCCTATTACCGAATGTCCAATCAACAGTAACAAACTCAAAGGTATTCAACTTATTATCATAGACAGCTAAGAAAACTAGCAAATATTCACATGTGAGAAGCAGGAATGAGTGAAGTTTGAAGTATTTTTGCTTAGAAAAGCAAACTTCCTCCACCAATGTCTTTGACAAGCTGAAACCTGACTTGCAGCACCTGCAGTTTCACTTTATCCCGTTATTATTTAAATGATGTGCCAGAGGTTGGACCTTTACCTGTTTCTCCTGCACGTAACCACAGGTACATGATGGCAGTCTAACCATCCTTGCCATCACTCGAGATGACAGAGGGGCGTACACCTGCCGAGCCTTCAGTGACCAGGGAGAGGTGCTCCACACTACCCGTCTGCTGGTTCAAGGTACTGTATCCATAAATGACAGAAGACATTATTCATTTTGACAAATATATTTGCACACATCCCTAGATTTTGAAATGAGCAAAACTTGTTTCCTAGTTTCTACCTCAGGCCAAATATTGCATTTGCATCCCTTAAGTAGTTTTATTAATTACACTTGACAGCCTTTACTGCAGCAGCATTGAAAAGCAAAGCCACGCAACTCTCTGCTGTACTGATATACTGTATGTAACATACCTTCTGAGTCTGTAGCAGTCAGTCAATAGCCGGGGCTTGTGTGCGGGCTCTCGTGAACAGCCATGTGTCTACAACACACTCACTGTCTGTGAGAGCGTCACTGTCTGTCTCCGGTCCATTAACTAGGCTCTCTGCTAGACACAGATCAGATAGATGGTTGCGATACCAGCCTCCAGTATTCTCTCTCTTTCTCCTGATGCAGCAGGGAGTTAACGGTGGGTATTTAACAAGCAACTGAGCATCATGCTTTTACGGTCGAGATAGTGTTTATAGCATTTATCTATTTTAATGCTTGACTTCTGTAGCTACAGACAGCGCAGATTAATTACTCTCCTCTTTGTTTCCAATATAGTAAATGCATGTGCACACTCACTGCCAACACACATTGAAACAATCATTGTCTTGTAACCCAGTGGGTAGTATAACCAGTGGTGCATGTGTTGCAACTGCATCAAGTCGGCAGGCCTTTAGTGCAGCCGTTGGGACAATACACACTGCAGAAGTTCAGTTGTGGACTTCCAAGGGAGAGGCCTCCATTACATCCAAACCTGACAATATTACCTGTACAAAAGCCACCTGACAATGTAAAGCAGACCATACCGTGCAAGCCCTGTAATTAAAATTGAACATTGTCTATGGAGATATAAATCATATAATAGATTTGTAAACTCACTAATTCACTATTTCTTGGTCTATTGAACCATTGTAGGCAATTTTGTAAATCAATAATTAGGAAACCTTTATTGTACGACGGGTGTATAATGGCCACTGGCAAAATGAACCTGAATTCTTTTTAGATTAAAATCAAATTACTAAAAATAAATAATGCTCCTTTTTTAGAATAAAGTTGTAACATCATGAAAGAAAAAGACATATGGTATTGTGGTGGCAGTATTTTAGGAAAAATGTTTCATAGTGAATGAAATGACATATTATGTTTGGATTGGGATGTTTGTATTACGTGGGTTTGATAGTCTATATATACTACTACTCCAAAAAATAGACTTTTTTCTCCTTTTCAACTTTATACTTAAAATATTTTTACTTTAGTCTCGTAATTTTTTTTGTATACATAAGCGATTAAGCGATTAATTATTAACTTCTTTTCCAATTTATTTTTTTCTTCCAATATGGATGGACATTTTGAATTCTTAAAACAATGGTTAATTTTTTCAAATGTATAACAAAAATCAGTTCTTGCACCATTATGGAAACAATTTGAAAGTCTTTGAGTATCCATTTTTTTTTTTTGCTAGCAGTGTTGCCATCACCAAAGCTGATTTTATATGTGTATGTAGTAGTTTATATATATATATATATATATATATATATATATATATATATATATATATATATATATATATATATATAGATTGGAAAACAAGTTAAATATATAAGACC
Organism: Percina caprodes; assembly: GCA_013375575.1. Lineage (NCBI taxonomy): Eukaryota > Metazoa > Chordata > Actinopteri > Perciformes > Percidae > Percina > Percina caprodes. Next base: position 2,519,564 of record JABXJD010000046.1, read on the forward strand.
AAAATAAATGTAACACGCTTCCTCTTTTGGTTTGGCCTTTATTGCAAAATTGACCCACAAAGAGGGAAAACATTTGCAAAATAATACTTTTAAATATATTAGAACCCATACAAGTCTTATTGATCTTATTGTAGGGCAACTTGATTTGATTTCACTATATTGTAAAATGTTCCTGTTGTTATGTCCAACCCTATTCAAGATGTTCTTACCTGCCATGTGTCATGCAATAACCTCGTTAAGCAGAATAATGCCAGTAGGGTGTGGTAAATGTTATACCAGTGGCTCTGAATTCACACAAACAGTATTACATTTCACCTCATAGAACCTTTTTTCATTGTATAAAACCCAGTTACATGTAGATATAAATAAAATGTTGTAGATATAAATCAAATGTTTGCACAGGAGTTGCGTTGGTTAAATATTTGGCATGAAAAGCGTCATGGAATAAAATGCGGGGTATGATTAAGACTCAGAGCAATAAGACGCAGATATCTGAGGAGTCATGAGTCTCACTCCTGTGATGTGTTTTTAATTGTTATGTGAGACTCCCGCACAGTGCTGTCAGCGATCCCACCTGATGCATTAAAGCCGTGCAAGCTGAGAGGAAAATAACCAGGAGGCTTGTATCTGGGCCCACTCATAAAAGACAGCTTACCTTTCATGGCTTCTGCTGTTTTATTGAGAGTTAAGCGCAAGAACACCTCGGGGGATGAAAAGGTTACAATGTGAAGCATGCATAAGCGCCAGAACTGACTACTATTAAGGTTACGGTACCTGCCTTTAGAGCTGTAGCTGTATTTTACATCAGACTGTGCTGATATATTGTAAATAATACATATGTGCGCTCTCTCTCTCACTCTGTTTCTGAACAAATGTCCACATTCCCGATGGGGAAGCAGAGTAGGCCTGCACGTGGTTAGAGAGTTTTATTTTAGGTTGAAATAATAATTTGTATTGGGTTTATTTAGCATTTGCTACAGCGTAATTTAAGTTGTGATGTCTTGTTGAAACATTTGTTGTGTAACCTAACTTAATTTAGTTTCAGTTTTTTTTGAGTTTTTTTTTTTTTTAAAGAAAAGCTGAGTTAGTAATTAGTAATTGTCAATAGGATCAAATGCAATGTGTATTATATAGTGTATATGTGTTATATCTTTAACTGTATATACAGACAGTGATCCACGGTGATACTTCTATTTGGTAAATAGGATTTTTTTTTTTAAGAAGACAGATTTAAGCACAATAACAGTACCACATAGTAGCATATATTCATCGCTTCACTCTGAAAAAAGGTCTCTGCTCAGGGGGTGCATGTACTGAAAATGAAGTTCTTAAATGGTAGTTAAATAAAAAATACAAAAACTACAAAAAACGGTTTTGCTTGTGATATATGTAAAATTATCATTTATTGGGTTTTAAACATTGCTCATAAATACAAATAAATAAGACTGTACATTTCAAACATTTGTTCGGGAACATTAAAGCTGCTATAATATATATTTTTTGATCAGATGACTTGCAGTAATGTGAACAGGGTCATTCAGATAATTATTACGAGACTCTGCAGGTCCCCTCAAGTCTTCTGAGCTTTTTAGCATCTTTCAGCTCATTGTTTTGGTTTTACAGGACCCAAAACTTTTTTTTGCTCTCATCTATGTTGTGCATGCAGGGATCTGTTTTTATAAATCCACTGTACACTACCTGCTCAGCACCAAACCGCAGACAGACACAGTTACTAGCTGGTGAAAGAGCCCGATTTATTTCCTCAGGAGTTACTTTGGAGTCCAAAAACAGAGTTAAAAAGTGAATATTGGATATTCATTCATCAGGTGGCCAGAAACATGACTCTGAATAAATGCTAATGTTGCGCCGTAATGGGCGAAAAAATCGATACAGCATAGCATCGCGATATTTTCAGTGGCAATACTGTATCGATACACAGGCTCCAAGTATTGATTTTTTATTATAAATTATATATGTGTTGGTCAGTTTGTCTGCTTGATAATCCCATTCTGCAGCAATAAAATTTAAGTGATATGATGCGTGATATGAGAAATGTGTCTTTTTAGATAAAAACAGATGCTGACTAAGTTTCCTTTTGGGGACATCATTTGAAAATTGGAAAAATTAGTTGGAAAGTTGCAATATGTTTAAAATCGCAATAATATCGTATCGTGGCATAAGTATCGTGATGATATCTCATCGAGAGGCGTCTGGTGATCCCCCCCCCTCCGTACTCCGTAACTGCTGAATGTGTAAATAAAAATCTGTTATTGCTGCTTTAGAGGGTTAAAACGGTAGACTGCAACACAAACTAAAACTTGTTTCTGCTTCTCTTAGGACCTCCATACATCGTCTCTCCACCAGAGAACGTCACTGTAAACATATCCCAGAATGCACTCTTCACCTGCCAAGCAGAGGCGTATCCTGGCAACCTGACCTACACCTGGTTCTGGGAAGAGGATAATGTCTACTTCAAGAAGTAAAGTTATGATCAAGTTCACTTCTGTACTGTGGCTGCAGGGAATTATCTTAGTTAAGCACTTGGCTGAGGTTAAGACTTACCCCTCCTGTTGTCCTCGGGTCAAATTTGACCCCTTTAAAAAATGTCTGTATCTGAAATATGAGTTTCCTTTTAACCAAATTACCCAAAAATGGACTGGATTCCTTACAATGCTCTTTGCAAATACAATTGATCACATTCACTCCTCTGATCTTAACTATTAGTCAAAATAATTCATAATTTCTGCTTTTTTAACTCAAATTTTAGGTATAATTCTATGTAAATGAGGATTATTGACCAGGAATTCCCCAAAAAGACAACTAGTGGTATTAAGTGGGTGTTAGTGGAAACTAAAAAAAAAGTGTGAAAAAGGGACGAAAATGTCAAAGTTTTGTCAGTTTTTGACCCGGGAGGACAACACGTAAAAGGCTGTGTGTGTGTGTGTGTGTGTGTGTGTGTGTGTGTGTGTGTGTGTGTGTGTGTGTGCCAGTGTCCTGTCCTGCTGCGGTCACAGAGGCAGTAAGAGCTAAAAGCGGGCCTGGCAGGGGGGTCTGTCTTGACAGTGCCAGGCGAGTTAGTGCTCTCTGATGACAATATTACGTGACTCAGTCCTTGTCTCATCATATGCCTCTCATGCAGTGATGCTCTGAAGCGTAGCCGGGACGTCGGCAGGCTCCCTAGAGCAGGTCTTTAGAGCCTGAGAGGGTTTTACAGCGAACAAGTGACAGACAGGACAAGTGGGATGGAAGAACAAGTGAACAGGAGTTTGACTGGCAGTGAAAACAAGTGTCTAAAAGACTTCCAAAGAGAAAGTGTCCCATCTAATTTTAAACAACTTTAATGGCATCAATTTAGATTTTTTATATTTTCTTTATAGGTTAGGTAAGATCAGAACGTGTATAAAGTATTACTATGGGAGTAGTAGTTAAATGTACTGTAGTATGAGTTGTATTACACATATACTGTATATTATAACATATATTATACATAGCTCACACATCTTGGCTGTTTCTGTGCTACTCTAACATGTTAATTTCCCCACACTGTCAAAATAAAGTCTCATCATGTCTTAATTTCATTTATAGAGCACTTTTTGATATCCTACATAACTAGAAATACACTAAAGGCACGAGGTATAGATGGAATTATCTTATTGTATGTTATTTCGTAACTAATGGCTTCATTAATAGTCAATAGGTCATTAACTACTGCTTTACAGATCAGTTAGAAGCAATTCAACGGAACATGTTGTAACATACAGTATATGTATTTGGTAATTAGACCAATCAACCTGTAATAGTCCAATCATTTAAAGGGATTTTTCACAACATAGTGACCCCAATATTGTTCTTTGTAATGGCCTTTAACTGATCTGTAAAGCTTTAGGAAAGTATTTACTAACCATTAAAAAAGCCATTATAAACAAAAGAGGTTTGTATTAAAAACTAGTAGCAACTCCATTAAAAAAAAGTGATATGTGCTCCATCATTACTGTGTGTAATTTTAAATGGTGTCAAAGGGGGAAACATGAAGGCTGTACCATTTTGCGATTATGGCAATTAGCAGATTTATTTGAATCTCTTGCTCTGTAGTGTGTTCTTCCTCTTAGAGCTGGCTGCTGTTTGACTCTCTGCTGCTCTCTTATGGCACCTTGATGTAATTCAGCAAAACACAAAAAACACATGTGTGCCTTTTCCTGTTGGTGTGACTCAGTGTGACAAAACGTATGTCTTCTTGCAGTGACCTCAAGCTCCGAGTGCGCATTCTCATCGACGGCACCCTAATCATCTTCCGGGTCAAGCCGGAGGATGCTGGGAAATACACCTGCAGTCCGAGCAACAGCCTCGGTATCTCACCCTCGGCATCGGCCTACCTGACTGTTCAGTGTGAGTGTTACCGTGGCAACAAAGTGGATGGGGGAGGGGCGGGGAGACGGTACAGCGTGTGAAAAGGAAAAGGGGACAGCAGCAGCAGTATGGAGGCTGCTGTATTATTTGGCAGCGCTGCTCTATCACTGTAATGCAAAGTGACAGAGAGCCACACAGTTTGCTTTGATGGAGCCTCTTTGACCATTTTCACATTCTGTGTGGAATTTAACGATACGATTTATTATCTATCCCGACTCCAGTCTCATTCCTGTGCACAAAGACTGGGATCGTCTAGTCCTCAGTCTCCATTTTTCCTCGTCTCTTTTGCATCTGGCTCCCCTAAACACGAAACAGTGACTGTCCTGTTCATCAACAGATGAGAGATAGAAGCGACACTCCTGGCCATCTGACGTTTTATCGTCAAGTCCCTGTGTGTTGAACTAATTTGCTCCCAAGTTGGCCATTGATAACTGGGGGGCTGGGTGATTCACACTCGGCCACTGATTCATCGTTGTCCTGGATGTTTAATGGTTTTGTATAGTCAAAGAACTTTGGTAACTTATATTATTGTGTATTATAAATGCAAAAATAGGACAAAAATTCAGTAAAACTCACAATAACAACAATAGGGGTGGTAATCACCAGATGTCTCCCAATACAATATCATCAAGATACTTATGCCACAATACAATGTTATTGTGATTTTAAACATATTGCAATATTCTGCAATATATTTCAATTTATAACCTTTTTTCCAACTTCTGATTATTTTCCAATTTCAAACGACGTCCCCAAAAGGAAACTTTGTCAGCATCTGTTTTATCTAAAAAGAGACATTTCTCTGTTTGTTCATATCAATTCAGTTTTATTGCTGTAAAATGGGATTATCAAGCAGACAAACTGACCACCACATATATAATATTTAATAAAAGATCCATACTTGCCGTCTATGTATCAATACAGTATTGCGACTGAAAATATCGTGATACTATCCTGTATCGATTTCTTTTCCCCTACCCCTAAACAATAATATTTACAAATATGCCATTTAGATTATAGGTCAACATTGACAAGCCTGAAATAAAGAATAAATGTTCTCTTTACGTGCATTAAAATAATTTTAGTAATTTGATTCAGCTATGTGAAATTTTAAGTCTTGTCCAACGCCACATCCTTTTACAGCCCATAATAGTGCAACCACAACTTTCTACTACACTGTTTTATTTTCCCTACCAGCAAGTCTTGGGAAATTCACTGTAACAATATGGGCAGACATACAGTCTAATGTATTAAAGCCCTGCTTTTTTAAATTAATAAAAATGAGCTAGATATAAAATCCTGTTTATAATTTTACCTGTTGTAATTCAATGGAGATATCCTTGATTATGCAGATGACATAGTTCAATATCACCAAGTTTGATTAATGACCATCATCATTGTTGCACAGATGTGCTATCCACATTCCCAAAAAAAGTGTAATGTAGTGATGACAGTCGGTTTCTGGGTGGAGAGAAGGTGTTATTCTCTGCATCTTGCACAAAGACAGTCTCAAATGAAATATTATAATTATTTGAATGAGCTCATTGTCATCAAGCGTTCCCAAAACATCTCTCCTCTCACATAATAGATGAATACAATCTCCTCTTAACTCCAAACAGGTTAGGACACATCTGGAACACTCCTACATTTTTGGCTGAACTAGGAGTGACTTCCTAAGTTAGGGAAGTTAAGTTATGTTAAGTTCTGGTCTTTTCCATTGAGTAATACATCTCATGTCCATTTCTTCACTCCTTCGATTACTTCAAACAAAATTGATCCATCCACCATCCCTAACACTGATCTATCCTTTATGTTCAGACCCTGCACGAGTGATCAACATGCCCCCAGTCATTTACGTCCCACGGAAACTGCCAGGCATCATCCGCTGCCCGGTGGACGCCAACCCACCTGTGACATCGGTAAAGTGGGAGAAAGATGGCTATCCTCTCAGAGTGGAGAAGGTTAGTCTGCTTCAGGGCTTTAGTTAGTCTCCGCTATGTTACAGTAGGCCTACATTTTACTCTCACACTTTGACATTTCACGTTTCAGATAGTTTCATGAAAGTGACTGTTAGCGTCCCAAAAAGGTAGAATTATCCAATATTTCACGTAAAAGGTAAATATTAGAGAAAAGTAAAAAAAAAAAAAAACTGCAAATCTGTGTAGTAGTTTTACTTGTTCTTCTTTCCTCTCTCATTAATTAACTCACCACCCCTCAGATTTATTTTCCGGACTCTTTGGAGGGACCAGACCCCTAGGTTGGGAACCACGGGACTGAATAACCAAAGTGCATATGAAATAGTGAAACTAGCTCCACCTCAGCTATTACAGGAAATAGTTGCTGACACATTGATGCCCTAATTTTAATCTAATAATGTGGTATATAATAATATATCAGTCACAGGGGCCATTTTGTCTGTGGAACACATACTTTTACATTTTGGTACTTGGCACATTTTGATAATAAAACGTATTCTTTTACTCAACTTACAATGTATTCCTTACATTATACTACTGGTACTCTTACTGAAGAACATGATCTGTGTATTGCTTCCACCACTTTCCTTTGCTGTCAGGTTTTATGTTACAGCACACTGATAGCTGAAACTGCCCCGTGCTGTCCCATTCAGATATAATGTTGTCCACTGATCTTTGAAAATACAGTACCTTACAGAAATTAATGCCCAAAATACAAACACTACTGATATGGTTTTCAGCATTACCCTGTCAGTGTAAAATAATTCAGTCATTTTCCAAAGCACACCACAAAGTGCCACATAGAAAAGCTCTCTATCTGTCGCAATATTTATCTACAATCTCATCTAGTCACACAATATGTTGAAGGCTGGCCTGCATTACATAAGCATTCAGCTCAAGAAAACCCCTGGAATCAAACATTTCAGATGCCCCCTTGTCTTGTAGTACCCCGGTTGGAGCCTGATGCCAGATGGAAGTATCCGAGTGGCGGAGGCCACAGAAGACTCCCTGGGCACCTACACCTGTGTGCCTTACAACGCCCTGGGTACCATGGGCATGTCCCCCCCTGCCACTTTGGTGCTAAAGGTACATCTCTGCTCATCTTTAGTTCTGTTTGCTCCATGTTTTAGCATACACTGATGGGCCCAGAAGTCTGCATGATGGGCGTGCTGTCTGTGTGTTTTCCCCAGGATCCCCCTTACTTTAATGTGAGGCCTGGGGGGGAGTACCGTCAGGAGGCTGGGAGAGAGCTAGTTATTCCCTGTGCTGCTTCTGGAGACCCTGATATACCAAGCATCACCTGGAGAAAGGTGCAGTAGACAAACGCATCATAACAAATATCTTAGTTAATCATGTTGAAATGTTTGTTCCCTCTTCTTAACCAATGTCACTGGAATTTCCGTGTCCATTTAAGGTGGGGAAGCCAAGCAAGAGTAAGCACAACATCCTACCCAGTGGCAGCTTACAGTTTCTGTCCCTCAGCAAGGAGGACCATGGAGAATGGGAGTGTGTAGCCACAAATGTGGTCACAAGCATCACTGCCAGCACGCGTATCCTAGTCATCGGTACAACACAATCTACACAGTGCTCTCAGCTCACCAAAGCTTACTCAATTTCCTCAACCAACTGACCTTTCATTGTTATTTTAAGTTCATTTTGATCTCATTTTGCTGTGTGTGGTTTGTGTGATTTGCATTATATTCCCTCAAACACCTTGCCTCTGTCCAATTTCCCCCTGGGCATCATTAAAATTTCATTAGATTGTATCTGTAATAGCTTCATACAGTTAATTTAAAAGCCCAAATCTGTAACCACAGTGTGGTATCAACCCCTCTGCTAAAACACCGTCACTATAGCCTTTTTCTACTGCATCAATGGACCAAGGACATCTTTTCACTCCTCAGATAAATTGACTGAAGTGTCGACAAAGGCAAGCAGGATTAGGAAGTTTAAACAGGGCTGTGGAGGTCCCGATGCACACTGATTGCATTGTTATTCACTCAGATATTTCTCTGTGTGTGTTAAAGTTTTGGTACAAGGAGCTCTCAAATGGCACATTGTAGAAAGTCTCATTTTATACCTATTGTGCAAATTGTAGCGTTGTGATTGTTGTGGTGCCTTTAAATAGCCTTTATAACTGTAGTCTTCTCTGATCCCATTTGCTTGCTTGAGTTGTGACTTTACAGCAGTAAAAGCAGCCATTTTGAGTAGATGCACGCCTTGCACAAAGTTGTAAAACTGCCTTTTTGACACGTGATTATTATGGCAAGTGAATGATTTAAAATATACACAAGCATACCAATGAGAGGCCCAAAAGTCTTGTTTTTGGGGATGGTTCGTTCTTCTCACTCATTGTACTTACATTGCTCTTCATTGCGGAAACATTTATTAAATTTGTTCCTTATTTTTTTAGATTCTTGTACAGGCTTTTACAGGAAAACTCTGAAAATGTTCATGATCAAATATTCAACCTCTGTAGTCCAGAAAGATGTATGTACAGTTTCAGATGATTGCCAAATTAGGGCCAATTTAATCAAATGTTTGCACAGGGAAGAGCAATACATGTGACTTTAGTAACCTATTCCTTAAAAACAAGCTCTTACTGCTTTAGTTTCTTTATGAAAGACTTGTAAATGTGTGTGTTTAGGTGTGTCTGTTTGAAGACATAGTTTGACATTTGGGAAAATATGCTTATTTGCCTAGATTTAAATGAGACAATTGATACCACTCATGTTTTTAGGCTAAATATAAACTACTACATGCGTTAGCTTAGCTTAAAAAAGCTAGGCTGGAAAAAAAATCTAGCCTGGCTCTGTTCAAAGGTTCAAAAATATTGGCCTACCTAATTGAATCCGCACAGAAATGTAGCTATTTTATGCTATCATTTATGAAGCTAATTTAATTAATTTACTTTCTGCCTGTAGCTTCATATTTAGCATACATACTGTATATGAGAATGGTGTGAATCTTTTTACCAAACCTGCACAAGAAAGTAAATAAGCGTGTTTCTCCGAATGCTGAAACTATTCCTTTAACCCTCATGTTGTCTTCGGGTCAAATTGACCTGTTTTCCTAGATCAATGTTCTTTTTAATTACCCAAAATAACATGATTGATTCCACACAACGCTCTTTGGCAAGTACAAATCTCTACTTTCATTCATTTTGGGGCGTCTTATTCAATTTTATATTTATTTGAAAATAATTGAAGTGGTTTTGAGTAAAGTGATTTTTGGTATTGAGTAAAAGTTGACATATTCCAGTCCATCGACATACATTCCGTCTAAATAATTCCTCATTTCTGCTTTTCTAACTCAAACAGTTGGTATAATTTCCAATAAATGAGGTTTATTGACCATAAATTCCAAAAATAACTGTAAAACTAAAGTTAATAAGTTAGTGTTAAGTAGTGTTGAAAAGGTCAAAACAACTGACAAACATTGACAAAAAGCATCAAAAGTGTTGAAAAAATTGACAAAAATGTAAGAAAAAGTTAAAAACATTGATAAAAGTGTTGGTTTTCGGAAGACAACACAAGGGTTAAGTCTGTGTTTGTATATCATCTGCTGGTCTGTGACATGTGAGCAGGTTTCTAAGTGTACCCCAGTAGCCCAGTGCCCCAGTGCCTATGGCGTGGTTCACAGCTGGCAGCGGCCGGTCAGCCTCCGTGTGACCAGCAGACAGCTGTGCTCCTCAGACCAAGCTCAGGTCTCTCTTTTATGCCAGTGAGAAGTGGCTTCGGGCGACACGGCACAGCTGTTACGTGGGCGGGATGAGCAGAGCTGCAGACAGCACTGCTGCTCTTAGACCTGGTCACCACCTCAGCCAGCATCACGTTATTACAGCAAGGGCGCATGATGCAGCATTTTGGGGGGGGTGAAAACAACAACAAAATGCTCCTCATTTGACCTGTGCTGCATTACATGACTTGAACTCAACCCGTAGGCTTACATTTAAATGAGAATACAATGCTCATGTATGCATGTTAGAGGTATATATGTATATTTTTATGTTACTGCAAGTGATAATAAATAATCAATGTGAGCAGTTCCAGATGTGATGAGTAAATGAATACTTGTGCTTTTCAAACGCGTTCCCTCTCTCTGTCTCGGCCTCTCAGGCACCAGCCCGCACGCTCCTGGCAATATCCATGTATTACCCTCAACAACCTCTGCTAATGTGTCCTGGGAACCAGGATATGATGGCGGCTTCGAACAGACGTTCTCTGTGTGGTACGGTCCAGTGTGAGTGCTCTTATTTAACTTCAAACCTGGAGGTTGAGAGCCGAGTCTTCAGCCGTCTTCACTGATGAGGATAAAATATGTCGAGTTGTTTTGACAGCATATTTCCCAGCTCATTCAGTAAATGTGCATGTGCATAATACATGGTGTATACTGGGAAGTAACAGTACTTGGAACAGAGTGTTTATGAGTGGGGGACAATTTTAAAGTACTTGTATTTAACTTCTATTTTTTGTTACTTTATACTTCACAGCAATTAATTGGCAAATACTGTACTCCTTCCTTCAGTTATTAGTTACTTTGCATGTTAAGATTAATAATGCAAAGTATAATCACAAATTAAGTGTAATGTATTATTAAAAGTGACAATAAGACTTAATTGATTAAACATTTTAAAACATGAAGACTGAGAAGAGAAAAAAATAATTTTTAAATTAAGTGCTTTAAGACAATTTATTATCTGAAACAGAGAAAGTGTATTTGGTGCTTGACCCGTACATTAACTGCATCTTTTCAGCACCCAGCTTCTGCATTGAGACTAATTACAGTTAAGGCATTACCCACCATCATTCAGGGACGTTAAACAATGTATAATTGCTCTGTTTTTCTGTCTCATTTCTGTTCTCAGGTCAAAGAAAACAGACTTCGGTCCTCACGACTGGCATTCGATGCCAGTTTCTGGTGCTCAGACCTGGTTGGTGGTGCCAGGGCTGGAGCCTGGGACAGAGTATCAGTTCAGTGTGTTGGCACAAAACAAACTGGGCACGGGCCCATTCAGTGAAGTTGTGACAGTCAACACTGCAGGTGGGTTCTTAATCAAAGGTTTCTCCATGCATGGTCTGCTGCTTTTTGACTTCAGAATCAACCCACTGAGCTACACTGAGACACTATGAATATTTCTTGTAGAATATCCTCAGACTCCTATCAACACATACTGCCCTCTAGTGATGTGTGTACGCATAAATATCATGTAATCTACATTTTAGTTTGGTACATTTAGAAATTCTCCTAAAAGAAGATGTCTTAAAAAATAAGGCAGTCAAGCTCAGAGCTTCTTGTAGTTAAGATATTATTCTATTACTATTATCAATCATCTCTTCACATGATTTCAAGAAGGATTAGTACAAGTTTACACATGCAATTTATTATCTGTGTTTGTTTATGTTGTTATTATTATTATGGAAAGCACGATAACCATAACAACATGCATGCTAGCTAATAGGACTACAGTTGAAAATTGGAAATGTTGATTAATGTGCATTGTCCTAATCAATTCAATAAATCTAAAAATAACCATTTCCATCACAATTAAATTTTTTATTTAATTGTGACTTTGACAAAAACAAATATGCAAAGTAGAAGCACATAGAAAGAAGGTAGTAGATTAATTTAGGGATCTATAAATGCCAGTCCAAACCTGAATTTGATTGTAGTTATATAATATTTTCAAAGAAAACAGTACATCTGCTCACTGCATTGAATCCATCCACCTCCCTAATGCATATCATGGAGATTAAAACTGTACATAAGTCAAGGATGTTATGTCTCTGGTAAGCCCATTGTGCTCTCCTGTCAGTATTAAAAAAGAAAGACCCCCACATATTGAACATCAAAGCCATGCTTTAATTTAACAAGATGGTATCAGCCATGTGCCTGAGGTTTTTAGTCTTCATAAGATTAAGTGGATGCACACGGAGTCAGGAAACTATTAAAATGTGCTGAACTTTAAAAACAGTGAACCCAGCACAGCAAAGGTCTGGGACAGGCTGATATTCTTTACATATTTGCTATGTTTCAATGTGCTGAGTGATTAGTTCCACCTGCGTATGACAAGTCAAAATATTTGCAGTGAGAAAGATATATTAATGAGTTGTTAGTCAGTAAATTTAGCTTTTTAACAAAGTCATGTTTTAATGTGTATCTTTGATGTAAAGAAAAAGAATTTATATTTTTTTTTACATCTTGTGTGTGTGTGTTGTATTTCTGCCAATATCCAGTCTTCATGTGCCACCACCTGAATCTGAATTAAGGGTGTATGGTATTTAAAATCAATGTCTCAGCAAAAAAAAAAAAAAAAAAAAAAAAGGCATGAAGGGAAAAAAGTGCATTGCTGAATTTTCCAGCATGCACAGGAAAGGACAAAGAAGTGAAGGTGTTGAATAATGGCATGCACAGATGGATCAAAGTGTGTGTGTGTGTGTGTGTGTGTGTGTGTGTGTGTGTGTGTGTGTGTGTGTGTGTGTGTGTGTGTGTGTGTGTTGAGTCCTGACTTTAAGAAAGTAACATCTATAATCAAACAAATGATATGTAGTCTAATTCTTGTAAGTCAGGTGTTTGATACGTCAGGAAATTGATACATTAAGTGGCATACAGTATTTACCAATCACACCCTAAACTGTCAATTTTACATAACACCATGAGATTTTTTTCCCTCAAAGACTTGATGACAGTAACTTCCTAACAATACGGGCTTTGTTGCATACAGTGTAAACCCGGATTCTGCTATGTCTGGCCAACAATGTGTTGGACGCTTACCTTCATTCAACAAAGGCTAAATGAGGCTTGTAAAGTTCTGACCTAGTTCACATAGTCAGATAGCAGCCCATATATGAATGGGTAGTCGACAAAAAGGTTATGGGTTTATGCTTCCTGTACATATAGTGCCTTATTCTGTCATATAATATTGTTTTCATGTTTTTTAAAGAATATGCAATAAGGAGGATATATTTTGGTTGCATCCCAAGACCTCTTTGATACCCAGGTTCAAGTCATGCATTATTAATGTAACACTGTTTTAATACAGTATATCCTGTTCTTTTCTCTCCAAAAATACAAATGTACTGTATTGTTTTTTGTTGTTCTGATTTGCCAATGCAATTTACATATCAATAGGATGGTTTGAGTGTCTTTCACTCATGATATGAGTTTGCATTTGAATTTTTGATTAAAATTATAGACATTTCAGACATTGTCTCTTTGGGCAACACTGTACAACAGGTGACTGTATTTCTGTGTGCATGCCTCTGAGTAGTGTAGGCCTACTTATTTTTAGATAGATTTAGTGTTATTTATTTGTGGGTTATTAGAACTGTCAGGTCTCAAAGCTTTTGTTTTCTCTGAAAGAAAATAGTCAAAGGTCAGCACACGTAAAGCAGTTTTAGTCTGTGTTTAGCTAATGGGACTGTGGAGGGAGACACTTTAGAGAAATATCTCGCTGTATTCAGTCTGAGGTCAAGTGGAGTACTTGTGAGGTTGTATATTCAGGGAGCTAAACCACTCTCTCAAGGCATACGACATATTTCAAAGAGCAACCGTATCTTTTTTGTTATGCTATGCCCTGTTTGTAAAATCCACTGAATACAGGCAGTTTTCTGCCATGCTAGCGGTTCTAGGGGTCCATTTGGTCCACCACTTTGGTACAGACTGAAATATCACAACGATTGTAGGATGGATACGCATGACATTCTACAGACATCCTTTGTTCTGGAAGGATGAACCCTACTGACCTCAGTTATCCCCTGACTTTTCCTCTATGTTAGGTCTCTTATCCTGCAGTTTACATTTATGGTTTTAAGTGAAATTGGAAAATAATGATTGGATGGATTGGCACATTTTGGACATTTATGTCCCCACAGGATGAATTGTAAAAACGTCAGTGATCCATTGCTATCATCTGGTCCAAATTCAAAATGCCTTTAAAACAAATGGCGTTCTCATCATCCTCAGCAGTACTTTGTGTTTAGTGCTACTTAGCAGCATGCTAAAATGCTGAACTAAGATGGTGATCATGGTGAAGATTACATCTGCTTAGCATCAATATGTCAGTGTTGTCATTGGGAAGCATCATGTGGTTAGCATGCTGAAGTTAGCATTTAGCTCAAAGCCCTGGTGTGCAGCCTCACAGAGCTGCTAGCATGACTGGCCTCACTTTTGAGTAATCTTTTTTTTGTCAGAATTAGTTTCCTTTGTGTTTACTGGTTTTCTGGTCCACAGGCTCTCCTCTGGGTACCCCAGAACCACTGGTGCTTCTTACTCCACCACGGTGCCTCACAGCCAATCGCACGCAGCACGGTGTCCTCCTCACATGGCTCCCCCCAGCCAACCACTCCTCACCCATCGACCGTTATATCATGGAGTTCCGCCTCGGGGAGAGGTGGGAGGTTCTGGATGACCTGATCCCGTCCACTGAGACTGAGCTCATAGCCAGAGACCTCGTTCAGGTCAGTTACATACACATCTCCTGAGCATGTTACTCCATTATACTGTCACTGTTTTACAAACTATATATAATATATATATATAATCATAATTAACAGCATTAATTTAGTTGACAAACCCATTTCATAGTCTCAAACATAATTTCCATTCCATTACAGGCCACATTTTGTGTATTTTAAAGGACCGACATCATTAGAAAGGAATTAACCTTCATTTCTTTAGCCTATTTGCATTACAGTGCATTGTGATAACCATATTATATATATATATATAATATATGTTATTAATTTATATATATATATATATATATATATATATATATATATATATATATATATATATATATATATATATATATATATATATATATAAAATTAAAAACAAACAGTTAGTTTAAAGAACTTAAATAAAAACTAATACTAAAAAAATACATATAATTATCATACATAGATCCATTTTAAAACACAGTTACGAAAAAAAATTTTGAACACAATTTAGTAAACTATACACCAAAATCTGTCACAGATGGTGTCTGTTGTGTCTCTCACACAGGAGTCCTGGTATGAGTTTCGAGTGATGGCTGTCATGGATGACCTGATCAGTGAGAGCAGCAACGTGGTGGGAGTGTCTAGCACAGGTTAGTTTCTTTACAAAGCAGCGTTACAAAGTAACTCGTACACGCTTTGCCCTTGTGAGGAAGAGATTCTGTGTTAGTAACCTGTCCCTTTCACCCACTTGTCTGCCCCATCAGATCCCTTCCCCCCTGCAGAGTTACCTGAAGAGGGGCTGGCGCGGCCGGTGGTGGCGGGTGTTGTGGCAACTATCTGTTTTCTGGCAGCGGCAGTACTGTTTAGCACTCTAGCAGCTTGCTTTGTCAACAAGCAACACCGTCGCAAACTCAAACGTAAACCAGGTCGGTCTCCCTCTCTACTTAATTACTTACTACTTAATTATTATAACATGTAATAAATATAGTATGACATGTCTTATCATCCATGGATGGATTACTGCATGGGCCTAAGAGGCACATTGGGCTGAATGTTAATAATTTTTGTTAGAAAGTCAATAAAATGAATACAAAAAGACATAAAAAGGATCAAAAAGACATGTAAGAACACCTTAAAAAAGGATGCAGCTGCCTTGATTGTGGTTGTTTTGTGTCATTTCAGTCTAGGTGCCTTGCTCCTATGTAGGATGTATTTTAGGTCCAAGGGGTCCATATTCCGTACATGTGTCTGACTTCTACTTGTGGTGTTAAACAGAGGGAAATGCTAAACGTAAATGTTTTTGTCCACTCAGATCCTCCCTTGTCGGTGACACACTTCAGGAAAAGCATTGAGTCACCGTAAGTAAAGCTAAACACCAGAGCCCCTGCAGTCTGCCAGACGTGGCTACTACTGTGCATCTTCTAATGCACCTTTTACAAAAAATTTCTCCCACCATGCATGCTGTCACAAGGCATACATATCAGTCAAAATTACAAAACCGTTCAGCTTATTTTGAAGCAGCTAGTAACTGGAAATAAAAGGTCTTTTTAGAGCCTTGTTAGTGGAGTTGATGATTACACACAGCAGACTTTCTCCTGTGCATTTGGACAAGAGGTAATATGACAAGAGATGGTATATTTGATTTCAATGTCCAAAATGAATATGCTTTGACTATATGTTCAGGCTCTTTTAAGGGTGTGGAAGAACATGTACAGTAGCAGTAGCAACCTAGCTGATCATGGGCAGAATAAAGAAAGTTCAAAGCAGCCGAGTCAGCAAAGGAAGCACATTACCCAGAGTGCCAAAGCTGCAGTATCTGTATTGATTTTTGATCCATCTGTATTCTTTAACCTCAATCGCTGTTTGCTTTCTGCATGATTCTAAGTGTTTTAATAATGCTGTTTTTGGTTTAGCTGCACATTTAATGTAGAGAATCCGCTACGTGTGTGTATTTGTCTGTCTGTCTGTAACTCTTGTGTACATGTATGACTACATTTCAATCCCAAAAGAAGCTCATTTGTGACAATGATTTGTGTAAATCCCATTCCAGAATAACTGTTTGTTTGCCTGAGACTTTAGGTAAACCGTCAGATACCTGTAGATACCTTTTGTTTATTTTTTTAAATGAAATAGTCCAGGCAGTTCAGGGAGTTCACACTCTGTCCTTCCTGCAAGTGGCATAGTCAAAGATGAACCAGGCCCATGTCGTTTGTCTCCCATCGCAGGCCTCCTCTCACCCCCTTGCCAGGGGTAGAGCCCTGCTGGGACGAGCCTGCCAGGAGCAGTTTCTTGCCCCCGCCCGCCAGCCCCCTGTGAGTGCCTGCCTGCACCAAAATACAGAGTGTGCTGCACTGCACTGGCTTGGCTGCATGGTTAATGCATTGCATAGAAATGATCAACTGACAATGACTATTTATTGTAGTGAAGCCTACCGCTGGCCTATTTGCATGTACAGACTTTCACGCACCATACAGAGATTAAATTGCATTAGCTCAGCTGCATGTACAGTTCAGTACTGTGTATATACACTCTTTATAATGTATGTCTACCTGATGCATTCACTGACCCAGTAAGTGTCAACTATGCTGCTCCTGGTGTGGGCAAATGAGGCCTGGTTAGATGTCATCTGCTTTCCTCACATCACCATGTGGTGCAGCATATGGAAATTGGTCTCACGTCTGCTCAAGAAGATGTAGCTTCAATAGATCTGTGATACGGTTGTCATGGTTGCGTCGTTGGTGCTCTTCTCATCCCGTCATTCTGGCTTGGTTCATTAGCTGCTGTCCTATCAGGATGCTGTCGCCACCATAAACTGGTTTATCATAATGCTGTTCATTATGGCTGTCTTGATAGAGTGTTTTGGCTTTGTAGTGTGTCATCTGTTTAGCTCAAGAATGAAACCACAATCATGCCTATTCATTTACACCATCAGAGATTTTTCTTTTGTTTAAAAAAGCTTTACGCACTTTTCCTTTGCGTTTAATCTGGTAAATGTTAAGCTAAGACAGTGCTTTGTGTCTGTATTTCTTATCAGGTTATCATCTGGAAAGATAAGTCCAGAGAGCTCTCCTCTGTCTCGGCCCCGCTCTCTTTCTTCAGAGGGTTCCCACGGCCCAGGCCTGTACGTCAGGAAGCTGCCCAGCCCTCAAAGAGAACGGGACAAAGAGCTCTCCTTCTACAAGAAAACCAAGCGTGCCATAGCCAGCAAGAAATACAGTGTGTCCAAGTACGAGGCGGAGGTCACCACGCCTATCGAGCTGATAAGCCGCGGCCCCGATGGCCGCTTCGTCATGGAGAGCCCACCGCCCCGGCGCATCCACGGCTTCCCCTTCGCAGAGGAGTCTGACATGTACCCTGAGTTCCGGCAGTCTGATGAGGAGAATGATTTTGACCCCGGGCCTCTGCCGCCCATCATGCCCACGCTGCGGCCCCAGCTCTCCCCAACGTCCTCCAGCCTGGAGTCAACGCAGCCCCCCACCTACAGCCCCCGCCTACACAGGGCCATGGAAGGTATGAGCTTTGCAGAGGGCAGTGCACTTCACGCCTCAGGGCAGGCCCCGGCCTCCCGCTACAGGGGCTTTCCCCAGGGCCCATTTTATGGGTATCTAGGCAGCCGCATTGATTCAGGGATTCCACCACCATTCTACATGCCTGACATCAGCCCGCGTAGCTCTGCCCTGTCCTCCCCCCCAGGCACAGCCGAGGGGCCCTTTGGTTACCCCTCCATCCCCGAGGAAAGTGGAGAGATGGAGCACCATCAGTACACTGCCTCTGGCCATTCTCTGTCTCACACACACAGCCCTCCTCCTCGCTCTCCTGAAAGCTGGCAGCCTCATGAGTTACCCTTCCTCGGTCTAGAGGGTCCACGGTTCATATACCCCCCTCACCATCCCTTACATCATCCCCAGGACCTCCCTGATCCACCCCCATACCCTCCTCACTCTCTTCCCCCCAGTCGCCTGCACCTCCAGTCCCTAAAGGATCCAACAAGCCCTGGACTCCTGCAGCTGGAGGTCCCTGTGGCTCCCCCAGGCAGAGACAGGTCCCTGGGGCCTCCGGTTAGGCGTTTAGCTATGCAACAGGCCCAGAGTCTCGGCCAGCTCAGACACACTTCCCACGGTGTGGGTGTACCAGTGTTGCCTTACCCTGACCCGGTAGCCCGTACAGGGAGCCCAAGCACAGCCCCCAGTAGTAGCCCTCAGTCCTGGCTCAGCCCGAGGGCGGGGCGCCGGGCAGACCCCAGCCTACCCCCGCTAGTACTCCAGCCCTCCCGCCTCTCTCCACTCTCCCAAAGCCCCCTTAGCACCCAGCCGGGTTCCCCAGATATTCTAGTGCGACCCCCTCCGCGCCCCAGCATCCTCCGCACCTCTCGGTCTCTGGAGATGCCTGAAATCACCCTGCAGCCCTCTGCCACTGTCAGTTTCTCCCGGAGGTCCTCCCTGTCCGCCTCTCCCCCTCAGAGCCAAGGCGCCAGGCAACCCAGCCCCAGTTACCACGCCCACATGTCCTATGCCTCCACTGCAGCCAGTTACCCCTCCCAGTCCCCCTCTCCCCCTCTGGAGGGCAGGGATGTTTTCGGGCAGAGGCCATCCCAGAGAAGGACAGAGGAGGAGATGCTACCCTCAGAGCCCTCTCAGCTCCAGATATCAGCCTCAGGGTAGGTGATCCATTCCAGTAGAGAATAGTCACATATTTATTTAAATGGGAGACTTGTCTCCTCGTCTTCTCTCAATTCCAAATTTCCTCGCTATTTATTCACAGTTTTACTTTGATGATTTTACTTTCCATTTAGGTATAATTAAGATGCATATTGTACTTTAATATGCAGAAGGCATGTAATTGCATTTAGCACACATTGTACCAGTTCATAAAATGACATTTACCCAAGTTGATGGCATGTGAAAGCTCAATTTGATTTTAAGATAATGTATCATCATCATTTTATACCTCATATTTAATCTCGTAAAATATTCACCACATTTCGTCAAGGTAATGACTGCAGGAACATTTAGGTGAAATACTGAGCTACAAGCTTTAGGAATGCTCAAGGTTACTGTTTTTAAAACTGTGAGATAAATCTTCTGTCCATCATTTTGAACATTGAAACATATTTTTCACAGCTGGATATAAATTGAATTTGATCCGTTCAATTATTGGAAAAAAGTTAATAAAACCTTAATGTGTGATTCATTAGCAAAAGTTATTTTCATGCTCAACTTTAACAATTATTGTATATTTGATGAACATTTACATACTTTTTTAACACTATATTACAAGTGAAGAAAACAGTACCACTTTCTGACAAGTATAAGCTGCCGTTAATGGCTCTATTAATGGTTAATAAACTGTTTACTAATTCCTTCCATTAGAACAACTTTTGGGTTGCCAGGTTTTGAAAATCTCTATAGCTGTTAAGGCATTCATAAAAGTAGTAGAAAGTAGTAAAAATAAAAGTAAAAGAAGTAAAAATAGTCTGCGGTTAGAAATGTTAATAAATATGCCGTATGTACAGTATTTATAAATCTTAATACGTCATTAATAGAAAATCTTACAGTAATTTGAGTCTGCATTTGTAAAGGTTATTAACTTGTCAGTGGCGGAGAAAGTAGGCCTACTCAGATACAATACCACAATGTAGAAATACAAAAAAGTACTACATTTAGCATCAAAATTTACCATAATAACCAAAATTACCAATAATGTATGGTATTGAATTCTAATTATTTGTGCAGTAATGTGTTATTAATACATCATAATTTGTCAATTATATTTCATATTATTATCTCAATCGGCATAGTAACTGAACTATTTCATAACTAAAGTTATTAAATACGAGTAGAAAGTACAATATTTGCCTCTGACTTGTAGTGGAGTGGAAGTATAAAGCAGCAGAACATTTCTTATTCTCAAATAAAGTACAAATACCTCAGAATTGTACTTAAGTACTGTACTTGAGTGAAAGCACTTAGTTACTTCCCTCCGCCGAGAAATACCTTTTAGTCCAAATGCTCTGCAGCTTTTTTTCAAACTGTCGGATAAATTAAAGTCAAATCCGGCGGGTAGCTCAGTTGGTAGAGCTGGCACACATGTATAGAGGTTTAGTCCTCGACGCAGAAGGTTGTGGGTTCGAGTCCAACCTGTGACGGTTTTCTGCATGTCTTCCCCTCCTTTCTGAGCTGTCCTATCATTAAAAAAAGACAGAAATGCGCATTATTAATAATGGGTGACTTTTATCTTCCATCAGCAGGACACTTGATATGACTTGAATTATTATTATTATAAATAATAATAATACAATCTTACAACCTGGCAACCCAAGAGTGGCAATTATGGCTTATGATTTATAAACCAATAATCAAGCATTTATAAAGCGTTTCTTATTAGAAATTGGTACCTACTAGATAAGGATAACAACTCTGAGCCAGTTTTGTCATGATGGAATACGGGATTTCCCCCAATAATCCGATCAGTTCCCCTGTACACAGATTGCCAGTCAGATATTACGCAGGAGGTTTTATGCATTTACGCCTACATAAAAACATAGCTGAAACTCATATACTGTTATTCCCCACAGTCATTTCTTTAGTGCACACATTCCTGCGCCCCCTCACACCCACCTCACACCCCTAGAAGCTACAGCCATACAGTAGCTAAAGCCACGAAGCAGAGACTTGCTCCTGCACCATCACTGGCCTATAAGGGAAGGTAGCTTATAGGGCTGCTGCTTTATAGAGGGTAAGGGTCTTACGTGATTTGTTTTTGATTGATCTCAGCTATCTGGGCAGCGTTGTGACCCGGTCCCCCACGCCACAATAGGTAAGGGTCGGACCCATGTCTGAGAGGGGAGGGGTCAGCAGGGGAGGGCTCTAATCACTCTCTCCTTTAAAGGGGAATCGCTTTGGGTTGTGCCTCTGTGCTGGATTCAAGTGAAGTACAACTAATGGCAATAATGACTGCAGGACACATTTGTCAATACACTTCCCAGGCACAGTAAGCCTGCTGTGGCGTAGGCTGCAGTAATTAGGCTTGTGAGCAAGCACGAGGAGCGGTTTTGGACTGTGGAGAAGCATTTTTGTCTTTGGATTGTCGTTTGAATACAGACATGTTTCCCCGGCACCAAAAAAAAAAAAAAAAATGAAAATGAAAAAAAAGCCTTGAATCAATAGAGGATGCACATGAATGATAGACTGGAGTATTCCCCTTTAAAGTTTTGTTCCATGTGCAAAATGCCATGCATGCATTCTCTAAACTTCTCTCTACGACCAAACAAATAACAACAATTCTCAAACTAAATTCTTTGTCACATTTGTTGTCCTAAGTGCTTTCGTTTTTCTGTCATGTGACTGTTTTTTAATGGCCATTTCCTCTTCCTGTCATGTGACTTGTTCTTTAACGGCCATTTCCTCTTCCTGCCATCTCCTCCCGTCAGCATGGTGAAGCCTCTGTACGCAGTGTTCATGTTTATGAAAGTGTGCTGTACAGTGTTCATGTCTATGGAAATGTACTTCTTTAATCTTTAACACGCTGTGGCCACTGCACACAGTTTATGTGGTAATGGAAATGATCTCTATCTGTCCAGGACTGTTTCTCAGATTTGTTTCCCCCTCTCTGCTAATGACTCTCAATCTCTCTCTCCACAGTGACCAATGATGGACAAGCATCTCTAAAGCTGTGTGTTCCTATGCCTTTTGAAACAAATACATGTTAGGCACAACAACCTGACTTAATGTTCCATTAAGTTCCATTAAGTCAGGTTTTGAAGCTGTTTGTATTCAGTTCTTTGAAAGGCAAAGACATTGACTCATGAACCTGAACTGAAATGTTAAAGGGACAGTTCACCCCAAAATCAAAAATACATATTTTCCCTCTTACCTGTAGTGCTATTTGTGGACTGCATTTAAATAGACTGCATTTATATAGCATTTTACATTTATATTTATCCATCTAGATTATTTTGGTGTGAGTTGCCCAGGGTTCAATTTAATTCAATTGTATTTATAGTGTCGAATCATAACAGTTATCTCAGGAAATCTTACCTTTTCTAGACCACACTCTATAATTTACAAAGACCTAATAATTCCCCATAAGAGGAAGCATTTGGTGCAACAGTGGCGATGAAAAAGTTGGGCTGAACCAGGCTCTTTGAGAGCTACCTGCCGCTGCCAGATATACAGAAATATGCAGAAATATGGCTAGAAGATATGAGCTGTATAGATGTATTTCTTAGCCCTTTGAGCACCACAAGTGCCATCTAGTTATTTATATACAAGAGACGGCAGACATCTCTATGGCCGATATCTCCAACACTGGGCAACTCACACCAAAACAATCTGACCGATACATACCACTACAGGTAGGAGGAAAATTATAGTGTAATGTATTTTGGATTTTAGGGTGAACTGTCCCTTTGAGAGTTTTTGAGGTTAATTCAATGTAACTGTATTGCATCTTTCTATGAGAGATGGACAACAAAACCAGAGTATTCGGTATGAGGTAAAACTGCATACAATGACAGTAAAGCTACTTTGCCGTATCTTGATGTGATTATACATTGATTATTTTTCATTAAACGTAGCATGTATCACTCATAAAATGAAAATAGTTCTTCGTGGTTCAAAAAGAGCCGTTTCTTTACACCCCTGCACACATACTTCATATTAACACACTCAGCAAACTCCCACAGAAACGCATACTAAAAAAAAAGCGCCATTGGAACATATTCAAAAGAGAATCTACAATAAGACTTCATTGTTACAGGAACAGTACTTTAACAGTTTTAGAAGTTATTTTCATTTTATGAGTTTTATGCGACAAAGAAACCAATATTGCTTACATTTCTGAAGCAGTCACTACTTAAAGACCCAAACCCGAGTGAGCACTGTGATTGCAATAATTCAAAACTAAAATGTGTTTCTTTCTATTTTAAGTACTGTTGCTAAGACTACAAAATGCCCCCGATTTTAAATTACAATCATGGGACCTAAATTTGGCGTACATTTGTATCACTAATGGCGTCCTTGAGTGCTGAGAAAGGCGTCTTTAAATAAAATGTATTATTTACCTTTTTAAGAATAATGTGTAGCCCGCATTACCATAACCACTATAAATCCTGGACTGGGTTTTTAATGTAATGATTGTTTTAGAAGAAACTTAATAGCTAATAGATTCACCAAATCCACCTTGTGTCAACTACTCTTTCTTTCTGTCTCTCACTTTCTTTTTTCTTTCCCCTCTTTCTTTCTTTAATCTAACTTTTATCATCCATCACTGCAGATAGGAAGGGGAAAGTCATCATGTTAGTGCTTTCGGGCTCTCAGTAGAAGTACAAGAGCTCATCAAATCATACGATACCGCAAATAGCAATGCAAAGTGTCATTCTGTCTTTTCACAT
Source organism: Percina caprodes (assembly GCA_013375575.1). NCBI lineage: Eukaryota > Metazoa > Chordata > Actinopteri > Perciformes > Percidae > Percina > Percina caprodes. The sequence goes on from JABXJD010000046.1 coordinate 2,543,782, forward strand.
CTGAGACGGGACCAACAGTTGGGTTAATGCGAAACAACGTATGCTGTGCTGTCTCTCTTCTCCTCAGGGAACCTCTAGGTGCGTCTAGTGATCCTGCCGGGTCTGAGAGCTTACCAGCACTGCTACACCACTGTATTACTAAAGCCAAGGGAGAGGCTGCCAACAACAATAATAACACAACCTCCACAAGGAGAACAGGTTTGTCTGGCGATTTGAGAAACAATTCATCTTAACCCTTGTGTTGTCTTCATGTCGAAATTGAAAATCAACCCTTTTTTTGAAGCTTTTAATCAAGTTTTTTTACATTTTTGTCAAATTTTTTTACACTTTTGATGCTTTTTTACAATGTTTGTTACTTTTTTGGACGTTTTCAACACTATGTAACACTAACTTATTAACTTTAGTTTTAAAGTTATTTGGGGAATTTATGGTCATTAAACCTCATTTATAGGAAATTTATTTATTTTTATTTTATTTATTTATTAATTCAGGACAATGCACATTGATGAACAAGCACAACAGTACACGTAAATGTGCCAGATTGTAGCCCGAGGGCTAATTTCCATCTGCAGTCCAATAGGCAGGTTGAAAAATAAAAAATAAACAAAAAAATACATAGGATATGTATAGGAATTATACCTAATGTTTGAGTTAGAAAAGCATAAATTAGTAATTATTTCGACTAAAATTAAAGAAATGGATGTTGATGGATAATCACAGACTGGAACATGTCAACTTTTACTCAATACTACTTGGAAACCACTTCAATTTTTTTCTCCAAATGCTATAAAATTGAATAAGACTCCCCAAAGTTAATGAAAGTAGAGATTTGTACTTGCCAAAGAGCGTTGTGTGGAATCAATCATGTTATTTTGGGAATTTAAAAGAACATTGATATAGGAAAACGGGTCACTTTGACCCGAGCACAACATGAGGGTGTTACTCCTGGGCTTCTCTCTGCCTCCCTTTCAGGTGTGTGTCCCTCTCAGACCCAGCAGCAATCTCAGACACCCCAAGAGGGAGAGGATCTCCACAGAAAGAGGAAAAGGCAGAACAAGAAAAACCCCTATCTCTATTTGACCTCCTTCCTGCACCGCAGACAGTCAGAGGAGGACCAGACAGGCATACTGGCCAGTGCAGACTCCGAGGGCCCAAATTATGGGACTCTACGCTGACCCGTGTGCCCACCAAGCCATCGGACTCGACTAGACTCACCTCCCATGAAGAAAAAAAAACCCCACCTCAGCCCTCTCTGCTCCACCCCAGTCTCTAGCTAATACATTTATTATAATCTCTCAAAGTTTATCTGTGTTTAAGGAGCGGGAACCATCCAGCTGAATACTCCAGGGGTCGGACATCTTACTTGTACGTGAAGACAAGAACAATGGCTTTTCTGAGTTGTCACCACTACTTGTCTCCGAGGACTTTCACTTGAAAATGCTCTGAAAATATATAATGTACATAAATAGTAAAAACAAGGGAATTAAGCTTCTTCCTACAGTAATAAAAATGTGTTGGTTGAGTATGTGACAACACGTTAACGATTTTTCACTCACTGGTCATTGAGGGGTCCATATCTTTAGGTTTTTCAGTAATACAGTGTACTGTGAAGCCTGGTGCGTCCTCGGACATGGACATGAGTCTACCTTTCCTACAATACAAATAGTGTCAGTATTTAAACACAGGGTTCTTACCACAAGATATACCTCAGAGTAAACGCAAAGTTGCTGTAATTCTTGTGGTATACTGTACGTACTTGACGTTTTCTTACATATGAAACGTATGGATAAAAAGGTTTATATCACACTCCGCACTCATTCAAATGGATAATATGGCCTAACTTGATCTAATTTAGAGGCTTTTTAATAAGAGTAATAGCTGGCATCTTGTGTTTATTTTCATTTATGATCCAATGCCAACCATTAGAGGACTGTCTTAATTGTAGTGCTTGATGACTCAGTGGGATTACACACTAATCATTATGGCACAGTATTAAGATGAAGACCATAGCCTTCACGAGAACTCTCAAAATAATTTGGGACAACAGAGGTTGGAGTCATAGGGTCAGAAGAACAGGGTGATGAATTGTGAAGTGTACTGTAGTATGTATTTCATTCTTTAAGAGTCATTTGTGAAACGTGGCACATCTCGAGGTGCCTTTTATTTGCCTTTTCTCTCTTGTTTATTCTAACATAAACTGCCTTTTCCTTCGCCATCCCATGTTTGTCTCTTTGGGGGCGGAGTGAGGGACTCTAATACTATGTGTTTTTACTTTCTCTGCCAAGGACACATGAGAGAAAATGCAACAGAGGATGCATAGCTCTTGTTTTATTTTATTTATTTTTTACATTTATATTTGAAATGGGTACCTGCTTCAACTGTGTATATCCAAGTAATAGGACAGCACCAGAATACCCATGCAAAGAGGCAAATGAATCCCAAAAAAATATACCTTCATTGGAAAAGTACAAAAGCTGTACTGTGCATGAGTTTTCATGCGGAAAGAACAAACCAGTAGTGTAGGGATGTTAATGTCATTGCTTCATAAAGCTCTTAACTAGCAATGGGAAATATTCAAATGATGGCCACCCTGACTGTTTATCTTTAACAACTGTATATTACTTGCTAGCTACTTCTCTGTGTGTTTGATCTTTTTTTTTTTACACTAACCGATAATGAATGTATGTTTTGCTGTACAGGAAATGAATGTCCCGATGTCACAGTACATTGAATGACCCATTGCGTTGTTTATAGTGCAGCTGCCATTGGTGAGATGACCAGTTGGCACATTAAAGGTGCTGTAGGTAGGATTGCCAAGATCCAGGACTTAGCCAAAGAATTTGAACATCGGCAACTTCTCAGTCTCTCCCCTCTCCCCCTTTCTGCAAAAGCCCAAACGGTCTCCTAAGCCCCTCCCCCCACAAAGGAGAATGAATGCGTGTGCATGAGCAGTGATTGACACGCACTTAGACATCCCCCTGGCCCTGATTGGTGCATCTGAACAGGGAGCTGTGGATTTTTGCAAATGGCACTACAGGCTGTGCCAGAGGAGCCGGAATATTTTGTATTTTTTTTTTAAATGAATTCCTAATGTAGTTTTACTCGAACATAGGGTCAATTTCAGCAAATATGACAGAAAGTTAGTTGTATAAGTCTTACCTACTGCATCTTTAAGTCCAAACTGTTTAACTTCTCTGTGCTATTCCTGTATGCGATAATACTGTAACTACCGAGCCCCACACAGGTTCTGAGCCGAGCTCCCTTTCTTCTGATGGCTACAAAAAGAAAAACAGATTTCCTTTTATTGCTAATGCTTGTTCAATTGCTCAAAGACATATCAGATATATTTCCATCTGCTACAAACAAATCACAGGTTTTCCCCGCAAATTTCCACTTGTATGAGTCGACCCGATGTCTGCTTATTGAAATCTCTTTTGACAAGTGAGAGAGTGATGATTGCCTGAAAGTGAGCGTCAAAGTGCATATTCTACTTTAACAAATTGGTTTTAATGTAAGATACGATTAAAAAAGAAAAACATCTATATTTGTTATGTACTGTACATGGTATGTATTGTATTTGTAAAGATGAATCAAACCATGTTTTACAGGACAATGTTCTTGTATGAGGGTGTATAAAAAGACGGGAAGGATCCCAAGGAGAAAGAAATTAGATTATATATCAAAGTATTTGCTTACAGTACGGCTTTAAGTGGATAATGTTTCTAAAACATTTTAAGGTGCCTCATTTGTCATGCTTTAGCAGACATTGTTTTATCTGAGAAGAGAAGAAACCTTAATGTTAGTACCGTACGATGTATTATTGCCATAGCCCGCCGGCTGCACAAGTTAAGTAGTATTTTCTCTGATGTATAGTACGTGAATGCCCATTGGAAAAAAAGCTTTAGAAGCAGAAGTGTGTTGCCCTCTATAATAATATTCCTGGAACAAAATAATACTGTATTTTGCCCGTTCATGAGCACACATGTAGATTCACTTCAGATCTTTCGCCTTCAGGTGTCCAAAGCAAATAAACTGAAGGAAAGGTTTTTTCTAAGAGTCACAGACATGCTATAGTCATGTACATTACGTGTGTGCTGTGGAGGAAATTGTGTTTACATTAGTTTGATAAAGAAACGTGTGTTAGGGCATAGTTGCTTTGAACATAACGACTTGGTGCTATGTTTAACATTGTGGTGCTGTAGAATAGAGGTCTAAAGAATTTTTTTTTTATTTTTATTTTTTCAGTTTCCACAAGCAACTCTTTGGGCCCTATGTGTTTGAGCAACTAAACTAGCTCCGGTAGACACTATAGGTCTTTAACATAACAGTATCATGGTGTGATGACAGTAATAGACAATACTGGAGAAAAAAAAATAGTAGTATAACCTCAAATAATAGAGACTTGTGACATTCAAATGAACTCAAGATAACCTGTTTTCTATAGTGTGTTTGCAATGTCTGTCTGTGCTTCCAAGGTACCCTCTCTAAAGTATATTTGTGATGATATTGAGAATTGTAACCCAGCCTAAAAAGGAGAGACATAACCTGATTTAGATTAGGACACATGGGAGGGAATCTGAGAGCATGGTCAGGTAATGAGGGCATCTTTTCTACACACTTCCTGTAGGTCTACCATCTTTGGTTAACAGCACTGTTTTTCAAGCACACTACTGCAGGGGCGTCACAGCCGTCTCACGACATTTCGCCATCTTTTCGACGGTAGAATTCCTAGTACTGTACAGTATGGCCACGAGTAGTCATCAGACCACATTTGTATTTATTGCTGATTCTCCTGGTAGAAAGGTATTGGGAAAGCTCATACATCCTCTCTGTGCGTTTAAGCGAATGGATGCCGTCTTCCGGGCTATTTTCTGCATATTCAACAGACACATGTACAGCGTTTAAGAGGGCTGCTTTGGACGTACTGTTAGCTCGATTTTATTTTATTTTTTTTATTTTGTTCAATTTTTCTGCTTACAGCTTTTAGTGCATCACTAGGTGCTGGTAGGATGATACTTAGAACCGATTTGATTTTTTATGGTATTAATCTTGCATGTAGAGACAACACAAAAAAAACGCCTATTAAGCAATCATTCATGGACATCCGAGCTGGTTGTTATTGGACAGAAAATAGAAATATGTAGTATTTTCTATATTCTCTGTTTTTTCATGTGTACCAGCACTGAGAAACTAGAATGTATTATTATCGTAGGCTACAATAAGCACTACATCGTTGACTGTTTTAGCTAATGCTCATACTCAAGCAAACCAAGTAGTGCTTAAAATGGAAGAAAATTTACTACATTTCATTTTCATCCACTGAACTCTGTGCTGTACATCACATGTTTACATTCTGTATTATATGTTGTTTATTGTTTTGTACATAATTTGTCTCCATAACATTGTATTCAACAATGTTCACATGTAAATACTTCAAAACAAACCTTTTTTTTGTTTTTTTTTTACTTTTCTCTTTTTAAAAATGATAACCTGATGTTTCTCTTTGCTTTTATTTTTGGTTTATTTTTTTAGACTTGTCATTCTATTCTGTCACTACATCAGGTATTACGCTTTACTTAACTTTTTGTGAGCAATTAACTCATACTGTATGGTGCTGTACCAAAGCCTTATGTATAATATTTGTATTACTTTCTCTCTCGTTTGCCACTGCTGTCCAGTGAATTCTGTATCGTCTGAGATCATGTCTAACTCACTCTTCATGTTCAACTGCCATGGATCTTGTTTCTTTATTGAATGAACAGAAACCTGAAGGAACTATGATGTAAAAACACTCTGGCCTGTAACCAACTGGCCCGGATATACAGTATAGAGACAGTCGCCATCAAAAAGCGCACAGGCTCACTCCTGGTGGCTCATCATGACGTAGACATGGGCCTAGCACATGATCTATGCTCTGTATATGGCATGTCTATGAGAATATGAAAGCAGTGTTGTATTCATGTCACCATATCATTTGCTTAGTCCCATACGAAATTTTCCTCTCAAATTTTTGTATTTTGATATAATAAAAAATCCAAAAGAGGTTGTTTTTTTTTTCTTGTGGGTGTAGAAAAGGTGTAGTTCATATGCTGAACACAGGGTGTAGGCATTGGACAGAGAGTGGGGAAGGTGGTGTGGGGAAAGGAGCAGCTTAATCAGGTCAAGGTTTTTTTTTTGATTTCTTAATTCTAGGACACACTTCTGGTGTAGCATCAGAGTTAAAGTGCCAGGTTTCATAGTCTTCATTATTCCCCAAAAGTCACAATTTATGACTTAAAAGTAGTCTCAAATGTGACAATTTCAACTTAATTTAGAAGAAAAAATTGTGCAAGTCAGATCAAAGAATGTGTTTTAATGTTGTTCGATGATTATTATTTTGACCCCGGCTTTGCAGTCTCCACCCAAACGTCAAGGAATGAATTGTGTGAGCCAGAGCAAGAGAAACAAATAACTTGAAAGAGGATGAGCTCTGTCAGAATGATCTTTGTGCTTTTGTTCAACTTCCTCCTGGCAGGCTGGGAAACAAACAAATGAGCAGCCATGTGCATACACCTGAGGACGCAGTTAATCCACTGGTTATACACGCACAACTTTAGAGGCCTAGTTTCATAAATGCTGGATAACTTATCAGCCACAATGTTGAATTGTTTTGGATTTATCACCAGCTGTTACATTACTTACATGTTTTAAGTCAAATTAGTTATTCCCATAAGTGACTTAAACTTGGGCTGCAACTCACAATTGTACTCATAATCAAATAGTTTATCCTCCTTTTAATTAATAGGTTTATTGTCTGGTCTACAAGATGTCCCAAAACAATAAACAAAATGCCAAGCACCTCACATTTCAATTCATATGCTTATTAGCCTTCTCTCAGCTAGATGAGATTGATCCCCTCTCTCAGGAATATCACAGTTTAGAAATACTCTGTCACAAAAATCCTGCAGCTGGTAAAGTTGGTAACCCAGCTAACAACATCTGGCTCCCAGAGCGTTCTGGGAACTTTTGTTGTTGGTTGCGGGAACGTTCCCTGAAGGTTAGGTTTAGTTGTGTTTTGGTTGATTGGAAAGTTTCCTTAACGTTCTGGGAACGTTTTTGGTTACATCGAACGTTCTCAGAACATTCCCCTAACGTTGCAGCCTTCAGAGAACGTTCCCCTAACGTTATCCTAACGTTGTAACCTTTAGAGAACGTTCCCCTAACGTTATCCTAACGTTGTAACCTTTAGAGAACGTTGCCCTAACGTTATCCTAACGTTGTAACCTTTAGAGAACGTTGCCCTAACGTTATTCTAACGTTGTAATCTTTAGAGAACGTTACCCAAACGTTCTTTTTTTACATTCCCCTAACGTTTAAAACCTTTAACAACCATGATACCAATTGTATTATTACTTTAAACTGTTTGTGCATGAGCAGGAATGAATTATTATACATTAGCAGAAATGAATGAACAGGCAAACTTGATGGGATTTTAAACTTTAATATACAATATCAAAAAATACAAAAACTATATAAGAATCGGAATCAGTTTTATTGGCAATACAGACACATAATAGTGCAAATGTAGAGTGTATATAAATATATATATATATATATATATATATATATATATATATATATATATATATATATATATATATATATACACACATATATATGCATATTGGAATGATAATGTGAGGCTAATTTTAATTATTCTACAGTATATACTGCTGCTAATTGTTGGTAATATTTTTGTATTAATAATCTGAATCTGTAACGTAATAAGTAACTTAATGTAGCCTGATCAGATTAGTGGAGTGGAGTACCAGATGTAGTTGAGCAGAGAAATATAAAGTTACATTCAATTGTACTTAATTACTTTCCACCACAGGCAAAATGTTGAACTGTTTCTTTAAGAAGCTGCAACCAATGATGCTTGGTATTTTGCTTAACAAATAAAATAAAAGACTAAGTGATTGTCAAAATAGTTGGAGATGAATTTGTCGAGCGCTTTTGATTAAAGCCCCCAAAAAAAAAAATAAATAAATAAAAAATCAGTACAAGCTCCTACAGGGACCATACAATGGTTCCAGTGGCCCCACAAAAAAACAAAATCTGATTTCCACATGATCTCCTTCTGTGGACATTAGGATGAAGCGATTACACACCAGGTTCCACTCCTCTCACTTGTACCACCCCACCTACACTAGCTGGTTATGTAATTCGGTACCAAGCATTACCTAACACCACACAACTTGCCAGACGGGGCTCCTCGGGCTGCTGAATATGATTAAATATGGGGGGGGGTTCATGCATATATTCTCCAGCAGATGCCTCATATACACTTCCTTGTCATAGCACAGGTCTGGTAACCCCTGGGGCTAAAATACCCAAGGCGCGGGCACGAGATCAGTTGTGCGCGCTCCCGGTGGTGAGTGCAGCTTGAGATTCACAGCATTCAGTCAGACAGCCAGGCAGCCAGCTCCACGGAATGACTCCCACTCCCACACTGCCTCAGCGATGTCGCACCCGAGCACAGTTTTTATCCTAAGAACCGTCTACCTCAGATGATCGTCTGGGATCCGCATGTGTGTCTCAGACATTTGCGTTTGTGCAGTGCGATGCTGACAACATGTTTCCTCGTCGAGAAGCTCAGCGCTGTGCCGAATAACGTTAGAGGAGGACGGGGCAGCAGAGTGGAGCAACGTGCACAGTTCCAGGTAGGCTGAATACCACGGACTGCATACACACACACTAGACTGTCACTTCCCTCAAGGTGTCATTTTAACACCAAATCCAGGTGTTGTGTGCGTGTGTGTGTGTGTGTGTGTGTGTGTGTGTGTGTGTGTGTGTGTGTGTGTGTGTGTGTGTGTGTGTGTGTGTGTGTGTGTGTGTGTGTGTGTGTGAAGGTGATCAGGCCCAACAGGTCAGAGTACACCACTGGTTAACTTTTCCGGCTGTAGCCTACATTGCTGTGTTGCTCTGTTGAATTGCATCATTGTATAACCTGAATCATATACGTGTTAGTGTGTTGGAAGGTGTGGGACCAAATCATACGTAATTTAGCTGTACCTTAAAGGTTCAGTCGGTTAATCGATAGACGATCAACAGGAAAGGAATGAAATGAACTATTTTGAGAATTTAGGTTGTTTTTCTAAGCATAAACATCATAACCTACAGCATGTTTCTGTCATTTTAAAGAGTAGACCACGAATCGAGAAAATAGTTGGCAGATTAATCGGAAATAATCATTAGTTGGAGTCACCTACAATATGTCTATACCAGTATAGGCTAGAGCCCGATGTATATTTTATTTGGTATAATATTTGGTTATTTATATTTGGTTATTACCACAATACAATATTGTATTTTATTCCTGTTATTAATATTTAATGTATAGTGTATGTATATTGTATTAGTATTTAATTTATATTTATATTCTGTACTGTGTGACTGATTTTGCTGCTGCAACACTGTAATTTCCCATTTTATTACGATCAATAAATATCTATCTATCTATCTATCTATCTATCTATCTATCTATTTATAGTTATAAATAGTAAAGTATAGAATATATATTTAAAAAAAATAATCCAGAATCGTGTTACAAAACATAAACAGTTTTCCCTTATTTGTAGTTATTGATGAGTTCTCACTAAAATAATATGATAATAATTAGTTTTATTGTCACAACAGAACAGAGAAACATAGAAATATATTAAAGTTCTGATAAATAAAATGTATAAAAATACAAACTTAAGATATGACACTTAAAGTCCTTTGAACAAAAATACATTAACAACAAAAAAAAAGTGTTGCCAACAGGGACGATGTAGAGCGCCCACAGAGTGACACAGTAAACTGAATATCATTGTGTTTCTGAGTATTTGTCCAACAAAACAAGCTTTTTGATGAATTTATCTTGGGCTTTGGGATATATTGGAAAATAAAAAATGAATTGAGAAAACAAGTTTAAGGAAAATAATCCAGCTTTACATGGTTTTGTGAAGCCTGTCTGTAGACTATGCGTGTAGGGACAAAATAAAAGTTACATGTTTGCAACACAATCACCCTCAAAATGTATTAACACAGCGTTGACCATGATCTTTACAAAAGTAGTACTTGTTGCAGAGATGTTGTATTGGATTGCAATAGATTGCGCAGGTGACTGTGATCTGGTATCCCTGTGTAGGAGTTTCTGTGACACCCAGTATTGCGTTAGTGAGCTAGCAGCCTACTGGCATGGCTTTATCCTCCCCAATCCCTTTCATATTCCTAAAATATTTGTCCCACTCAGTAAAATCTCCTCTTAATCTTCATTTTTTTCTCTAATTTGTCTGTTTTAGAGGAACAGAAAGGCCTGTACTTTACTGTAAGGCTTAGGTGATGGATCAGCTTGTTGATGAAATATTTGGGTCTTTGTTGTCTACAACTTAATCGCCACCCTGCTGTTCTCGCCGCTTTCTACCCTTTATCTGTGACTCTGAAGGCTGCGGGTCAAAGATATAGCCGGGTCACCGCCCAGTGTGAGATGAAATAAAGTTAATCTCACTCTGGTAAATTTCAAGAAGATTATCGGATCAAATGACCCCACCTCCTCCTACGCTCTGCATTGTGAAAGCACACCGCCTGTCTGAATCCTGCAAAATAGGAAGAGCAACGATGTCATCGCCTCAGGCAGATTGTCTGATGATGATGATGGTGGTGGTGGTGATGAAGATGATGATGGTGGTCAAAGCTTGTGGTCAAAAGTTCTACTAAGGCTTCATTTTCCTCCTCGCGCTAGCTCATCCTCCTGTCTGGAGGAGCTTCAAGTCACGCTGGACTGGAGAGAGGTTACCATGGCAACCGCGGGCCTTTCTCCACTGCGTCTCTCTCTCTCTCTCTCTCTCTCTCTCTCTCTCTCTCTCTCTCTCTCTTGCTTTCTCTCTCGCTTGTGTTGACTGCATTCCAGAGCTCAGAATGAGAGCATGAAACCAACTTTACACGGGTCTGTCACATCCTCTGAAGGGACACTGTGTGTTTTTTTTTTTTTTTTTGGAATCTGCATCAACATCAAGACAAGTTGAAGATGCAAGACTCCAAATAAATGATAATCTTTCTCTGGAACTTCAGGATGTGTAATAAGCAGCGAACATATGCTAACAGCTTGCTTTCTTTGCCCATAAGTGGCAAAAAACTAATCAGTTAGTGCAGGTTTAAGTAATTTGTTTCGCATATTGTAGCATAATAAGCCTGCAAGTGGCCTGCTTATGTTTAAAATAAAAGTATAGAAGCTTGTATCTATGTTGCAACACAAATTCATAATCTCTACCTCAACCGGTATTGGTTGCTGGGTTATAAAAAGGGACAGCTAACAGAGATAATGACGATTATTATTATTACTCACCTTATCAGACTTTACCACAGTACCGGCTCTAATTAGCTTATGTTTGAATTATGACAATGTGACTGTACGTGTATATCATTTACAACCCATCTCAAACAACCTAATATTCATATACGAGCTATTTGTGATACAGAAAAAATTGAAATGGCAGTCTCTCCTTCCTCCCCGCTTAATTTGGCCATCCTCTCATATGTGAAGAAGTAGCTCTGACTCACGTAGGCGCATCTGCTGCTGTGTGTTTGTAGCTACAAATATGTAGGCAGCCATTTTTCATGTCAAGCGCACTTGCTGATACAGGTTTCATAAGCAGTGTGTGAGATTGTGTAGGCTGCCCTATTTAAAAAAATAAAGAAATAAAAAATACAACGCCATGTAGGCCATGGGATACCAGGGCAACATCCTTCGGTGCTGCTCCAGTCTCCTGACATCCGAACATCTCTCTCTTTAAGTATGACAGGTAGATATATAGTTTTGTGTAATACTTTTTGATGTGACTGATAGAGAAGTAGTGGAAATATGATTTCTGCCTGATTTACTGAAGTGGATTCCATGGCCTCCAACGTTAAATTGGATTTTTTAGCATCTGGTTTGACATTGTTCTATTTTTCTCACCCATGATGCCGCACAAAGTGTCAGTATGTGCCACCCATTTGTGTCTGCCATGGACAATGACACTATACAGAGCAAGATCACCTCTTAATATCATGACCTTTTTTTTGTTCTTCACAATCCTGACAGCTTTGTCTTTTTATAGCTCAATCTATTTAGGGTATTCCCAAAAATAGTCTACTTTTCATTTATTGTGGTGCAGAATTAGAAGTATAAGAACACTCACTTGTTTATATGTTGCTCTCTGTTGTCTTCAGCTCTTCTGCCGCAAAGTATTTCCAATGAAAACAAAAGCCCATGAGTCTTTTTACCAGGCGGGCCAGCTTTTAAAGCAGGCAGCTAGCGGGCCTCCTCCGCAAAGTGAAGTACAACATGTTCCTTCGCTTGAAAAGACTCGCTGATGTCTGATGTGGTTCAATCAGCAAGGTCAGGCATTGCACTGTGTGCCATGCAATATTTGTTATTATCACAGCACGCATGGAGTTGCAAGGAATCTCTGCCCTCCATTATAGCCGAAATATAATAAACAAGGTGAAGATAATCACCACATCTCAATGATTGTGCAGTACAGCTTTGTTTTTGTGTTGTGTGTCGTAGGCACTAATCATATTACATGTACTCCTGCTGCTTCCAGTTCTGCTTAACCCTCCTGTTTTAAAAAACTGTCTATATCTGAAATATAAGTTTCTTTTTAACCAAATTACCACAAAAAATGGATTGGATTCCATACAACGCTCTTTGCAAATACAATTAATCACTTTCATTCCTGATGAAACTCATCCGTACGTTAGAAAATAATTCATAATTTCTGCTTTCTTAACTCAAATATTAGGTATAATTCTATGTAAATGAGGGTTGATCATCAATGCATTTCTGTGGGTGATTTTTATTTTTATTCTTATGTATGTGTGATATATGTGTGTATATATGTTTGTTGTGTTATGGTTGTCTTGCTACTGGATGCCTAACATTTCCTTCGGGATGAATAAAGTATCTATCTATCTATCTATCTATCTATCTATCTATCTATCTATCTATCTATCTATCTATCTATCTATCTATCTATCTATCTATCTATCTATCTATCTATCTATCTATCTATCTATCTAAAGTAGTGTAAAACTAGTGGTAGTAAGGTGGTGTTAGTGAAAACTTAAAAGTCTGAAAAAGGGACGAAAATGTGAAATTTGTGTCACTTTTTGACCCGGTAGGACAACACAAGGGTTAATATTGGTGACATACTATGACTTTCCCAACATTTTCTTTCCATAAGTGACCCTTACAAAACAGCAGTCGATGTGACACTTCTCAACAGTAAATTAGTTGGCTGTCTGTGTAATATGTTGTCTCTCCTCTGGCAAGGTTATGTTGTCTATTAGAGAGGAGATACAGCAGGAGATGTGGATAGAGTGGAGTCCGGTCTAGGCTCTATTCCTGCCTGCTCACATTCTGCTGAGTCAGGAGGTTTTGTGGAAGTCAGTAACAGCAACTCAGTGAGGCCACGAGCCAGAGGGGCTGGTGGGAAACTGCTATTACAGCACTGGCCCCTGCTAATGAATCTACTCGTTACTCCAAACATTTTTCTGTTGATTAGCAGACCTGCTTAGGGAAGATGTAAAACTGCCTCCTGTTAATCGGAGGGCTTTTTCTTTTCTTTTTATGATGTAGGACCTCAGAGGTGTGAGGAGAGGCTTGTTTTTGTGCCCTGAAGCCCCAAAGTCATTGTTTAACGCTAAGCACACACAAAACTAGTTATGGGAAAATTGTAGAGGAACATTAGGAAGAGTCTAGTTTCGCTTCATCTGCACATTGCTTCAGTTTGTGTACAACACATGAAGGCAGGAGTAGTAACACTGAAATCTGAAGAGTAAAGAGCGGGAGTGACAGGGGTTGTCCCGATATTTCTCACAGATTGAGTATAGATAAAGCATAAAGTCATGGAAATAGGGGCCTATCATAACCCAAGGCCAAAATTACAGAAAAACATTCAATCATGTCCATATTTAGGTAGTACGTCATGTTACATAGTACTACACAGGTGTTCTGTGGGCCAGGTAGTTTGTAGCACTTAATTGGGATATAACCTTAGAAATATAATGATAGATAGTGTTTAGTTTTGAATGGAAAAGGAGGCCTAAAAGATTAGGAAAATAATGCAGGACCTACCTCAGTTGTTATTATATTAAAGTGGTGCAGGTTTGCAGTAATCACTTCATGGAAAACCAGTTGACATATAGGAAACCTGGGGTTTTGGGGCCTTATTTACATCTATTGATCCAAGAGCTAATAACTTTTACTTGAATGCAAAAACAACCAGGATTTTCCCATCCATTTTTAGATTGTTCGTTTTGTATGGAGGTGCATGTTTTGTTTTTATTATATATATATATATATAAATATATATATATATATATATATATATATATATATATATATATATATATATATATATATATATATATATATATATATATATATATATATATATATATATATATATATATATATATATATATATATACAGTATATGTATATATATGTATGTATGTGTGTGTATATGTATGTATATGCATACATACATATACACAGTGTGGAATAAAATTCCAGAGTTTTAATTGTTCTCATAATGAGAAAAGAAGCAAATGAAATATATTAAATACCGACTCTAAACCTCCAGGGACATGTACTGAAGCTGTTTTGGCAATCTTGACATTTCCTTGATATGAGTATAAGATATGAGTATGTATTTGTTTCAAGCTAAAACCTGTCCGTGCTATGTTAAAAAAGAAGCTGATGCTCTCGTGAAACCATCCTAAGAATTCCCAGCCTGATATACATTATCACTGAAGCAGCTCCTGGCACTGTAGCATGATGTCATCGCAGATTACAGTCTGGGCTCTGTGCATCGTAGCCCTTGACAGTCGCGCACGCTGCATCCTCAAGTGGGTTGTCATCTGGCGGCTTCATTGCATCGGACTCTTCCTCCCATCCTCCTCCCATATTCTTCTAACCACCTACCCACTCTCGCTCTCTTCTTTCCCTCCCACTCACGTTTCTCTACAGCAGGCTGTTGCAGTCAGGCAGCATCATGGAGGCTGGATGTGTGGTTGCCGCGGTGATTGAGAATGCTGCCTCAGGACCCCAGGGTGAACCAGGAAGTGGTGACGTCCTTGAGGGGTAATTTAATCTCTTTTTCTGCATTTCATGTAAGCTGAACAGAATCATGTATGTGTGAGTGTGTTTGCCTTTGAATGTGATGAATGGGCCAGTGTAATGCTAAGGCAAAAACATGACCCTGTTCTCAGAGTAAGACAGAGAGAGTGTCCTCAATGTTCCTGTGTAACGCTCCATTAGGTCCAAAGCTCACTGCATTTGCTATGATTTTACATTGTGTCTATGCAATTAGCTCTGTCTCTGTGGATCACATAAATTACACTGTGTCCGTTTTCTTTGCCTCATGTCCTGATGTCATCGTGCTGAATCACTGGGACAAATCCAGGGCCTGTCTCTTGCCTCTTTGTTGCTCCATAAAGTTGAGCTGAATGAACCTCACCCTCCACTCCCAAATACACTGAGTCACATTTCAAGTGAAGGTTTTGTGGAGCACTCCCTTGTGGGTAGATTGCCTTTATGGCTCTGTGAATAGATGAGCTTTGCTTTCCGGAGCACATACAAAAGACACCATGGCTTTTATGTTGACCCTACCATAGTCAAAGACGCTTTTTTTTTATCACTATGAAGGATTTGTTCCCATCTAGATCTGATTAGAATAGATGGTTGTTTTATTAATGTATTTCTCTCTGAATATTAGAGATTGAAACACCACAGATCTGATACAACATGTTTTTTTGGGCCATGCTGGTGCAATGTCATGATTTGATCCCAAGCCATATATTGTGAATTAATCTCCCTCACTTGCTCCCCCTGGTGTATTTAATAAAAAACTGCAAATCTTATTTAAAAGCCCCAGACTACATGGATGTGAGCAATATGTCATGCCACTTTTTTTGTGTTTTAATTCTGGTTTGTATGTCTGCAGATATGTCATCCCATCTGCTGACCTGGACAAAGACGATGCCTTACTTCAAGCCACCAACAATAATCCTCCAGAGGAGAAACAGCCACAGGAGACATCCACTGCCATGGTACACACCCACACCCACGCATGACATTGACTCATCATTTGAACAAAACAAATCAACACACACCAATGGACACGTCGCCCTTCTTCTTCTCTGAGGCTGCATTAGTTGTGTAGGTGATTCACAGCATGATGTCACCACAGCATGATGTCACTTTGGTCATATGGCACCCATGTGATAAAGGTGAGAACAGGTGTAAAACTGCATTGGAAGATGTCTCACCTTCAGATTATGAGTGAGGTGGCGTGTTTGATAAGTGATGCAGTAAAGGTGTTACTACAATATTCACAGAAAAGTGATGTAATTACTCCTCCTCTTCAGTTTACCTCGGGTTACGCCACTTTTATGTAAATATCATCCACAGCGGCTCTTTCTTTACATCTTCACCTCTGTTGGAAGTCTGTTGCACGAGTGATAAAACAACTGCAGCTTTTATATTGTACTTTGAGTAGGCTGTGTTTTTTTGTTTTTATGCATAAATTCTAGTATTTATACGTTTTCACGTGACCCGAGTACCAGTGGGCTAGAAGATCATCAATAGTCACTGGTGACGACTTTGCCATTTCCAAGTGTACAAAGCACAGCGTCAATAACAAAAAAATTAATAATAAAAATAAGGCAGAATGAGGACAGATACCCACAAAAAAGTGCTAAGTGACCAGACATGTTGAATACATGATCAACATCTCTTCCATCATAACACAAACTGTCCACATTAGATGTCTACCAGGCGTCGAAGTTTGTGTCTCGTGTTTTTTGCTGCGCAAAAATCATCATAACCATTCTTGACTGTCGTCCCTTCTCCGTCAGTCATCCTGTAACTGACTGACATTTATTGATGTCTGTTTGGCAGGTGAGGAGCGATGACATCACAGAGCACCCAGCTGAGCCCCTCCTACGCTCCTGCGTCAGCACGGCTAGCATGAAGGTCAAGAACATGAAGAAGTAGGTGACAGCGTTGCTGCTATTATGGGCTGTAAGGCAGGGCTCCTATCCAGGCCAGTGAAATGAGGACCTGTGGAAATTGCAGCAAAATGCAAGAGACAATTTCTCTCAAGAGCACACAAATGCGTGTCTCTTTTATTTTACAGGAAAAAAATACATAGACAGAAAAAGGCGCTGTCCAGCAACAAACCCCGTAGGGTCCAATGTCGTAACATTAAAAGGGACCGTGATCAGTCATCATTACATGCAGTGACTAAGGGCAGTAAATTACATGTACAACATTTATAATCAACAGTGTGTGGAACCCCACTCAACAATATAAGTTTAACAATATAATAATTTAGTTTATTGATCCCCAGTGGGGAAATTAAAATTTACACTCTGTTAGTAATCACTACACACAGGCTTGAAATACACACACATGCTCAGGTCCTAATCATGCACAAATGGAGAGACGTCAGAGTGAGAGGGCTGCCAGTGCTCTCAGCGGTTGGGGGAAGCTACAGTGCCTTGCTCAAGGGCATCTGGCAGTGCCCAGGAGATGAAGTGGCATTTCTCCAGCTACTAATCCACACTGTGCTTTGGTCCGTACGGGGACTTGAACCTGCAACCCTCAGGTTCCCAACCCCACTTCCTACGGGCTAAGCTACTGCCACCCCAATAGGTGATTTATGTATGTCACATTCACTACAGACCTATAAAATGACGGGTGGCCTGCTGCATCTCTAGCCCTGTTCCCTCACATATTAGCCTGATATTTTTTTCTTGTCCTTTTGCTTTGCTTTTCTCTCCATCATGGTGTCATTGTGTTGAATACTGCTGATGGGGCTGTTGTGCTGTGTCTTTTTAGGCTGACGTTTCCCAGAGGTCACTTCCCCAGGTTGGAAGAGTGTGCCCATTTCCACTATGAGACGGTGGACTTTGGCAACGTTCAGGTGAGCCCTAAAACATACTTACAGTGTGAGCGTTACTATGTTTAGTAATTATGCCTTTGACTCAAGTTAAGTGGCCATTTTGGTTAATTGCTCTTTGTTTTGTTAGATCATTTTTTTTATTGATAACAGGTAAACTTTCAATAATAGTACAGGTTTAGACTTTTAAAAAATATTGCAAAACCTTATACCTCACAAATAACATCCCCACCCTCCCCCATCCCATGGAAACAATACAAACATACAGATATAATACCTGACATGATAAACATTAGTCAAATACTGTACATTTATCCTGCACTCTCTTTACTAAGGTGTAAGCTTCATCCCAAGAAATGCATCATTCTTGAAATGCAATGTGTCAATCAAATCAATATACAGTATGTGTCTTTTCTGGACAGCCCCGCTTCTTTATTGCATTTTCCTACTTTACCTTAAATGTCACATCACAGCTGTTAGTGTGTCATCTGTATCAGGAGAGAGAGAGAGAACATATTTATTGGTCCAGGATAAAACCTCTGCATGCATAAATCATTATGTTACAGATTTTGTTAGTCACATTCCTGTTAGAGCCATGATCTATTTCCAGCAGTGTGTTAATCCTCTGTATTACAGTATATTAATGTCAAAACCTGTTCTGACACATCAATTTGGTTACAGTAAAATGCAGTTGTAGGTAAATGTACCGATCTTGGCTCAGGGTGGGGGGGGGCATCTGCCTTGACCGGTAGAGAGAGAGAGAGAGAGAGAGAGAGAGAGAGAGAGAGAGAGAGAGAGAGAGAGAGTAGCAGAGGGTGTCGAGCAGGAACATGGAGGCAGCAGGTGACTCCAACCACAGATCCAGACTCCACAGCTCCAGAGCCAGAAACACCTGCAGGAAGCGATAGGAGAGAGGAGAGGGGCGAGAGAGCACAAGACTACAGGAAAGGGAAGAAGTCGAGTTAGTAACATGCATTAATGGGATGAGGTTGCATACAGATGGAGAGAAGAAGGAGGAGAGAGGTGCTCAGTGCATCATGGGAAGTCCCCCGGCAGTCAACAATTGTTAGCATGCTAGAAGAAGGTCAACATGGTAAACATTATACCTGCTGAACATCAGAATGTTAGCATTGTCCTTGTGAGCATGTTAGCATGCTGACATTAGCATTCAGTTCAAACATTTAGCTCATTACTGTGCTAAATCATAGCCCCACAGAGCCACTTGAATGGCTCTTGGTCTTGTTTTTATAAACTTCAAAGTACATTTTAGAGAAAATCTGCAAGTTGCAACTGCAAAGACATGATTTGAATACCTTGTGGGCATATACCTAATGAGTATGGATATGGTGACTCTCACTAGCCAACACATGATTTGGACTTAAAGTCTAAGAAGTGTATTTAAGTATATTGGCAGCAGTGATAATGAGAAGCAGTGATGCGCGAGTGGTTGCTCAGTCGTGTGAAAGTGGCTGTTTACCGCCTGGTTAACCTCAGCGTAGTTCAGTTTGCCTGCCAGCAGAGTGCAGCAGTCGTCTCTCCTCAACCAGAAGTTGCCAATGGAGCTCAACACAAAAAAATGGCATGAGCAGAACATGCATGCTGTGGGGCTGAATCCCTACATGTAGCATTAATGGACTACAGTGCGGCGAGCTGGACGGGTCTTAAATCCCAGGATGCTCTCTGTCTCTGCTGGGTAAACGTCGTGCTGTGGTTGCCGTAACTGTAATGACTCCATTAGCAGAGTGGAGGAAAGTGAAGCAGCACAACAATTTCAGTGACCTTGATAAGCTCCACAGGGAGAAGAAAAGCCGAGCTGAGCTGGAAGAGAAAAATCAGTCTGGGGAGACACTGAAAGCTGTGCACGCTGTCTGCACACACATATACAAACGCACAGTGGACACTAGGGCTGCACAATTAATCACAATTTGATCCAAATCGCAATATGGACTAGTGCAATATCCAAATCACAGCAATATTTGTTAAAGGCAAAATATGTGTCAAACCAAGTGTTGTGGTGCTGCAGAGACGTCCCAGCCTATAAATTGTATCTTACAGTATAAAGAGAAATCTTTATTTGGTACAGATCTTATATTTAATTTTTTTCAATGAAAATAAGAATAATGATACAAAAATGATCATTCCCTTTAATTTCGTAAATCATATCAGTCAAAATAATCTCAATTAGATATGTTCCTCATATGGTGCAGCCCTGGTGGACACATGCCATTATTTCTACTTCTGTATATTACTTTCTCAACCTAATCTGTGAGATGAGTCTTTGTTGCTTTGTCTCCCATGATGCATTTGCCTGTCTCTGTATTCACCGGCTGTGGCGGCAGGAAGGGAGGGTGCTGATCAGGTCTCATGTATCCTAATCGCGGAATAGCACAAGGACAGCAGACTGCCTCTGTCTGCAGCCTGTCTGACTGATTCCTCAGCAGATTAGCTTCAGTCTCGGCTTGAGAGTGGAATGAATGAGAATTGGTTTGAAGTGAAGAAGGGTCGTCTATTTATCTTGTGCAACTTCGCCTCTGTATGATGGATGGGCTCGTACATCTGTATGTGCAGGTTGAGCCAATATACTGCCATCCCACCCCCCACCCTCTTCTTTGTCACTGGAGAAAGGAGAGAGCGGTTAAAAGACGGGGGGAGGGCGATGGAGGCAGGGTACAGGAGAGGGAGGAGGGGGAAGAGATGGAAAGCGAGAGGCAGGACGGGGGGTAAGACAGAGTGGGAAGCATCCTTTTTTCATATTTTGTGCTTTGAATGGAGCAGTGAGCGCGTGGCCATCCAAAGCCCTGTGAATAAGCATTTTAGTTAAGGCAGCAGGAGACGGCAAACAGGCGAGTTAGGAGCAGCATTTTAACTCAGCCAAGATTTGGCTTGTTGGAGTAGCTTACTGAGGTCCAGGACTGAGGCTGCACACAAAGGGAGAGCCACCTCCTCCAGCTGCGGATGGACATCTGACATGCCTTAGTGGCAGGTAACCTGGATGTTTATGTACTAGTACATATTTTTGTTAATAAATGACATAATGCATATGTTTCTGCACTAGGGGTTGAAGTCCATGCTGTGTTAGCATATTTTATTTTGAAAGTAGTCATAGAGGTGTGAGCTTTATAGTGGAAGTGATGTCCAGACATACCTCTGATAGTAACTTTCAGATATTTGCTGATTGATTTATTATTATTGTTTTTTTATAAAGCTGGTGATTTTTTTTCATCATAAAGGAATATTTGTTGATCTGTAATTCTCTTTATGATCCTGCTTCCCATCACTTGACACCCCCCCCTCCCACACACACACACACACACACACACACACACACACACAGTACCTATTTCAGATGCTTAGTTCAAGCTATTATTTCAAACAAATCTTTGCAGTGAATAAGAGTTATTTCATCATGACTTATTCAAGAACAAATGTCTCATTCTTCCTGGTTTAGCCTGGTTTGCTGTAATACTGTAGCAGTAACTAGGTCGCTGTGTTGTGTAACTATGTATCTGGATGAGTTGCTAACAGTTATAAATAACCAGAACTTCCCTTGGCTTCCAAAGTCTTTGAAGTCTCTTTTACAGTAATGTCTATCAATGTAATCCCAAACTCCTGCAGGGCTTTGATCTATTTAGTTTTGGGGAATATAGAATATTGGTGAGGAGGCAGAAGAAGAAATCTGTGCTAAATCTATGCCACCTTTAAGCAATGAAATCTAAGCACTTTATGTATTATAAATGTCATACTGCAGGATTTATGGTGTAGTGAGAATATGAATCAGGGCTATGTTGGTGGCAAAGGAAATATACTGCACTTTGTTCTCAAATGAACATTACAGTATCATGAAGGCCGATTGAAGGCTGAATTTTGCAGTTATTTTACCAATAAAAAATAATTTCAATTATCGTTATGCATTTATTCCACGCATTACTTCCCATAGATCTGTTACTCAAATTTTGAAGGCTGTTAGACTCCAACCCACCACTGAGTATAAAGTGGCTTTTATTATTTGATGGAAAAATGGTGTTCGGGCATGATGCTCTTCTTGTACACCAGATCACAGACAGAGAGGATTTTGTATTATATATTATTTAGAATGTGGGTCCTCTCAATATTTGCTCTTCTGAGTCTCTTTTATCTTTGCTCATAGTTGGACTTCGCAGAGGGGCAGAGTGAAGGACCGAAGGCTGGTCTGGACTCCAAAGAGCTAGTCTTTCTGATCCAGATCACGTGCCAGGTAATATTACTTGCTACATCCAGAAAACAGACATGTTAAAATATCTTAAAACAACTTATTCCTTCTCAATCTTACCTCCCTTTTCTCTTTGTCAGGCTCGAAACTGGCTTGTAAAGAGAACCTATGAAGACTTCCGAGTGCTGGACAAACATCTGCACTTGTGTATCTATGACCGCCGTTACTCCCACCTCACCGAGCTGCCACGATACGACACATTAAAGGACACTGTTGAGGTACCGCAGAGTTACACCTCCACTATCTCTGATGTGTGCTAGAAAACCCTCACAGCGTCGTTAACATTTAGGATTCATCTGACAATGAAATTAGTCTATTCTGTTGCATGATGCGTGGAGAATTGCTCATTAGTTGTCAGACTTTTCTAAATCTTGACAATCTTGTGTCTCCATTCAGACGGTAACCAAGATGCTGGCCACCTACCTGTCCCGCTTCTCAGCCATTGCTGACAACAAGATCAACTGTGGTCCAGTGCTCACATGGATGGAGGTATCTTCTTATCAGCTGCTCGCTCACACTTCATCATCACCAGTTATTCATTAGGGGGGTTACGCCCCAGTCTAGGGGTGCCTAGGACACAACATGAACAAAAAAAGGCTCCATCTTCCCCGTCTCCCAAGTACCCACAAAACTATGTGCTTTAATGTCACAAACTTTTACATTAAGTAAAACATATGTAATTAAACATAGATATAGGTAACTTAAATAAGGCTTCAGGGTGGTCTAGCACTAAACTAACAAACAAAACAACAAATATTGTTTAACCTAAGGAACCAAAATATGGCCAAAAGAATGACAAAACAACTTACTCCCCTAACTGATTAAACTGGAGAAAACTAAATTAACACACCTTACTATTGAAAAGAAAAGAACTTAATCTAACACAGGGCACACATGCACACACAGCAAAACACAGAAACAAATATGACAGCAGTCATAACAAGGGGTCACGATTTCAATGGAAAATAGATTGATTTTTCATATTGAATACCAAAACAAAAAGCAGGATCGGTGATTCCCACAGTATTTGTTTCTCTATCTTCTTGTGCACGTCCAAAGAAAACAACAGACACGGCGTTGTTTACCGGCTGGGAGCATGCAGCTAAAGACACAGGGTAACACTATCTTACTGGTAGCCTGCAGCTGCACTTTTCCAGACACCAGGGCCATTGCCGGAGTCGGAGGTCACAGAGAATCAATACTTTCTGGAAAGTCCTCTTGCTTTCTCTGAAGTCACAGATGTGGCAACATTTTGCCTTCCCCTGTGAGCTCCTATGGGACTTCATGATGGAGTCAGGTGCCCCTCAGAGAAACTCAAACTGTTTTTATAAAGTACGCTTTTGCCATTTTACCTAGTGGCTCTTAAAGACAGCATTGCCGTCGCTGCTGGTAATCCAAAATTGAATCAAACCATGACTTTTAAATTTAAAGTAAAATTGAATCGTGGATCTGGAGAATTGTGACACCCTAATTATTCACTCTCTAGAAATAACCGCATTAGGTGTATTCTATATTTAAAATGCACTATTTATATTTAAGTAGTGAAGGTAAGTTAAGTTTTTGGGGATCCCAGTTGTTCCAGAGTCAGCTGATGAAAATCATTATTTATTTCAAGAAATAGGTTTAGGACATTACGGCCAAAGCTGACATTTAAGATATGAAAACAAAAGATGTACTGAACAAATGTACAAACAAGACTGCAGTTTAGGAATAGCTATGCTTTCTATTACTGGATGAACAACATGCTGTGTATCCTCATACTGATGCCAGGTTTTTTGCACAACATCTAAGCATGTGTGCACCCAATTTGCAGAGGTGTGTTTGTGTGGCTGTGCCGACTCTTGCTGAGGGTCTGTTTGATTATTTTCTTTAATCCAATATCCAACACAAATTAATTATATGATTGGCTGATACTGATGAATTACATTAATAAAACCACACCAATATTGTATTGCTGCTAATGTGGAAAATACCAATATTACTGGTCTCCTATCATTTATTGAAAGCCAGAGCAGCTGCTTCTCCCTGTGTCCAGTCTTTGAGCTAAACCTTGCCAAGGTCTTTTAAATGCTTCTCATGTCATAATTTTTTTTTCTCCAGATTGACAACAAGGGGAACCATTTGCTGGTGTCTGAGGAAGCCTCAATCAATGTCCCTGCTATCGCTGCTGCCCACGTCACCAAACGCTACACAGCCCAGGCCACAGACGAGTTGACTTTTGAGGTAACATCTCTTATATAAGACAAATGAGAAACATAATCTCACATGAATCAAATTTATTTATTTAATCTTTAAGCCGAGATATTTTTCCCTGGGTGTTTTCCACATCATGAATGTGCTCAGCTGTGACCACACTTTATTCTCATCATCGCAACTCTTTGTGGCCCAGGTGGGGGACATTGTGTCAGTCATAGACATGCCTCCCAAAGAAGACACAGGCTGGTGGAGAGGGAAACATGGCTTTCAGGTAAATCACCCGCTGTGCTTTCATCATTCACCTTGATGTTTCATGGAGAGCAATGAAATAATGTGTCTCCTCATCCAGTGGATTTTTAAAGTCACACTAGCTAAGTTTCCATCTACTTCAATCGAATTATCTGAAGTTCTGTAAAAAAACTCATGAGAATAAAGCTGGTGAAAGTGCTTTAAAGCCAAGTTGATGTGTGTGTGTGTGTATATATATATATATATATATATATATATATATATATATATATATATACATATATATATATATATATGTCTCTTAGTGTCCCACCGGCACCGCTACAAGACTCTTTTTTGAGACTTGCTGTTTGAACGCCTTCCATTGACTCCGCAGGACGTCCCACAGCTTGTCCTAACCTTTGTCAGCCATTTCCTTTGCCAGTTCCTGATAAATTAAATTCAAAAAGTCTCTCGTCTCCTCGTCCGTCCACTTCCATCTGTCTCTGTTGACGCCCACCATGTGTGCAGACATAGAGGAAATACTGGGTGGAAATACACTAAAACTTCTTCTTCTTCTTTTTGTGGTGGGTTGCAACCATAAAATGACCTAAAACTTAATCGCAATTCATTATTCATTCAGCAAATAACGTTTCCATCACTGTTTATTGCATAAGCCGTATAGCGATCAAGAGAACATCCGATGAGGCCGATAGATCAATATTTGAGTCAATATTCATGAAATTCCATCGAATTTGACTGTTTCCATGAGGCATTTTTCATTAAATACCACTTAATTTGGAAAAAAATGTGCGGATGGAAACATAGCTAGTGAAACAAAAGTCTGAGTGTCTTAAGCTGCAGTAATATGTGGACGGGCTTTGGTTACAAGAGGGGTTTTGTCAAATCCTAAATCCTTTGATTGAACAGCTCAAACCTCATCCCGTTCTGTTAGACCAGGAGGAAGAGGATAAAACTGAAACAAACACACCACATTATTTGGAAGTTGGAAGTTGGAAGTTTCTGCCAGCTGAAAATCCAAACTCAAAACTCTTACTTAGATATTGCTCTCATAGCTGATGGGAATTGTTTTGTAGCCCCAAATCACATTTGATCGGATGCATTTATGTAACTGCCCCTGAGTCCAAATCGGTCTTAGGATGTACTGAAGCTGCCTACACAAAGTACGTACTGTTGCATGCAGTATGCATACGATTTGGACATACTACTTCTTCATAACAGTGCACTTGAATTTTGACCCTTTGCTCATATTGTGGGTCAGAATGGTGCATACTGCAAAATCCAATCCGGGTACAGTAGTACATCCGGGTATTTTTGGCATACTGGGTACACATACTATTTATTGGGACGTACTTAATCTTTTTATATACTACGGGGAATAGTATGGTAGTAGTCTATTGGCATGGGAATGCAGGGGGTGTTTCTGGTTTATAGGATTTTGAAAAAATGTAGCAAAAAATAAATGAATAATCAACACAGGAAACACAGGGTTGAAAATGTTATTTTTAATGTCACTGTCTTAAAGTAAAACGTTTCTTTGTTACATTTTGGAGTCTTTTTGCATACTTTAAAAAAAAATCACAATAGCAAAAAGAAGCTAGTTTGTCATTGCTGTTGAGTGACCGCCTGAGATTTTCTGCACAATAAGAATGCAAACCAGCTTTTTACAGCCTGAGGCAGCTTGTACCCTCATGCTCACTGACCTATTTCTGCACCTTTAGCCCGCTACAGTCTGCCACATCACTAAACACCCCCACTGGTCCTTTTTAAACTTGCAAGTGTAATCACCAGTCTCTCCATCTTTTCCCTGTGCATCTTCGTCTCTCTACCTGCAGGTTGGTTTCTTCCCCTGCGACTGTGTTGAGCTGATAAATGACAAGATTCCCCCCAGTGTTCAAAGCTCGGTGCCGAAGCCAGGTACTCTTCAGTGTGTGTTCGTCTTTCTGCTTATGATTCATTTTCAGATCTGCTCTCAGAATGTGAGACTGATTGATTTTAAGTGGTTGTTATGTGTGTGTGTGTGTGTGTGTGTGTGTGTGTGTGTCTATGTGTTATCTCAACCAGTGTGTAAGAAGCACGGGAAGCTGGTAACGTTCCTAAGGACTTTTATGAAGTCTCGACCGCCGCCTCAGAAGCTGCGGCAGCGCGGCATCCTCAGAGAGAGAGTGTTTGGCTGTGACCTGGGGGAACATCTCCACAACTCAGGACATGAGGGTAAATTATTACCACCCCCATTTTCCATCGTGTAATTCTTACCTGCTGGCAGTTCACACGGAAATGTTTCACATTTCAAATACCCCATGAATACCCAGATTCACTGGGTAATCCCTGATTACCTAGTGAATCTGCTGCCTGTATTTGGGATTTGTCATACACTGCTGTGATGTTTGATGTCATTTGAGTTGGTGGCGTGAATATCCAGCCAGCGGGATGAGCTTTTGCATAGATTCTTGTTTTGCCAAAATGTGTGTCTTTAGTTCTGTTTTTTTTTTTCAGACCTGTGGGATGATAAAGGCAAAGCTCCCATTAATTTCAACCATTTATGTCATGTCAATTTATACAGTTTATGGGATTAAAGCTGCATGGGTACCTCCACATATTGTCTCAGGTCATCTGCGCAGGGCTGTAGCTAGCATTGAGGTAGTCATGTCCTCTGCATTTCTTTTGGAGTTTATGGTCTACAATTAAATAGAAATTGGATATTTAATAGGGTAATTCCATTTTCTAGACTCATGAATTTATAATTAAAATTATAATATTTTAAGCCCCCTGGAACCCCGAAGATATTTTTCCAATTTGTGTGCACACGATGGTAACTTGACTTGAACCTTTGACCTTTTTGTAAAATCCTGGCTGTTTTTTTTTTGATTGTAATCATTTTTTATTTATCCAACAAAACATGAGAAAAAAAGTCTGGAAAAAAATATTATTGTGTGTTGAAGAAATGTTTTTTTGTGTTTTTTCTATGCAATTAATCATCCTCAGATTTATCTTGCAAGCGTAGGCGAGGAACCGCTGCTGTAGACTGAATTGATAGTTGTTTCCTATGATGATTTGAGTAGAATTGAAATAGTGATCGAGATTACACATATATGTTGTTGTATCATGACATGTTCCAAATGCACAGAGAGACGAACGTTCTTCTGCCTCCTGTAGTCCCGCAGGTTGTCAAGAGCTGTGCTGACTTCATAGAGAAAAATGGAGTTGTGGACGGAATCTACAGACTGTCTGGGATCTCCTCTAATATCCAGAAACTGAGGTTTGTACCTAGTCTGACTATCACCTGACCAAGCTCAATCTTTTAAGATTGAACATTAGTCTGGAGAGCCTGCTCTGTACTTTCTACTGCACAAGAGGCGTGACCAACGGGCATAGTTCATATGACTCTGTACGCAATTGGATAGTCCTTCAACCAATCAGAGCACAACCTGGGGGTTTGAGCTGCGCTCAATACTTTTGGCCACCAGCGGAGCTCCCTGTTAAATTAGGCTTTTACCAAAGCCAGTTGGTAAACTTTCCTTTTAACCCTTGTGTTGTCTTCCTGTCAAAATTGAAAATTAACTTTTTCTTACGTTTTTGTCCCTTTTTACAACCCGTTTGTCACTTTTTTGACATTTAACACTACGTAATACTAACTTATTAACTTTAGTTTTACAGTTATTTTTGGAATTTATGGTCAGTAAACCTCATTTATAGGAAATTATACCTAATGTTTGAGTCAGAAAAGCAGAAATTAGGAATTATTTACACTAAAATTAAAGGAATGGATGCTGATGGATAATCACAAATTGCCTCATCAAAGGTAGCTTATCGTATTCAAATGTCCTCCTTGCTTTTGTGTTTTCGTACCGACAGATGGGCAGTATGATTACTCCCACGCTGTTCTGTATCATCTTCTTCTTTATGTCTCCATCTAGGCACGAGTTTGACTCCGAACAGATACCCGACCTGACCAGGGAAGTCTTCAGACAGGATATCCACTCAGTGGGCTCACTCTGCAAGCTGTACTTCAGAGAGCTGCCCAACCCTCTGCTCACCTACCAGCTCTACGGCCGATTCTCAGTAAGGAGCAGAGCACTGGTACCAGGGCAGGGACTTATGCTGGGGATAGAGATGGGAATGGAAACTGTCTTAGCGGAGAAAAAGCTGCAGAGGACACATATCCCGTTACTCAGTGATGATCTGGAGAAACAACGTAAAATTTTCAGCTCAGTTTGAAGTGCCGCTCCAAAATGGGGTCATTGCATTACGCCGAGCTTTCTAGGAACAGCGGGGGATGTGCCCATAAAACAGAATAGCAGATTAAGTGAGCCAAAACACTGGCTGCTCTGATAAAAGGGAAAAGGAGAGTGGGACTGTAAAGACAGGTCCCTCTGCTGTGATTATCAGCCTCTCAGTTACTTGCACTTTATCCTCTGTTTTCACAGGAGGCCGTGTCTGCAGCCACAGATGAGGAGAGGCTCGTCAAAATCCACAACGTCATCCAGCAGCTGCCTCCTCCACACTACAGGTCAGGTTTAAAGCCCATTGTTGCACCCTTGTGGCCTGAAGTGGAATTGTTCTATTTCTTGTAAAGGGAGTGCTGCATCAAAACCAAATGTGATGCTACTTTTTTATTTTTTGGGGCTTTTCCCTTCATTTGATAGTGACAGTGGAAAAGGGGGAGAGAAAGAGAGGGGATGACACGCAACAAAAGGCTGCAGGTCGGATTCAAACCCGGGCCGCTGCCAAGGCCTACATGGGGCACACACGCTTACTGGGGAGCTAGAAGCTGCCCCTTGTGATGCTACTTCTAATTGTGTGGTATATTGATATAACCTCCTGCTCTGACATGTGAAACTCAGGAGGATAACAGTGATAAATGACCTATATATCAGTGGTTCCCAAAGTCGGGACTAGGGACCCCCATGGGTCCTCGAGAGACTTCCAGGGGGTCCCTACCAAAAAGGGGAATCATTTAATTTCGCTATAATTCAATTTGAAAGTAACACAATGACAGAATGTGTAACTACCTGTTTCACACACTTTCCTATCAGATAGGGGACCTTGGGACCAGATCTTATCAGGGGTCCATATATAGAGGTTTACTCCTCGACGCAGTAGGCTCAGGTTTGACTCTGTCCTGCGGCCCTTTGCTGCATGTCATTCCTCCTCAGCTGTCCTGTCAAAAATAAAGGCTGAAAATGCCCAAAAAAAATCTTAAAAAAAAAAAAAAAATAGTGGTCCGTGGTCTAATTTGTGTCAGTCCTTCAAATGAAACGCAGGGATGAACATGAAAAGTATGGGAACCACATACAACCCTCTCCTATGACTCAAGATTGCCCTTTTTTAAGTAAGGAACTCTTTTTAAATGTAAATGAAATACCTTTCTTTACCTACAGAACTCTGGAGTACCTCATGAGACACCTGTCCCACCTGGCCACCTTCAGCCCCATCACTAACATGCACACTAAAAACCTGGCTATCGTCTGGGCGCCTAACCTGCTCAGGTGACTCTTGAACTATTATTCCAGATGTACGGCTGCCGTTTTCTTCTCCTGTTTCTGTGGCAGTGAACTGGGGCATGTCTCGGTGGTCCAGAGCTGTGAAATAGGTTGTGCTGTTCTGTAACTTTGTTTCAGGTCCAGACAGATCGAGTCGGCCTGTTTTAGCGGCACAGCAGCGTTCATGGAGGTGCGTATCCAGTCGGTGGTGGTGGAGTTCATCCTCAACAACACCGAGGCGCTTTTCAGCACTAAACTCAATGCCATCATACGTGAAAGTACAGGTAGGTCACAATGGAAACAAAATGACACATGGCATCTGTTCTGAGGTTAAATGCATCTCTAACACCTATTCTGCACTGCGTTCCGGAGGTGCCTCCGCTAAAGATACGCGCCAGGTCTATTTTCACGCGATCCGCGGGGCGTTCAGATAGCCGGGCAGGTAGTGAAATTTTTTTACCAAAAGACACCCCCCAATATGGTATATGTATCCTCTACAACACCATGGATGATGAGAGATTCATCTTAGAGGTGGTAAAACATAATACAACATCACAGATCAATAAGTGAAGGTATGGAGTTTAACTGTAGCACTGCCTGGAGTAAAAGGTAGATGCAAGCTGAAAGGGGAATTCTGGTCTATTTCAACATGTATCTCCCTTTTTTCCAAATTTAGAGTGCTGTCTGTAGCGACACAAATGAAAACAATCAGTGCACACATGGTCTACACCGTGTCTGCCATATTTTACAAGTTTTAAACTTGTTTTTAGCCTCTAAACATGCTCAAAATTTCATTACCAGTGCCTACCCATGTGCAATGATTCCTTCAGAGTGAACACAGTGAATTTGACTGCAGTAGATGTGACAGAAAGGCTTAAAAGTTGTGTTAATTGAGCAAGTGCACATACCTCTGTTTATTTCCACGCTAGTTGATTGTCACAACGTTTATACCTTTCTGTCACATCTACTGCAGTCAAATTCACTGTGTTCACTTGGAAGGAATAACTGCACATGGCTAGGCACTGGTAATGATATTTTGAACATGTTTAGAGGCTAAAAACAAGTTTAAAACTTGCCCTGTTTAAGCCTGTTGGGTGCAAAATATAGCAGGAGGATAACTCGGTGTAGATTGCACCGATTCTTTTCATTTTTCTTGCTACTGACAGTTCTCCAAATTTAAAAACACCAGAGCTACATGTTGAAATCAAACGGAATTCTCCTCTAATAAACACATGATTGTTCTGTAAAATACTTGTAGAGACAATATAAGTCAGGCAGGCAAGACGCTTAGCTTCTGAGGCGCTCCCGGTGTGGCATGGCGTGTGGCGGAGGACGGAACCAAACCACGGCGCAGCCGGAACGCAGCACAGACGCACCTGGTGGGCAATCCCGGTTGCACACTCTAAACAACTTATTTTCAGGTAACAACACCTTATCCCGACCCAAATCCCTGCTGGTCTGCTCCCCATCCACAAAGTTGCTGTCTCTGGAGGAGGCCCAGGCTCGCACTCAGGCACAGCTGAGCTCCCCGGCCACCTCCCCCTGCCTCACCCACAGTGACTACATCGAGGTCGGGAGGGGCCCGGAGCTCTGCTCGGCAAGTTCCACACAGTCATCGAGCTCCCGATGGAGAGGTAGTTCAATGATCCGCCTGATCAGTTCTTTCCTTTTTGTTGATTAAATGAATTCTTCTGCTCCGTGAGCATGAGTAAACATGTCATCATTTGGGATTTGATTTGTTGAATGATAATGCTTTGTGTACTGTAGTGTGCGTAATTAGTCTTACTTTGTAGTGCTTGAACAATTACTTGAACAATCGAGAAAAATAAGTAGATCAGCGGGAAATTTGAAGAAAACATTGGAGTTTATTAATCCTTTGTCATTGGCTAAGCAAAAACACGTACACAACAAACATGACCAAAGATATGTTGGTTACAGCTATGCAAATGTCATGTGAGGATGTGCGGCTTGACTCTGTTTTATATATCAATGAAAATTAAACAGCTTTGTGTTTTGGACGGTTGGTCAGACAAAGCCATTTACTGTATTTAAACATGTTACCTTTTGTTTTGGGTCTCTTTTTTAACTAAGAGTTAACTGGCGCTTTTGAAACACGGAGTGTGAAGATGATTTGTTTCTTGTTGTAGCGGAAAGCGGCCTCCTGTTAAGGCTAAGAAGTCTCCTGTGGGGAATTGGCTCTCCTTTTTCCACCTGGGCAAGTCCCACTCCGTGTCCAAACGTAAGCTGAAGCGACACCCCAGCGAGCCTAATGAGATAAAGAGCATTGCACTGCCAGGTTAGATCACTTCTGCTGTAACACAGCCAGCAAACACAAACACACCTACAGTACCTACAGTAGTGGAACTTGTACATTTTCTCAACTAATCTTGACACTTTCGTGTGTTGAAATGTTCTTTTAAAGGGCCGCTATGCAGTTTTGGCCATTTCTTTACTGTTTTGGTGTCGTGAAGCAATTCGTAACATCACAACCTGATATCACTCAATCCTTTGTGACACTGAGGCTCGCCGGCCAAAAGTTGCAAGTTGGTTTTTTCTCTCACAAGGCGCTAGGCGGGAAGCGAGACGACCATCACTAAACTCGAAAAAAAAAGTCATATAACCATTCCAGTGACTCCTGGTCAGTAAATTAAGCTAAAAAAACTGCATAGTTCCCCTTTAAGAGGTCATGAGGATGATTTCATTGAAAACTTTTACAGGTGGAAGAGGAGATAGCGGCACATTGCGCTCCACCAAAAGTGAGGAATCTCTCACCTCTTTGCACAATGTGGAAGGTAATTTTTTTTGAAAAACTTTTTTCACACTACAGTACAAGCTCTTTATATTATCTGTATTTCTGTGACTACAGAAGTTATAGTCCAAATATGCATGTGCTTTATCCATACCAGGAGAACCCCAGAGTTACCGCTCCCGCAGACCTCGTTCAACTAGTGAGGCCGTTTCTGGCATCTGTAGAGACGACATACGCAACACCAGAAGTAAAGACAACCACAGAACTCACCCACTGAATGGGAGTCATAATGGTGCTGATCATGTCCGCACTGCAGCGTGCATTTCGCCTCCACACCAGGAGGATGATATCGATCTTTGTCCGCCCGCTGCAGGCATCTATAGTTTGGACTTTGACCCCATGTCATTTCAGTGCAGCCCACCCTCAGCGACGCCTGGGCTGCAACACAAGAACGATGGAAATAAATGGAGGAAGAGCGCAGGGTGTTCCGGTGAATCAGAACCTATCGCCTCTCCTAACAACAACATTCGCGGCTATCAATCTCCAGATATCAGCCCTGCTCTCGGTAAAAGTGGAAAAAAGGTCACCTCCAAGCCGCTCTCTCCTAAACTCAGGAAGAAATCATTTAAGACGCAGGCAGATGTTCAGAATGCATCCACCTCTCCTCCACCTCTTCCTTCTTCCTCCCCCCCAGCGGAGAGGTGTGAAGCTCGACTGGCAGATGGAAAGGAGCCGAGAGCGCCCTACCCACACTGCAGCCCAATCAGCACAGCGAGCCAGGGATCAGCCCTGACTGACCTCAGTCAGTCTGCACAGAACCTGCCTGATCCAGGTCAGTGCCACTCCATTAACAACATACATAATATTTACCATATATAGTTAGTTTCTATTCAAATATTAATGCATTCTGTAGTTTCTTATGAAAGCTTCTGTGTCTTGTCCCATCATGTGTTACCATAGCTTTGTTTGTCCTGTCATACTGTAGCGTTGTTTGTCTTATCCCTCCCCAGGAACAGATAGACTTATGAGTTCAGTGTCTGTTCTCCCTCCTCACCCTCCCTTGACGAGTGCTGCGCGCAAGCTGGCGTTGGCTCTGGCTGAATCTGCCCAGAAGGCCAGCAGTGGCTCCCAGAGAAGAAACAACGTCCCATCGCACCCCCTGAGACAGGAGGCTCCTCACGCCCAGGATAGACCGCTCCGGCCCTCTGTTCTCGATCTGAAAGTGTACCCCCAGGAGTACTCTCATGTCTCCTCTGCTTCCCAGTGGCAAACATCAGCTCACAGCCCTGTGAAGAGCCAACGCTGCCCTCATCCCGTTCATTTCCGACCCACGCACCCCGGCTCGGAGCCATTGCAGGTCATTGACAGACAGGAAAGCATGGGCAATTTCACACCTAATGTCAGCCCGCTTGGGTCAGGGAGCTTGGATGAAGGCAGCGCAGAGAGGAGGGACCGCAGGGAGGAAAATGAGTTTATAGACGCTTCACAAGCAGAACCAACCTATCAGAGTGTTGGGGTTTCAACACCCACCCAGCCTGTCTGCTCCACTCAGAGCCCGTCAACTTCTCCTGTATATGTGAACACCGACTCTATCAATGTATTTAATTTCCGCGCTGTTCTGGCGGAGACCTCCATACCTGCCTCAGTCGAGGAGGTCATTCCACGTCCGTTACAGCCCTCCTCAACCCATCACTACAGCCCAGAGGAGGACAGACGTTGGGGCCTGGTTGAGGATATCTACAGCAATCATCATCATCATCATCATCAGCCGATTCTAACGGGGCGAATGCCTGCACCTCACTGCCCTCGGCCCGATGCTCTGCCACATCACCTATTGGGACGAAAAAGCATGTACAGGCAGTCCTCTGAAGGCCGCTACAGCACTTTAGGGTTAAGGCACCCTTTGTCACCTCAATACAGACGTTGCCACAGAGATGAGCACCTTATCAGTGGCTGCCACAGGCAACCAAGCCAATGGCAGAGGTCAGAAGATAGAGTGGTTGGGCACCCAGCCATCCGGAGGGCTCGCTCCTTCCACGCCCCTCACATTAGTCACTACGAGCTGGCGGAGGCAGATGTCCTGCCCCCTGACACCATGTTTTATGTTGAGCAGACGTCGAGCCAGGAAGTGCCCTATGACAGGCTGATTCAGACCGGCATCCACCCTGTCCGCCAGCAGTTTGAGAACGCACGTGCTGACTATCGTTACAGCCCCTATTCTGAAATTAACCCAGTAGATGTCTCCGGCTATTATGTAGAGCCCTGCCGGCAAAGCAGTGTCCGACACAGTCAATCTTACACAATGCGTTCCACAAGGGAAAGTGGCCAATCGGATTACTACAACTACTCTCCTCACCATGTCCCCCCTGTGAACAGGGAGCTTTATATAGAAAGCAGGGACACTGTTGTTTACGAGGCTCGAGATGCAGACGTTTTGGAAAGAGTCGTATATCAACCAGTCAAGCAGGAGAGTCACTCCAGACGTAAAAACACATGTCCGGCCGTGTCTCCTTACGAGAGCCCCGTCTCGCCGACTGACACAAGAAACAGAGACATAATGCACACGCGAAGCAAGTCAGATCCTGGAAACGCCTGCCTCCTCTCGGCCAACAGGACAGAAAGCCCAAATGTTGTGGTAGCTCTATCCCCAACTTCTCAACAGGCAGAACATGAGGTCACCAGGCAGCAGCATGGTCACCGGTCGAGTGCGGAGCCGAGACCAGTCAGGCGGATTCAGATCAAAGAGAGCTCCTCGCGGCAGCCACCGCTTCGCAAAGTCCCCTCGCTTCCAGAAAGAAGCTGTTCTAACCTCAAGAACATGGAGCACAATAACAGAAGCCACACACAGGCTCATGACCAGGATCGATTCATGATGACCAACGCTGTCAAAAGTTACTCTGGTGTTGTGAAACCCGGCATCCTCAGGAGGCCGGGGAGGTCGCAGAGCACTAGAGAAAATCGTCACTACTATCATTACCAAGCCAAATCCTCTCTGGATCCTGAACATCTTGGATCCTTTTCCACTCAGCCCAACAGAAGGACTCAGAGCACTAAAGTCAGGCCCACGCAATATGACCACAATGAGGGGTATTACGCAGCGCCCAGGCCTAAACCTACAAGATCCGGTAAAGCCGTGGCCGGATATATGGCTGGCCAGGGCTGCATGTCCCCCCGCGGGCACAGGCTGCTGTCCAAGGCACTGGGTCAGGAAGCTTTTTATCATGCTGCACTGAGATCAGAAGCCGGGGTCTATGACTGATTCTAACCACTGGTTTTATCCGATTCCACATTGGGGCCAAAGGAGAACAGCACTTTATCCTCCGCCAGACCGGCGGACTGTGTTGATAGTTTCTTTTAACCGTCTGGAGCTGCTAAAAAGTGTAAAGTGGGGCTGCTGCTGCTGGAGCTCATACTGTCTCGCCGTTACTGGCAGTTTCATATTTTGCAACGGCTTTTGAGGGAGCTCAAAGGGAACAAGTGAATCTTATGCAGATATTGTCTTAAATGTATTTGAAAGTAACACTTAGAGAGGCATGTTTGAGAAAATGATGGCTTATATATATTTTATTTAATGTTAAAACAACAAGAGATGCCAAGCTAAGGTTATTGGTTTTATTAATATTATTTCAGTATAGGAAGGTGTATAAAATAACATTCATTTTAAATGTATTATATTTGTATAAATAACACACCGCTAACATGTGGCCAATGTATTGTACATTTTGTTTTCTATTCTAGTCGGCTCAGACCTTAAGCACTTTTGAGGATAACTGTGTCTCCACGTGGTGTACATGAAGCCTCTTGATTGATATACAGTATTTTTTCTTCTTCTGTATGCTTGCTTTGAATCGTTGTTAAATAATAAATTAGCACTTTTGGGGGTGAAATGGAAGATGACCTCATGGTTTCTAACTTTTTCCTTTTTTTCTTTATCACACAATATAGAATGCAGTCTTAAAATAACAATGAGTGCTATAATTTCTGTTAAGGTCAAAGCTACCATGGCAAAATATGCTACCCATAGAGTAAATGCAAATTAGCTCATGCAGCTCAGTGAAAAAGTGTATTTTGTGTGGCATTGTGGTTTTGTCACAAAAAATTAACTTTTCTTTCCTCTTTTAGGGAAATTTTAACAATGTGGTGTTTTACATGAAATATGATGTTGTTTGAATCATTAATTTTAAATCCAAACACCTAGATGGGAATATTCTGTTAAGATATGTTAAATTTGTTATTTTAGTGAGTCTTTAAAAAAAATAAAGATATATTATAAATGATTATATAGTTTGTTGAACTCTTGTCTCATGGGTATATTTTGGAGGGGAGAATGTAAGACGTACATGTTAGAGCGAGAGCGTTAGAGTAGTGGCCAACCTTTTTGGCTTATAACCCCTTAAAAGAGTACTTCACTGATTTAGTATTGTTCCTAAACAACACTTTCAGACTCATAATAGACAGTTAAAAAATAAGATTTTTGCAGCAGAACCAGAGATATCACTACCAATCATCTTTTTTGTTATTGTAATTTGACACATTCTTCTGCTTGGTCAAAACATGGTGCACACATTATCCAGAATGCAATTCAACTGCCAACATTTGGGGCAAAGATTCAGGTTAGGCAAAGAGGGGCTAATGTAGCGGCAGGCCTCAGTCAGAAATATATAAATATATATATATATATATATATATATATAAATATATATATATATATATATATATATATATATATATATAATTAAAATATTTGTGTTCCTGTTAATCGTCTTGCCACCTGACCTCCCGTTTGAGTCTCACAGTGGCGTCTGCTCACCACCAGGTGGCATTGTAGCACTGCAGAAATGACATAGCTCCAAATGCATTCTGGGGAGATTAAATATTTTGATTTGCTTCTCAGACAGCTCATATCTCAAAATTGAAATTGCAAAGTATCCTGACTATTTGATTTTTTGTAATGCTTTTGCTTTTGTATTGCAGTGGAAGTTAATATGAGAAGTACCTGGATTTGATGTGTAAACATTTACTGAGTGTGAGGGATGCCTCCTATCCCTAGAATATAGTGGCATCGGCTGTAGATGACGTGCTTTGAAAGCAACTATGAGGCTACTTCTTATATACCATTGGCTTATTGCTATAAAAAAAGCCCATGCAATAAAGGTTTAGCGTGTGTTTGAGTGGCTGGACAATAATTGGAAGGAATCATCCAAGGTTGTCCAAAGTGCTTTGGGAATTGTTGCTTTGTTAGGAATTATTAAAGTCTTCCCCCTCCAGATCAAAACAGCCTCCCATTCACAGCTGACTGAAAGGCTTGGTCTGTGGTGAAAAACCATTAACAGAGCCTGTGGACTCAAAGCAATGGCTCCTGGCAGCTCTGCATTGCTCCTGGAGCAGCGAGCCATTGTTTATTCATCGGCGCATTGGCATTCAAAGTGCATCCTCACTGTTCTCTCTCATAACCAACAAGTTGCAATTTTTATGCATGTGAAGGTTGAAGGCAAATTATTTATGGGAGACTGGACCTGAGGAAAGAACGGCCTCTAGCAAAATGGTTTACGTTGAGAGAAATCCTTTTCTATAGGCAATCGAATTCACTGGATCACAGCAAGATATGCATGTATTATTCAGCGATTCAGAGAAAGAATTGTTGCCCTGCTAGACAGCCATCTGCTTTTGGGACATTGTGATCCATTTGAGACATGCTACCTTTCAAGAAGTGGTTAGTCTTATTTTTCAGCGTGGGGCAAATGAAATGAGTGGAAACCCCCACCACCACCACCTAGATTTTCACCTCCCCTCACTGCAGCAGAGGTTTCAAAGTTAGAAATATCTGAGCAGAAATGGCGTGTACTGACGTGTCTGAATTGGAAGAAATGCTGAGCAAGTTGAGGTTCAGCTGCAAAAGGGGAAGAACTTTAACCTGTATGAGAAATTATTCAAGAACATCTGGTGTCTTCCAGATGCAGAGATGGGATGTGTGAGGCGTGTGGTGCCAGACACCAGCAGGTGCAAGGTGAAAGGCCAGCCACTTCTCCAGAGAGGCAGGTGATCTGCGGGATAATAGTTGCCCTACACATACTCGAGGAGATTACTCACAAAATTGTGCATTATAGACTCTTTACATTCTGAAGGAACAATTTAAAATCCGTAATGGTTCTGTCTGTGAGTGCAGTCTGCAGATTTAGTAGTAAAATAGCACATGGCAGGATCTGTGTTGCTCTGTTTTGTGGCACTTTAGTGGCGCCATGAAGAACCAATTTTGCTTGTTCATTACAGTCTAATGTTCCATTACAAAACATTATTGGAACTTTATGAATGTACACTTCCTCATTGTTTCTTTGATGGATCTTGACTGTGAAGTGCAGAGCATATTTAAACAGTAAAAGCGTGCAGTAGAAGCCTCAACTTCTAAAAAAGATATGAATCCTGCTAGGGCATACTTATGAATTCATATCATCATTTTATTCTTCTATAGATAATGAAGCATTGTCTTTTAAATGCTGCCACTGTAAATAGATAGCAATGTGTGATGGCTTGAAATTGTGCCTTAAAATAGATGTTTTAGAGAGCACATGAAGCAGCACTCCAGCTTATTACAAGCTAACACATCCATTTTTGGTGCTTTTCCTTGTTCGTGTGACAGAGGAAAATTCTGATCCGTGCTCTACACATTCTGCCTCAGTGCCAGATTGTCCTCCGTGTTGACGGTTAGGAGATGACTTTCACAAGAGCTAAACAAGTAGATGGCAGTTTCTACTTTTAGGCACGTTCCTGTTATCTTTTCAACATCCCACTGATTATGTAGTTAGGAGAAACTGGAGCCTTCTATGTCACAATCCCCAGTGTATTTCAGATTCCGTATCCTTCCACTGCTTTTTATAAGTAGTTGCCATCGATAAGAGAAAAAAAGAAAGTTCTTCAGAGATCATCTGTGGCTCACTTAATTACCTAGTTAACATGACAATGGGTTTTAATTTAATTAGAGCCACCAAGAGAACCTTGTTAGTACTTCAGACAACCAATTAGGCCCTGGCTATGGGCAGAAATATATATTTTATTCAAGTGTATCCATGGTTTCTGAAATAAGAAATCAGCTGCTTTTTAGAGGGAGCAGTGGTGGCGGATGGAGGAGAGCAGGGATGCAATGTTTAGTGATTGAATAAGTGATTAGACATCAGGTTTACACAAAGGCTTCTAACTCGCAGTAATGGCCACCTATTAGTTTTTTTATTTTTGACATTCACATGCATATCAAAGTGACTAAGCAACCAGTAGAGTAAGATGCTGGCTCACACAATGCAGGGTTCGGTTTGTTTTGCAAATAATGCTCTTGACCTTTAACTGATAAATTATAGCCAGAGAAACAGAATGTAATTATCTAAGACATTATACAGTTGGTATAAAAGGTAGCCACCAGTTGAATAAGCTTCAGCCATGTGAATCCATTTTGGGCATTCACTTGTAAATGATACATCTGTTAGTTTTGTGGCATGGCTGAATACAGTTCGATGATTCTGAATTTTGCAGACATTTAAAACCATAGGGCATTACTAATGAGGAATAATGATAACATGATACAGAATTCAAACAGTTCCAGGCAACAGAGAGTGTTTTTTTTCCATTAACAAATAAAAAAGCTCCACATCTGGATCAGTGAGCATTTAGTGTAACCATCAGATGAGAGGCCTGAGTAAATGACGCGCTCACGCTCAGTTGCCATGCAGACTCAAAGGATTCACTGTTGCTAATGTTGTTGACGCTGCATGCAGGTGGACACACACTGTGCTAATTTATGGTTGGTCAGTGACCCCTAAAGTCAGACAGGTAAGACAGTGAGTCATATGAAAATGATATGTTAGAAAGCAAACTTACAACTGAGCAGAACAGTAATTAGAGTCCGGTCTAGACCTGCTCTTATGGAAAGCGCAATGAGATAACTGTTGTTGGTATTTAGCGCTATATAAATAAAATTGAAGTTGAAATTGAAATTAATTACAATGCAGTCATTTCACCGACCAAAACAGGGAGCATATCTGTACTAGCCTCTCATGATTGAAATATAGCTCAGCGTAAAATCTCTCAGGAAGTCTTAATTTAATCAAGGCTCTCTACCTAAATCGAATCAGCTGTTGGAGGCGGTCACCTTCCTGCTTAACCAATCAGAATCAAACACAAATTGCAAGGGCCAATCACAGAGTCACAACCCTGCTTTAAACAAACAATCAGTTTCTCCCTTTTGCTATCAGCTGTTGTTGCAGACAAAGAGTGCCACCCTCCACCCCCCCTTTCACCTAGTCATCTACTCCAGCTGACCGGTCTGGAGCCACCACAGGTGTCTAGACTCCATCGGGGCGTCTGATGGTTCTCTACCCCTATATGGATATAAGAAATATTCATATAGCGATGGAATCTCATCGCCTAAGACTTTGTGCATTTATTGAGTTGTATAATAAACCTCATTTGCATATCTGCAAACATGTCTCTTCTGATTGAAATGAATGAATGCTAATAAAAGCTGGACCGTCATCAGGTAAAAATCAATGTTGCTATTTATAAAACATAAATAACATGGACATTGATCAACTTTACACAGAAATGCAGCAATTTTTAATGTATAAAACGGAAGGTTTTCTTACATATAGAACAAAACACCCAACCAGACGAAGCAGGATGTGACAACTGTGTTCAATAAGGACCTAATGATGTATTTAAAGGTAATTATCAACATAATTGGAAGATGTTATTCGCCCTCACGTGTGCTATAATTACTCAAGGCCTAAAATAAAATTCCTAAAATAACGGAATATTCTTGCTACTACTACTATTCCTCTGAATACTAATTAAGCATTGTAGAAAAGTGTGTTCCATCTTGTTTCCATTAACTCGTCTCTTTTGTTCTTTTCTGTACACATTTTCTTGTTTCAATAGCTCAGCTTTCTTTTGTTCACATCACAATGACATGGTAAGAGTGCGCTAACACTGGGTACCTTCTTAATCACAGGCTCAGGCTTTCATGTCTTTAAACGAATACCCAGCGATGGTACAAGAATTATGCTTCAGATGACGGCTTCCTTCGTCACTCTACAATCTGAAGTGTGAACATACACCCAGTGCCGATGTGGAGGGATGACCACACAGGCAAACTGGATAAACAGCTCTGCTCAGCATTGTTTTACCAAGCAAAAACAGAATCCTTTGCACAGCTGAACAAATGAAATAAATACCAAACATTTCTCTGTATTTGTCTGTAAACCTCTACCTCCAACTGTCTTAAGCTGTGCTGCCCTACAAAGCCAAAACACAGTAACTAGACTCTTTGATATCTGATACCTTACCATGAAAATTATTACACCATAAACATGTGTAATTTTTGGCAAGAAAAAAAATTCACCAAAAAGGAAAACAAGCTAAAAGCCAAGGGGCATTGACTTCACTGCAGGTATATTTATTATGTTTAGGC
The DNA here is from genome assembly GCA_013375575.1 of Percina caprodes. Classification (NCBI taxonomy): domain Eukaryota; kingdom Metazoa; phylum Chordata; class Actinopteri; order Perciformes; family Percidae; genus Percina; species Percina caprodes. Next base: position 2,586,140 of record JABXJD010000046.1, read on the forward strand.
TAGCTGGTGAGATTGCTGACTGTTTCATGAATTGAAAAATCAAATGTGATTCTCCAACAATATAGTAATTGGGTTACCTAGATTAGATTTAGCGCTTTTATAAGGGGCTCAATCAATTAAAAGTGGATTAAATGTTAAAATCCACTTCTCTATGTTTGAGTTTCCCTTACAGTATATGTCGTACCCAAATAGAAAAGCCTATAACAGCAGAACTGGCAAGGTCACAATGCATGAGGCTGCATGTGAAACCTTAATCCTTCTACATTCTGAAAAAGTGTATAGCTTGTGATTAAAACAGTTCAAACATGGTTAAAAACTCACTTTTTTATCCTCGTCTATAATGAGTCATATTTTAATCACAATAGTTAAGACATGTTTAATCTTACACCATGCAAAACACCAAAAACATTTACACCTTGTCAACATCTGTATAGAGCAGGGGTCTTCAACATTTTTAACCCAAGGACCCCTTAACTGAAAGAGAGATGGAGCCGGGACCCCTACTACATGTACTGCATTGTATAAAATGAAGTTGCATTTTAAATTGGGCCTGCAGTAACATGTAGGGTGGCCTAGAGCCTTTGTACATACTCTTTAGTGCATAGAATACTAAGGTATTAAAATAGCTTAGTAATTGTTAGTAAAAGTTATACATACAGTGAATCGTTAGGCTGAATCTGTGAATGGTTCTAGTGACTATCTTACTTATAGGCCAGTAAGCCTATCATCAGTGGGGATTCATCTTTGCTTATAATATGTTGGATTCATTTTAGGAATTTTTAATTTTAACAATGAACAATATTTTGGAGGCCCCCCTGCATTGACTCTGAGGACACCCTAGGGGTCCTTGACCCCCTGTTCCCTGACGATCCATGGTATAGGGCACTAGGTCTAACTTTATGGGAGCTGGGAGTTTTTTGTGTAGGTGTCATTGCTGTCCCAAAACATCTCTGAAATCTCTTTAAGAGCTATCCTAACCTTAAACACTGTGTGGCCATAGTGGAATTTTGGAGATTAACTGCACGCAAACCTGGTTTCGAAAGAATGGAGTGATGGAGAATGTCCGAGGTGTTGGGGGAGAGTCGCAGAGGGAGGGGGCAACCATGGACAAGAGCGATCTTGAAATAGTTATAATAATTGCGTTGGGCTTTGGGTGCAAGATAAGGCCCTCAATGTTGTTACTTTCCCTGTTTCTTGGAATTAAAAAATCAATTTTGATATAGTAATTGAGTTTGTTTTACCAAATAAGACCGTAGTTACGCTAAATTGAAAATAAAAAAGTAGCAAAACTAGTCCTGCTCATTGCTGCGCTGCTTATTGCTGCTCTTCATGTTTAAATGAAGAAAATGGCTGTCAGTGCTGCCTCACTGTGTGCTGACTGTAGATACTGTTGATATGGTACTATACTAATGGCTTCTTAAGAATGCTCATTTAGTTGCTGTTGCTGCCTTGTATGGTGTCCCGTTGTCTCCTGTATGGGAATGTGTCACCCAAAATAATGTCTTGCTGTTTTCTCTTGCATGTGGACAAAGATTGAAAATTAGCTCGCTAACACTGGCACTTTGACAGAAATGTTGATTAAATTAAGTCCACATGTATATTGTATGAGAAAGTTGCGGTCTTTTAAGGTGAATACTGATGTGTTTTTTTGTGTCAATGATATGTAGTGTTTGGAGTTACTGTGTGGTGGGATGGGGTGGGACAGCTGGGGCAACTGAGAAGGCCACGATTGATAAAGGGCTGGGGAAATGGTGGAAGAGTTAAATACAGTGGATAAAGAATATGATGACCACCCTGCAAAAATGACAAAGAAAATAACAAGGGACCCAAGTCTCATGGTATTTTGACTGGTAGGGTTATGGAAGGTAGTGGTAGGCTAAGGCCTCCTGTTAAAGCCCTGATACACTTGTCGGGTGACGGCTAACCGTTGGTAGAAAAGGAGTTTGCCAAAAAAAAAAAGTACCTCTGAACACACCGAAGCGACGCCAACTGCCGACGGCAGGTGATTGAACAAACGCATCACGTGGGTCTGTTTCTCGGGAAATTCAAAGCCAGACCGTCATGGCGGCTTGCTCCCAAACCAATCTCATATTCTACTAAAATAGTTCCCTGAAACGTGTTTCTGAAAACATTTTCGGTGAGTTGTTGAATCTGTCTTCATTTCAGATTTTGAGAGACTCTAGTCACACTCATCCCACTTGTCATTTCCGGGTTAGCTCCCCACCAATCAGATTGGTCATTTGAGAACGACTGCCGGCAGTGCCTGCCTTCCAACCGAGCATTTCAGGTCGGCCAAAATGAAGGCCGCCGGCCCCTCCAACGGACGACGGCATGGAACACACCGACCAGACTCGGGTCACCGACCTCGCCAGACTGTCCCACGGTCGATTATCGGGTTAGTCAAGGGCTTTACACAAACCAAGCTGTATGCTCTCTCTTTTATACCTCAGGCTATCAGACAGCACAAGACCTTAGACTTCAACGCCTACGCCGACTCCCTCCTCCACCCTCCACTCACTTCAGGACATTGGTAGAGATGTGTGTGATGCATGTGGACTCCAGAGAGAAACTACAGTCTTGACTCATTGTCCCCCCTTTTAACAGTTTTGTTAAACCTTAGACAAGACCTTAGACAAGACTTTAACTCTGGAGATCTCTGGATTTACAGGGTATTGGTTGACTGTAATACCCCTAAACTGCACTTTTCTTTCGTACATTCATCAAGATAGAGGGATAAGGAAACATTATGAATCCACAACTATTATAAAAACATTGAATATGGCAGTGGATAACCAGCCTAGGCAGTCCCCTATTTTTTAGGTTTTACTAGGGCTGTGCAACTAATTAATATTTAATTGTGATTAGGATTTTAGCTCCCAATGATCACAAAATCAGAATAACAATTATTTAGCTCATTACGTTTTGCAAGTAAACTCTTTCTTCTGAATGAAAAAATAAAGATTTAATAGGAAAAGATTTAAGGCAAATTTCACAGTTGTATTTGTTTTTTTTCTGTTGATTTATTTAAAACTTTTTCCACTGTCTTTTAACCATCCTGTTGTCTTCGGGGCAAATTTGACCCCTTTAGAAATTTCTATATCTGAAACATGGGTTTCTTTTTAACCAAATTAACACAAAAAATGGATTAGATTCCATACAACGCTCTTTGCAAATACAATTGATCACTTTCATTCATGACGAAACTCATCTGTACATTCCTCTGATCTTAACTATTAGTCAAAATAATTCATAATTTTTTAACTCAAATATCTAGTGTATTGTGCTGTTGGTCCTGTTTGGTGTTTTCCTTTGAGTGTCCGTATGTTCTATTTCCTGTTTTGTTGTGGTAGTCTGGGTCTCTGTCGCGTCCCGTCCGTCTGTCGTTCTCCTGCCTCTGTGATGGTCGTCCCCGCCCTGATGTGATGTCTTACCTGTTGCTTGTTTGCTCATTACCTCTTGTATTTAGCCTCTGTTTTCCCTTTATCTCTTGTCAGATCCTGTCTCTGCATACCCAAAGGGTCTGTGCTCCTGTTTCCATGTTCTTTTGTTTGGTTTTCTTTCTCATTTGGATTTTGGATGTTTTTTGCAATTGTGGATTCCCTTTTGGATGTGTTTTTTTTTTTAAATAAATCTTCACCTAAACGGTATCCTGCCCGTCTCTGCTTTTTGGTCTTTACTTCCCCTACATGGAACAGAAAGCCTCACTTCCCTTAACAATAACCCCCTGTCGGACTAACGTCACATACACACGTTGCCCACATGGCTAACTTTAATAACTATTAACAAATATTGTCTTTATCTCAATTTCAAACAATTGAGATAACATATATGTTTAGGGAATGCAATCAGTCTCTACTAGAACACAATTAAAAATGGAAGTGGGATTCGTTTTTTGTCATAAGGTTATAATTCATGTTAAAAATCCACTATGTGATCATTCTTATCTTGGAAAAACATAAGTGGTCATATCCAGAATAGTTTTCTGAATTGAGTCAGGAATACATGTTTATCACAGAAAATAAGGTAAGGCCGTTGATTTTCAGGTAGAAAAAAAGTATACTTGTACCGTTTTTCTTCTTGTAAAAATTTGAAATGTGTCAATTTGACCCGAATACCATGCAAGGGTTAAAGGGGAAAGGTCAGCCGGTAATAATCATGTAAAAAGAGAACGGTGAAATTTTACTTTCCAGCAAAAAACGATTAACGTCAACATCGCGACATCCCTATTGTGACTATCACACATGCACACATTGTAATGCCGATGCTAAAACATATCGTTCAGCCCTAGTGAGATATATTATCAGTTATAAAGTTTTAGAACGTGCACAGTCAGGCTTTGAGCCTTCAAACCTTTTTGTTTTAATCAACGTACGGTTTCTAGTTACTGCTCTCTCTTTGTAAGGCAGTGCAGTGTTACTATCTTAAATTCGTATTTCAAAAGAGAGTGACTGCAGGGGTCACAGAGCATGAAGCAGATAACTTTTTAACTTATCCACATCTTCCCAAATGGAATTGGATTTAAAGTTCAAGTTGATGAACTTCATCCCATGATGCCTTTCTTTCCAGGTGAAGGCCCTGCGTTTTGAATTCAATGCACATTTAATTAGAACATGCAACTTTTAATTACCCGACTAATTAATTTAATAAGTGAAAATAGACTCAGAGTGATAAATTATTGAGGCGGCAGTGTTCCTGCTGCAATTCACAAGCTCTACAAGCTTCCCTATGACTGACTTCAAGGCTGTGCACAGACTTTTTTTTTTTTTTTTTAAACAGGCTGTCCCACAAAAATAGAACACTTTCATATGCTGACAACAGAAACACACGCAAAACATAAGTGGAAAAACATCCATAGAGGCGTTGCAGTGCATCAGAAAGAAGTTGGGTGACTAAATCGACGTGTAATGCAACAATAACACTTTTACAGTTATCTCAAAAAGATAATTAGGAACAGCTACCTAACTGTTTTAAATTAAAATAAAATCGACCTTAAAGGACGATGAATTATGCATCAACAATCCTTAATATGATAGAGAGATTACATCCAGACGTAGCAGAATAAAAGATGAGAGGAGAAGATTGGGAAATGGTTGTCCTCCTTGTTGTATCTGGGTGGTGGCTAAGAAGCGGAACGTCGATGTAAATTTGGCAAAAGAAATCTTGTCTTTGCTTCTGCAGAAAAGAAGTCACCCTGAAATGTGGTTGAAGGAACTTCAGAGGATGCTGCTTTCATGCTTAGGCTCAGCAGATAATTACAGATTTCCTGTCTGAAACCCCTTTTTTTTCCCCCACTGGGTGGATAAGATGAACCTATTCTTTTTTTTTTTGTATGTTTTTTTTCTAATTAATCACACCTAAAACTTCCACATCAACATCCGGCACATTTCCTCCCTCTGGTAAACATCAATCTCTGATTAAGTATCAGTGAATTAAACATCAAGCAGCAGCATCGCTGACATTAGAGCCTATAGTGCTGTTCACAGCATCTTTTAATCACCTCACAAACACACACGTCTCTTCTCCCTGACACTTTCATACAGGATTAACAGGCTGGCTGTGTGTGCTTTAATTAATGCCGATTTCTCTGGGTCATATTGTTGCAGTCTGACATAATTGTGTTGTGGTTATCGCCGACTTCAGGTGCTCGTCCTTTATCATCGGTGGAAACAACTAGCTCATCAGTTTCACAGAAAATGACTTGGCATTCCCCCCCACCCACAATATGGGTATCATAAGAAGACACTTTGGTATATAAATACTTAACAGGTTTTATGTGTAGGAATTTCTCCCATCTAGCGTTGAGCTCATATCTTGCAATCAACTCTCTCGCGCCACGCAGTTCAAAGTACGTGTTACAGCTACGGTGGCCTTCACGCTTCAAAAAGCCAGTCTCTGCCTCGTTTCAATCTCCTTTTTCTTTATCTGGGCGAATAAGAAGACTCCTGTACCTGAAATTTGGATTTAAAATACATGTGGTCCTCTATGTTTCCTTCTTCTAACCTCCCGGGGCCGGGAAGCGATGATACCCATTAGCAGCTTTAGCATCACCTGTGAGTGTATCATGTGACAGCAAATACCCAAAAGGTGGAGCAGCGTGTCCTGTATGTCCCTCAACGGCTAACGGTTTTCAAGATGGCGCATGAATATGGAGCATCTACCCCAGTACATACAAATGCAAATATGACACTTTAAGCCAATAGGAATACTTGGAATGATGGTGGTGGTATATATTCACGAAAAAGGACAAGTTTGTGAATGGGCAAGGATCTTTCCCTATATATATATAAAAAAAAAAAAAAAAAATCCCCTTCTCACCCCTTGTGGGGTGGTATGTGTCATCCTCAACCTCGGGTCCTCTACCAGAGGCCTGGGAGTTTGAGGGTTCTGCGCAGTATCTTAGCTGTTCCTAGGACTGCACTCTTCTGGACAGAGACCTCTGATGTTTTACCTGGAATCTGCTGTAGCCACTCTCCCAGTTTGGGGGTCACAGCCCCCAGTGCTCCGATTACCACCGGCACCACTGTTGCTCTTACTTTCCACATCTTTTCTAGCTCCTCTTTCAGCCCTTGGTATTTCTCAAGCTTCTCGTGTTCCTTCTTCTTGATGTTGCTGTCGCTTGGGATCGCCACATCTATCACTACTGCCTTCTTCTGCTGTTTGTCCATCAACACAATGTCTGGTTGGTTAGCCATCACCAGTTTGTCAGTCTGGATCTTGAAGTCCCACAGGATCTTAGCTCGGTCGTTCTCGACTACCTTAGGAGGTGTCTTCCATTTTGACCTTGGGACTTCCAGCCCATACTCGTGGCAGATGTTCCTGTACACTATGACAGCTACCTGGTTATGGCGTTCCATGTACGCTCTTCCTGCCTGCATCTTACACCCTGCTGTTATGTGCTGTACTGTCTCAGGGGCATCCTTGCACAGTCTGCACCTGGGGTCCTGCCTGGTGTGGTAGATCCCAGCCTCTATTGATCTTGTACTGAGTGCCTGCTCTTGTGCTGCCATGATTAGAGCCTCTGTGCTGTCCTTCAGTCCAGCCTTTTCCAGCCACTCGTAGGATTTCTTGATATCAGCCACTTCTTCTATTTGTCTGTGGTACACGCCGTGCAGCGGCTTGTCCCTCCATGATGGTTCTTCATCTTCCTTGTCCTCACCTTCGGGTTTCTGCTGCCTGAGGTATTCACTAAGCCCTTCATCTTGGGGGGCCATCTTTCTGATGTACTCCTGGATCTTCGTTGTTTCATCCTGGATAGTGGTCTTGACACTCACTAGCCCTCGGCCTCCCTCGCTACGCTTGGTGTACAGTCTCAGGGTGCTGGATTTGGGGTGAAACCCTCCATGCATTGTGAGGAGCTTTCTGGTCTTGATGTCAGTAGCCTCTATCTCCTCCTTTGGCCAGTTTATTACACCAGCGGGGTATCTGATGACTGGCAGGGCGTATGTGTTGATCGCTCGGATCTTGTTTTTCCCATTCAACTGACTTTTCAGGACCTGCCTCACTATTTGTAGATATTTGGCTGTGGCCGTCTTCCTTGCTGCCTCCTCATGGTTTCCGTTAGCCTGTGGCACCCCCAGGTATTTGTAGCTATCCTGAACATCTGCAATGTGGCCTTCTGGTAGTTTGATTCCCTCAGTTCTGATCATCTTCCCTCTTTTTGATACCATGCGTCCACACTTGTCCAGTCCGAACGACATTCCAATGTCGTTGCTGTAGATCCTGGTCGTGTGGATCAGTGAGTCAATGTCTCGCTCATTCCTGGCATACAGCTTGATGTCATCCATGTAGAGGAGGTGACTGATGATTGTTCCGCCTCGGAATCGGTATCCGTAGCCAGTCTTTGTGATGATCTGGCTGAGGGGGTTCAGGCCTATGCAAAACAGCAGCGGGGATAGTGCATCGCCTTGGTATATGCCACATTTGATGGTGACTTGTGCAATTGGCTTTGAGTTGGCTTCCAGTCTTGTTTTCCACAGCCTCATTGAGTTCTTGATGAAGGCTATTAGTGTCCTGTTGACCTTGTACATCTCCAAGCATTCCAGTATCCATGTATGTGGCATTGAGTCGTAGGCTTTCTTGTAGTCAATCCAGGCAGTGCACAGATTGGTCTGCCTGGTCTTGCAGTCTCGAGTGACTGCTCTATCCACCAGTAGCTGGTGCTTGGCTCCTCTGGTGTCACTGCCTATTCCCTTCTGGGCCCTGTGCATGTATTGAGCCATGTGCCTACTCATCTTAGCCGCTATGATGCCTGACAGGAGCTTCCATGTTGTGCAGAGGCAGGTTATTGGCCGGTAGTTGGATGGGATTGTTCCCTTCTGGGGATCCTTCATGATCAGGATTGTCCGTCCTTGGGTTAACCATTCTGGGTGGGTCCCATCCATCAGCAGTTGGTTCATTTGTACTGCCAGGCGTTCATGGAGCGCAGTTAGTTTCTTCAGCCAGTAGGTGTGGATCATGTCAGGGCCTGGTGCTGTCCAGCTCTTCATACCTGCCACTCTTTCTTGGATGTCTGCCGTTGTTATGGTTACTGGTTCTTGTCCAGGGAGATTGCTGTGATCTGTTCTTAGATCCACTAGCCACTGAGCATCTGTGTTGTGGGATGCCTCTTTCTCCCATATGTTCTTCCAGTACTGTTCAGTCTCAGCCCTGGGTGGATCCGATCTTGTGCCATTGCCCTGCCACTGAGAGTACACTTTGGATGGTTCAGTGGAGAACATCCGGTTTATTCTCCTGGCTTCTGCTTCTCCCTTGTATCTCTTTAGGCGGGTGGCCAGAGCAGTGAGTCTTTGTTTGGCAGTCTCTAGAGCCTCAGGTATGGACAGCTTGTTGTATTTCTTAGGTAACCCCTTCCTTACACCTTTCTGTATCTCTGAGAGCTGACTAACCTCTCTTCGTGTTGCCTTGATCTTGGCCTCTAACCTTCTCCGCCATGGGGGGTACTGTGCTTTGTGGCTTGTGGTGTTCATCTTATAGCCAAGCATCTCTAGGATCACTGTTGCTGTTGCGTACATCAGCTCATTGGTCTCGGTCATGGCTTTAGTAGGGATAGTATGTAGTGCTGCATTCACATCTTCTAGCAGACTTTCAGAGGGTACTTTATCACTTAGCCTTGGCAGTCTTGGTCGTTGTACTAGGGGGTCCAGTTTGGCTATGATCTTCAATCGTAGGTCAGTCGCCCTTATGTTGAGTGGTTCTGGGCTTGCTGTTATTGGGGCTTGGGACCCAATCTCTGAGTGTGGGGATGATGATGAAATCTCCCTGCTGACCTGTCGTCCTGGCTCCCCCTTGCCGTAGCATATTTGTTGTATCTCATCAATCTCTAGTTGTGATAGGAGCTGCCGTTTGCGGATGTTCGAACACTGGGCCACAAGTTGTTTCTTTGTCAGTGTTGATGATGTGTTTCGAAGCATCCACATATCCCATAGTCTCTGCATGTAACCCCTCTCACTGGGGTTGCTTGTATAGTAGCATTGCATCAGATCCATTACATTATAGTAAGTATAGTATTATAGTAGTATAGTATCCATATACATTATATATATATATATATATACATATATATATATATATATATATATATATATATATATATATATATATATATATATATATATATGTGTGGCTTGTGGTACACGTACAAAAGAAAACTTGCCCAAACCGATCAAAGCATTGACAGCTCAATCATATAAAACCATATTGTAACTATGTCTACTTTTATGAAATCAATATTGTTAGTGTAAAGAGTTAATCTGACAGGGCTGTGAAGCTACATCAGGTTCACTCTGGCATTAGGCTTATGCTGCATTTCTTGTACTTATTTATTTATACTGTTCTTGCATTTGAACACACTTTATCATAGAGCCCCATTTTTTTATCATTATTATAACTAATGCAGTGCCCATTCAGAATGTGTCTGTTGGGAACAGGCTGATTGCTTGCTCTTCTATTGCTGCTTGTAGCTTTCTACTGAACTATTGTACTACAGGCTCTAGACACACCTTATATGAAACCCCACTGTATAGTACTGACTTTCTGTGCACTTCTACTTCAGTGGAAAACGTTGTACTACTACATTTAGCCTACCTGAAGAAGAGCGTGGCAGATTCAGATTCTACTTACAAAATATCACAATTATTATTGATTAAGCTATCCAACATTATACTAGAAATCACCACCTTGAAGTACATTGTGAGAATGCCTCTCTTTTCACTGTAAGTAGGCTAAACCCTTATAGGCTAGGTAACATTAACATAGGCACAGGCTAATTATGGCTAACTAACTAAACCTAGACAGCTATGTAAATCCAAACTGCCTGTGAACTTACCCTGTACTATATGGTAATTCTTCTACTATGCGACATAAGTTGTGTGGTTATGACACAATCGTTAGCCTATTTTTATAAAAACGTCTTCTACGGAGCCATAACGTGAGATACAAGGTGACGGAGCCTTTTATACATTGTTGTGTTTCTTTAGAAATAAACAACGGACAAATAGAATCTATAAACGCTTGATATGTAAAGTTATTTGCTGTCAAAGTGGCACCAAAATGAATGGGAGTCAATAGGAAGCTAACGGCAGGTGATGGCTTATTAGCATCAAAATGGCGCCATGGGAGCTATGCTTAGAGATGAGAGGCTAACCCCATAAACTGTAGTGTATCCCAATTTCCTCTTGAGGGATCAATAAAGTAAATATAAATAAGTATAAAATAAATAAAGTATTTCTGATTCTGATACCAGAGCCATTTGTCCTCTTGTCAATAAGAATTATGCAAGTCCTTGAGTATTTGTGCTAAGCAACAGCGAACATAGAGGGAGATACGTGAGCAGACGGAGCTAGTTGTGTTTGCCTTTGTTCACTCACTATTTATTCCCACATCATTTAATTATACCTCAGCCAAGCCAAGTGCTACATGCCATCAATCTCAATCAATCAATTAGCCAACTAAACAAGCCATGCTCAGACATTCGTTCAGTCTCCATTTCCCCATTGGGCTAATTACACTTAAACATGTCATTCCAAATTAAAATTGAACATTTAAATGGATTAGTATTGTCTAACTGAAACATCAGCAACAGCTTTGACATTCATGCATTCATGTAGCACCGACAGCTCAACAGCAAAGGCCTTGTACCTGCTTTGAATTCAGTTTCAAGGGTTCTTTTAAACATACATATAGAGAAAATCACATTTATCATGTTTCCAAAATACAATAGGCAGGGTTTTTTTTTGTTAAATGGTCCTTGAGGGAAGCATTATATTTCATTGACAGTAAGAGTAAGGGAGAAGTGTGTCTGGTTTGTAAGGTTAAACTATTCCCATTAAAGTTTGAATAATGTTATTGACCTTTTTACCTGGGATGGATCACTTAAAGTAATGGGAAATGGTGTCACTGACAGAATAATGATGACAGAATTGATTATGGTTATGAACTTGGTCTTTTTCCTCGAAATACCATCAATTTGTCAAATCACTAACATCCAGATGTTCAGCTGGGAATCCTAACGGGGGGCCCCGAGCCTGTCGCTGTCAGTCATTGTGCCATTTGAAAGGTTTCCCACCTCTATTCGTACCACGGTGCTTGTGTCAGCCACTGATGGGAGCTCAGATTGCTGCTGCAGCACATCCATGTCGGCACAGCATATTTTTTTTTATTATTTTTTGCCTCCAATCGAGATCTTTTGTCAATGGGAGTTTGACAAGTATCAGCAGCTCAGGATAGAATGAACCGGTCCAATCCAGCTAATGTATTCAGTATGTTTAAACTGGGGTGGGGGGGGGGGTTGGTTGGGAGTGGGGGATTTGACAAGATCAAGCTAATGAATTCTGCCGCCTGTGTGTCGTGCAGTACAGGGACTATAAAGTGAAACCACGTTTTTTTTTTTTATCAAGTCACAACAGCACAGCACTTCAAACATTGATATCTTTTTTATTAAGACAAGTACTCTTCTGAATTTGTTTTTTTAATCTTTTGTAAAAATGTTGGTGTGAACCAATACAAAATATGCATGGTCAAATGAAAAACATCCTCTTCACTACACAAAAGAAAGAAGAAAAAAATCAACTGGGTAACAAGAGAAATTTAAAAATCAAACAACAAAAAACTATTTTTGGGGGGAGTAATAAAACAACCAAACCATCCCCCACCCCCTGCCCTCCTCCCTCCCCCCCAGGCTTTAAACATGAGTTTCATCCAAATATCCAAGACATGTCACAGATCATTCATAAACCTGTTATGTCACAGTAAATACATAATCTTTTCATCTATGAAAATGTGTGCATGGATTGACTGAATGCAAGCATTGACTGACTGTTACTAAATTACTAAATAACCGATACTGGATGAGCAAAGTGTTAAGGTGGTAGAAGAAGAAGTTTCATGAATGTCACTGTGAATTTGTTGACACTGACTGTACATCATGTTTGTCTGCTTAACAACTCTAGTTTCTTTGTGAACTAGGTCTATGCAAAGTAATTAACGTTCACTGTAACAGTGCACCATATTAAGAACACATAAACATGTACAAATGACAAAAAAACATGTACATCTTGTGATTTCTTCACTGTTTGAATAGCTGTGGTACTACAGTATATACTCGGGGCCTTTCATTTGCATTCTACCTGAGATGCAAAAAACACAACTATTAACACTCGTAAACCTGAGAGAGTGAAAACATACTAAATATCAAATATGTAAAACAAATGAACACAGTTGGATTAGAATGATGCTTCCGACAATCTGTTTACGTTCCTCGATTAAACGCAAGTCATTTTTTATAACCATTGAAGATAAATAGCAAACCTCAAAATAATTCATGCACGTAGCCTAACTGTTTCCATGACACCACAACTCTGAAATCCGGAAAAATGTCCTTTTATTGGAGCATATTATAGCTTCAAGTACTTCATTCCTCTCTGATATTACTAGCGAGCCTTGTCCTTGACGATATCCAAATAAATAACAAACGAAGTGAAGCAGAGAAAATAATTATGACCAAATTGAAATTGTTTTGCAATCACTAATTAAGACAATAAATACTACGTCCTGGCATACGACATTCTAGTCAGTGGAAGCTGCCAAACCACCCTGATTAACAAAGAAATACTGTTTTTTTGTTTTGTTTTTTATACTCATTTCATCTTTTTTTTATGCTCCAGGTCGTAATCCTGATGCAAGTCTATGGGGCGTGAATACAGACAACCTGGATGAGTGTTGGCCCTGTAAGTTAGAAAGGACAGAAATATACAATATAGACTGTAAGAGTGTACATGAGGATACTGTACGATACTAACCCTATGCCTCAAAATCAAAGAAGGCACTAAATTAAGTCCTTCAGTCTTCTCCTATAATATATCATGATAAGTATCAAGAGGTGGGTTTAAGGCAGTGGTTATCCTTTTTTCATATTACATTTACATTTTTTTTTTGTCTAATTCAGGCAATGCAATGAAATCACTCACTAATTACCAAACAGGTTTTTACTCTTCTAGCTGTGACCGACTCAGAGGCATAAAGCATGCATGGTGTGCACACTGCGTCTCTGTCTGCGGGCACAGGATCTTATGATTTGTGATAGTGTGGGTGTGTGTGTGTGTGAGTGTGTGTGTGTGTGTGGGGGTAATTTGTAACAGTAGACGGCTGCTGTGTGAAGGTTTGAGGCTGCAGGATGGCAGTAAGAAAGGATCTTTCCCAAACCAAGTCTAAAGCTCTATGCACATCTTTGATAACTTGTGAGGACAAGAGTCCTTACAAGTTATCAAAGACAGCCCAAAGGTAAAATGTCTTTACAGACAGCAAGGATATATAACTGATTCATGCTTGCAGTGATTGAATGTCTTTTATACTATGAGCAAGGGCAAGAAAGTATGTGTAGCAAGGATTTTTAAGGCCAGGAAAACCACTTGCTACGCTTATCAATGTGTACATAGTTCGACAACTTATACACTGAAAGGAAACTTTGCTATTGAAAGTATTACAATCTTTCTTCCCTTTTAACACAGTACAATCAAATAAAAAAATAAAACCTTGACAAATAAAATAAACCAAGGCTCTGGAGACATTTCGCATTAAATGGTCAATGTACGAATTATCAGATGAAAAAATCAATTATTTAGAGAGGAGCACTCTGCACAGTGGACTTTCAGCCTTTGCTGTATACAAGTAATATTCACTGTATATACTATGCACACACTTGCTAGTTATTATATTTGGTCCAGGGTCGACCGTGTGGGTGGTATGAAAATGTGAAGAATGTGCATGTTTTAAACCAGAAACACACACAGCAGGCTGTATCAACAAATTATACATTTTAAATAGGTTTTATGATCAATGCAGAGGAAGAGTTGCTCTTGTAGGTACTACAGAGTGTATGTCCTATATACTACTGTATAAACCCACATAATGTCTACCAGCAGATAATCTTTTGGCTCTGTACTTATTAAACATTTTAGCCATGTTTTTGGTCCAACCATCAAAAGGATGAAAAGAAAAGTAATTCTGACAAAAATACCTACCAAAATCACTCTAGAAGGAGATGATGTTTTTGTTAAAGGAGTAGTTCGACATTTTGGGAAATTCACTTATTTTATATTTGCTTTCTCTAGAGTTAAATTAGAAGATTACGGGAAAGATCAATGCCACTCTCAGACATAAGAGTAGCATTGATTCTCCTCACTCACACAGGCCAAGAAAGCAAATAAGCGTATTTCCTAAAATGTCAAACTATTCCTATTTTAAGATAGTTTTTCAGAACCAATTGTTTAGCAAACGACAACGAAAAACAAAAGAAAGCAGATGACGGTAAATGTTATCCTCTATTTACTGCTGTCCTATTAAACAGCAGAAAAAAAACCTGATACAGAGTTTGAAAAAAAGAAATTAATATTTTCTCTGTAGGATTTTAAGTCTATATCATGGCACATACTGTAAGACAGCTGTTAGGACTCCACAATACCCCTTAAGAAATACTAAACTGACCTCACATCTACTAATCGTCATGTTTTTTCAGTTGTACTTTTGGGTTTGATGTGAAATGGTACTTACTGTAACAGCACTCGTACTTCACTTTCAGGAACAAATACATTATATGATGAGCATGATTGCCCACAACTGTTTACATTAGTAATCAACACAGTGAACCTGACCTCAAAAGAAGGGGGGTGAGCGAAGTCTGCGCAGAAAATACAGTATGTCGGAACAATCCGTGATGTATTCGAAGAGGCCGTTGGACCCAGCAGGGGCAAATGTATTGACACTGTGTTCCGGTTACTGAAGTCTGGAGATTACTCAACAACGACAAAATAAGAAAGTGTGTACGAGCTGGCTCCTCACATCGGGGTACATGAGCTAAAAGCTACCTGCAGCACACATAGACAAACACCAGGCCCATTTAATCCCCGAAAGCCAAATGCAACAAAGATCAGGTGGAGTACTGTACAAAAAGAAAAAAAAAAAAATCCAAGAAGCATGTGAGGGGTGGGGGTGGGGGAGGAAAACAACAAAATCAAGAAAAGAAATAGAACAAGGCACAAAATTGTCTGTAAAATAATTGAACTGTACAGAATAGGCCCCGGCAGTCCAGAAAGGGTCGGATAGGAGACTCAGTAACACCGCTTCTTACCACTTGGCCATGCCAGTCCTACTTTCTTCTCTTCCTCTTTAAATCTCGCCCTCCCCACCCCCAAGCCTTCTCGTAACCAATCAGAGTTAGACATAATGCTCCTTCAGCACCACCTCCATCAGCATCCCCACCCGTCTCTCCTGGCCTGTCCAGTTTAGATATAGTACTCCTTCTTCTCGTCTGTGTTGTTGTGTCCGCCCTCCGCATTGATGATGGCCGTGTCTGCGTCGGCTGCGTCGTCCGCCCCTTTGGCTTCATGTGTGAAGTAAGTTCCTGCAAAAGTAAAGACAAATAAGCCCCACACCTCCTCCGCCTCTTGTGCACTTCAATCCTATTGCACTCCACTTGCAACAATAAAAACCACTAGAACTCAAAGATGTGTTCATGATCAAGTATGATTTCACTGCCGAGGCCTTACCTTTGTGTCTGGCAAAGTATCGACCAAGCACAATGAGTGCACAGAGGATGGCAAACATCACCACGGCAACCACACCACCAATGACAGCATGGTCAATTTTCGCCGGTGCTCCATCGCTGGCTCTCGAGTCTAAAAAAGACACGGCCAAACACCGTAAATAATGTTATGATCAGTAAACCATCTCAGCCAGTCACTAATACCTTCACACAGATGTGGACCACACTGGAAGCTGAGGCCAGTCTTTAGGCTGCCAAAATAAAAATAAAAATGTTTTTTACCAAACGCATTTGAGCATGACCTAACCAAAGAGGAAACGCTTGAATAGGCTTCTGGAAAAAGACGCCAGCTTGTGTTGTTGACCAATAAAAAATTAGATGATACCACAGCACAAAGTTGGTCCATGGAGATGGCAAATGGTGGAGAATTTGTAACTAAACACCCCACAAATAGGCTATAAAACCATTTAGTTCCTTCCTACTGACCAATCATGCAAACCACTGCCAATAGTTCAGCTTGATAATGCCCAGAATGAGGCTTTTTAATTTGTTGAACTGTAACATGAACTAATATAACACATTTCACAGTTTTAAACCTAAACAGACCCAACTAATCGATGATGAAATTCATTGGCGAGTATTTTTATAATCACTTTTAATCTATTTATTTCCAACTCTCAGGCAAGAAAGTGAAATATTCCTCTAATAAAACAAAAACTTTTACGTGTTGAAAATGAAGTCTGATATCTCTCTATGTCATAAGTCCTAAATTTGCGATGTTATACTGTCGGCAGCCTCGTTATATGACCGTTTTCAGTGCTTCATATAGCTGAAATGGCTGCTCGAGCCCCTTGAGTGAGCAATGTTGAAAAATGTTTTAAGACAGTTATTTCACCATGAAACAGTAGCCACTGTCTGCAATTTCATCGAGAGTTCACACACTGTAAAATACATTGTGATTTAAGAGGCCATTTCTGGAAGTTATAGAGCTCAATCATCAGAAATAGACACAAGTCTGGAGATAAATTGGCGCCCGGAGTCCCCATGCAGTGAAATACGTGGCTGCCTCAGGTGTCACAGAGTATCACTGTCTAGCATTTAGCCAGATTTATCTGTGCACCACAGTAGAACAAGTCAAAATCTGAAGCTTTTAAATTTCCAGTCTCAGAATAGTTCAGAGGCATTTATCAATAGTCTATATCTGTGCACATTTGGACTGATGGAGGACTGGCAGGCGAGGGAATGGCTGCACTGTTCTTTGCTGCATGAGAGAGCAGCTCAATTTTCCATCACTCTCACTAGTCATGCTCTGAACTTGAATGATTTTGATAAAAGACGAGCGGAGAGTGCAGAATTTCTCAACACTGTGAGGGCATTATAAGTTGAGTTGAGGGTTCTAAGACAAGTGACACGTTCGCATCTCAACCTAAAAACAACACTTCCTCATTCAATTCAGCACAAGGACGTCTTGGAAGGGGGTGTGCATTTTAACTAATTAATGAGAAAAGTTGTGTTTCAGTTGAGCGCCCACTTGAAAATGGACTGGCCTTCATGGAGCGTGCTGTTGCTGTGCGTCGGTGTATGTGAAGCAGGGATGTGCAAGGTGCCGTTTGTTTACTGTATCGGCGATGTCGGATAGCACAGCTCGTTCCCCCGCGGAGAGGGAACGGGCCCATTGTCCATGTTAATGAACATTCACCACTAAATGGCCAGGACACAGTCATGTCTCCTCCCTTAAACCCCCCCCCACTCCCCTCCACCTGCCTGCCCTCACCTTGCTCCCCACTGTCTTCTGTTTGACACATCCGAGGGGAAACATGCAGGGTCTCGGCCGCCTCTGCACACCGAGAGAGAGTTTTATTTAACAAGTAGAAAATTTCGCCCAGGGTAAGCACCGAGACTATCACAAAAATGTCAAACTAAAAAATCCCATAACACCTACAGTATCAACTGTTATGGTTGGTTGCATATCATGTTGCCTGCATTAAGTACACTACTGAACACTGGTTTTCTGTTTGTCAGTTCTGTATTCATTACAAGGGAGGGCCACAAAAACACGATCTCGACTTCAATATGAATATTGCTGCTCATTTTCATTCATTTTGCGTTGGTGCTACATCGTAATGCAGGCTGCAGAGATTATGAGACGTTGTTACATTATGCAATACCATACAGAGGTCTAAAGCGTATTGTAAGCTGATTTATAACGTAAAGGTCACTATCATGAGGTGAAGTACTGTGATAAATGTTTTATAACATTCGGAGGCTGAAAAAATTATTAAAGTTATATCAGATTCACTTTTTTTTTTTTTTTAATCAAAGTCCACATTGCCAACTGGTAGGGGGGGGATTGATACAGCATCATATCGCGATATTTTCTGTGGCAATACTGTATCGATACACAGAAGTCAAGTATCAATCCATTATTATATATGTGTTGGTCATGGAGCTGGGAAATATATTGATATTATATCGATTTCAAAATATGAGACTAGATATCGTCTTAGATTTTGGATATCGTAATATGGCATAAGTGGTGTCTTTTCCTGGTTTTAAAGGCTAAATTACAATAAAGTGATGCCATTTGTTGAACTTACCAGACTGTTGTAACTGTTCTATTGTTTGCCTTTACCCACTTAGTCATTATATCCACATTACTGATGATAATTTATCTAAAATCTCATTGTGTAAATATTTGCGTTATCGATATCGAGGTATTTGGTCAAAAATATCATGATATTTGATTTTCTCCCTATCGTCCAGCCCTAGATGGTCATAATGTCTGCTTGACAATCCCATTTTGCAGCAATAAAATTAAAGTAAGATGAAAAAACAGAGAAATGTTTCTTTTTAGATGAAACAGCCCTTGACAAAGTTTCCTTTTGGGGACATGATTTGAAATTGGTAATAAATTAAATAATAAAACTGCAATTTATTGCAGAATATTGCAATAGGTTTAAAATCACAGTCATAAAGTATCGTGATGATATAGTATCGTCAGGCCTCTGGTGATTCCCACCCCAACCAACTGGTTGTACATAGTTTGGTAAATGGAGGTTTTTACCAAGCAGGCAGTTACAAAAATATGTAACTGGTTCTATTATGGGAAATGAAGGATCCAGTGTTTTTGGAGCTTAACCTTTAAGGACTAAAAGTATATAAATACTAAAATATTTCAGCGTCTGCTGCATCCTTTTAACCTTTTTTTTCTATATCACATGACTTAATTCTTTTTCTTTATTGTCTCATGCCAAACATCTGGCCAATGCCATGTGGGATAACAAGTCATTGCTATTTTACTAAGCTTAGGCTACAGGTAATACACAAAAAAACCAAGTTAAAAAAATACCAAAATTATAAAGTACTTATTCTATATTCTTTCAAGTAACACATTTCCAATCAAAGAATGGATGAAAAAACTGCTACCTACTTTCTGGACAGTTTATTCAGTTTTTTTCCTCATCTTCCAGGCTTTCTCTCCAATCAATGAATGGTTTTAACTTAACCTTTGTGTTGTCTTACCGTCAAAATTTTAAATCAACACTTTTGTTGAGGCTTTAATGAACGTTTTTAAGGTTTTGTCCCTTTTTTCATCACTGTTGACACTTTTGTTCAATGTTTGCCACTTTTTTGATGTTTTCAACACTATGTAACACTAACTTAATAACAGTTATTTTAGGGATTTATGGTCAATAAACCTAATTTATTGGAAATTATATCTATTGTTTGAGTTAGAAAAGCAGAAATTAAAGGAATGTACAGTATGTTGATGGATAATCACAGACTGGAATATGTCAACTTTTACTCAATACTATTTCACCACTTCAGTGTTTTATCAAATGCTGAAAAATTGGATATTAATGAATGTAGAGATTTGTACTTGACAAAGAGCGTTGTTTGGAATCAAACTTGTTATTTGGGGTAATTACAATTGTGTTGTGAAAAAGAACATTGATATAGGAAAGGTCAATTTGACCCGAGGACAACATGAGGGTTAATAAATGCTAAAGAAGGCCACAATATGTGTACCTTGCAAGGCAGCTGGATTCTCGGTACTACAAGATCACGCAACCAATCACAATTACACAAACATCTTCAAGTAATGCATTTGGGTCTTAACTACCAGCTGACTGAACCAATCAGCATTCAGTAAAGGACCTACTAACAGCTAGTGTGCGTGAAGGCCGCAACCGTTCGGTTAAAACAACAATGGCGTACGTGATAGACAGACGGTTCATCCAATCACCTGTCAGGTTTTTTTTTTGCCTGCTCTTTCCCAAACAGTTTCCAAGGACAGCTTCTCAGGTGGTTCTGTGTAACAAACCATCAGGTTAATGGGATGTGGCTAAAGCTTATTTAGTCCAAAACCAAATGGGCTGCATTTTATATGGTGCATGCTTTCAAAGTGCTGTAGACTTCAAACACATTGACCATGGGGACCAATTGTATTTCAATGTCTTGAAGGAGCAGAGGATCCAACCCAAAACCCTATTATTATCGGGTGAGCCACCCTTAAATCTGTCACCTGTGAGTCCTCCAACATCATGCATCATAAAGTGCAGGACTATCCTTTTTTATGTTGCTGTGAGATTTGCTCCCAAGGTGGACCAAATACCACCCTACAATATGATTACAACAACAAGAGCACAAACTTCAGCTTAAGTTGAATCAACACTTCCATGGGCTGTTTGTTCTGGTCTGGCATTTTTGTAGCAGGTGTTAATGTTATTTTGTCCACTTATTGCCAGACCTTCCTCCACAGCGCCGCAAAGGAGGGTCTGGCTAGTCCACACAGCATTGTGGGATGGGAGAAAAACGTGCTCTGGTTTATTGGCATTTCTTTAAACCAATCACAGTTGTCTTGGGTGGCGCTAAGCAAAGGGGCTTTTGCAAAATAGCCTCGAAAAGGAACTGGTTTTGGTGGATCATGTATATTCAAAAGTAGTTTTAGTCGTGCAACAGAAAACTCAGATTGGACAGATAGTCTAGCTAGCTGTCTGAAGTTACCCTGCAGAGATCTGAGGAGCAGGTAACCATAGTCCTCAGAAATCCACCGGAGGTTAAAATGTCAACACAAAGAAAGCTCAAGGTAACAGATCTGGCGGAATTTCCGGTGGCAATGGAACGTCACGACTATAGACTAGGACTCCTAAAGCGCTGAACTCGGATCTGACATTGATCTTTGACCTCAACAAGAACGGATTTTCTTCACTACCATCATTCCTCCCTCTTCCTGTGTAGATTAGTTTGTCATTCAGCGCTCTAACACATCCAGGATCAAGAGTGTGATTCCCTCCAGGCCATCCATTTTCAATATATATGCATTCGTAATATGTAACACTGTGCTTAGAATAGAAACCTCCAAATGACAGACAGTGTTAATACAGTACCCTTTGTGGCCTCACACTTGAAATAAGTAGAATTTGATTATGTCTGTAATGTGGCTGGTGCCCATACCGCCGGCACAGCTCTACTCACGGCTCCATGGGGGAGTGCTGACATGCCAACACCGGCGTCCTGACAGGATGTGCACAGCCTTTGGGATTTATGGGGGAATAAAGAGGATTTGCAACTGATGCCTGTGTCTGCGTGCGGCGGGGAAATCTGCTCCGCTGAACTCGCAGTACCACATGTTTTACAGTCGCACCTTTCCCGTCTCTGTAGTGGAATGACTAATTGCCGCGCTGGTCAGCAACAGAGCATCTTATAAGACTATCTGTCAGCGTAGAGATCAGAGCTGCGAGCTTGTCACCAGGCTGATAACAACCAACATCATTTTTTTTCTTCATCTTTTTATACTCTTCTGCTCACGTAATGAGGCATGTCACACACATGCATTAACCCACACACACAAATGCATTACAATTTATAGATGTAATTACACTGACATAATGGAAACAATGAGTCTCTTGCATTGGAAGAGCAAAGCTGTCAACTGCACTGAATGGACTCTCACAGTAACCTTTTCCTGGACAGTGACAGGACAATCGGGCATTGCTGCAGAATCAACTTGAGCACCGTCAGTAGCCATTTTGCAGCATTAAACTGCCATGGTCCGTGGCTTTTGTATTTCTTGCCGTTTGAAAAGGAAATCAACGTAATGAGATGAGCATACACGGGCAATCTCCCCCAAATCATTTTTCGTGTTGCTGTTGCAGCAGACCATCAGCAGAGCACAATATTCTCCTTCAGGCAGTCCCAATGCTCGCTAAATAGATTCTCTGAGTCCTTTTGTAATAACCCAAAAAGTGTTTTGAAGATCTGCAAATACAGCTGTGACATTTAACTGTGTTGCTGAAATACAAGTGAAGGTCTGACTACAACTAATAAAATGGCAATTGAATGGAAATTGTGACGGCAAACTTGAACTCCTGGATGGCAGGTAATTGTATCTTTTGATAGTGGCAAACTTTTCTGAACAAAAGACTGTAGCACCCATCTCCACTTCATATTTTTCCTTCAACGTGTTTTCCACCGCAGTGGAGTTCAAGGCTAAGAAAAAGGTTGGCAAAATAATGGAAAAATCCCCGCTCTCACCGCAAAGTTGCTCGCAGTAAAGTGCACGTGACATTCAATCTCCAAACCAAATCCAAAAAACAGAGCTTTCAAAATTATTCACTACAGCTTCATAAAAAAAAAAACAATAATACTACAGTGAAACACTCTTTTAACTTCAGGGTGGTCTGGCATTACTAACCTATTCCTTGGAGACCAATTAAAATGGACCATTTCAATATTTTCTTTCTTTAATAGCTGATAAAAAAGAAAAGAGAGGAAAACCTCAGGTCAGAAAAAAAAAAAATTTCAACTGGGAATCCAAGTAAACAAATGTGAGAGAGGGAAAAAGTAATTAACATTTCTTAATGATTCTTTAATTTTTCCAATGAAATACTTCAAATAGAGAGGATTCATGTGAGAGTTTGAACAATGCTGGTAAATGTTTAATGGCTAATTATGTTAAATACTGAATCCTCTCATAACGGTCTTTGCTGAAATCAGTAGCGCACGTGGAGTGCACAGCAGTGGAAACCTGCCAGCACCTTCCATGTATAGTACCAGTGCTGAGGGAGGACAGGGCAAATTATAATAATAATACCATCTGGTACAAAATCACAGGATTTACTTATTTTAAGAAAAAAGAATCATGTGTTTGTCAGAACAAAGAAAAGGGAATAACCCTGAAGTAGGCCTGAAAAGCTAAATCTCGGGTTTCTTTACATCCATGGATTATACATTCTTCATCAAAAGCCATTAACAATAAAATAATATGTAAGATTCACTATAACTACACTAAACGTTACTATAACTGAAAACAAATGAATAAAGAACGATATAAAGATAGAGATTACATCTAGCACATAAATACATAGTTAAAGTTACCATAGACAGTAAAAGAAATAAACATAAACAACATTTTCCATAGTCTCTCGCAATAGTGAGACAGTCGGGGCGACCAACTAGCATTCATTTTTTTCCTCGAGGGAGGTGAAATATCAGATAATTTTGTCATGATTATAGCATTTTGCTTAATCACCTAATAATATTTAGCAATTATTTATTTAATAAAAAAAATAATGGAGGAATAGGCATTCATATAAATGTTCGGGGGAAAAATATGACTCACGATTCTCTGCCACGATGTTTTCAATACAATATGTTTATTGCACACATGAAAACAAATTGGCAGTACCAAACATAGATTTGTTTTTTTTGGCACCTGTAGCACATGGCTCATCACCACAAGCCTGAAAACACAGAGGCTTTGACGAAGAGAAGGGAGAGCACTGCAGCGCTCGGGAGCTCTCTAAAACCTATTTTAAAATGAAATGAGAATCAGTCATTAACAAAAAAGTTAAATATCGTAAAAATTAAAGGGGTGAATTGATTTTTAACAATTTCTCATGCAGGCCTACTCTAAAGTCATGTATGTATTCTGTGCACCGCCCTGGGCGTATATCTCATCTAACAAATATTAAATTTCTGAAGAGCAATTTTTGAAGGGGACACAAATAATACAGCCCCTATTATACTTGTAGAGGATATGTGTACACAGAGGAAAGCCTTAACACTATCATTAGTGTAGCATGGAGACTGTACCATTATACTTCTTTTCAGTGTTTTTCTTGATTCAATAAAAAAGATGACTAAATTAACGAAAGTATTCTTCTTAAAAACCATTTATTTTACAATCAAGTTTACAATCAAGCCAATTACCTTAAAACTTCATCCTCCATGTAAATAGAAGGTTCCGTCTTGGACAGAGGATATACTGCATATTAATCTTCAATAATAACCCTAATATCAGTTCACACACATAACGTTAGGCTTATTGTTGTGTTAACGCTAGTTGTAGTGGGTGCATTTATATCCAACAAGCTGTTAAACAAGCTAGGTAACGCTGCATTATGTTACAGTAACATAGAAAACTTTCTCATGACTAATTTATTACTTGCTCATCATCATTTCTACTTGAGAAAAGAGCAACTTCACCCGATGTTAGTGTGAATAAAATAACCTTGAACCGCCTAGTTACTACATTCCACAACTAACGTTACTACCAGTATGTTCTCTCATTCTAACGTACGGTCCGTTCATAGACAGTTAAAGAAATAGACCAACAGATCCCGTTGCTCTGGACGGAGACCAGTGAAGTCTATTAGAAGCTCTTTCCCGGTGATGCTGAGCGTTACTGCGCAGACTCCAACTGAGCTTCAAGACGTAGATGTGACGTGAGCAACCTGTCTGAAAGCTGTAAGTCTTCTGGTAGCTGTGCAAGAGAAATCTCAATCATTCCCAATCAGCAGAGATGGAGAGCGTAGTTACTGCTAACTAACATGCTAGTTAACATTAGCAATTAAACCTAAACAGCTAATGTAAGTGCAAACTGTCTGCAAAGTTACCCTGCACTGTAACAAATTTGTACGTAAAATTTACAGTAACTTACTGGCAACAATTGTCCAGGAATTATTTTTACAGTAAAGGTACCGTACTTCCATTTACAGTATTTTATGTCTTCATTGTAAAATACAAAACAATTAAACACAACATAAGATAAAAAATACAGTAGTTTACAGTACTATAGTGGCTATTTTGTGATTTTTTTACAGTAATACTTAGACTACTGTGATTTTTCATGTTGACAAGGTTGTAATGTAAACTTTACAGCATTCTACTGTACTGTTACTGTGAAAACTAAAGTAAATAACTGTAGATTTCACAGCCATTATTTACAGTGTGTACTATACGGTAATACCTCTACGGTATGTCGCGTGGTTATGACACAATCGTTAGCCTATTTTTACAAAAACGTCTTCTACGGAGCCATAACGTAAGATACAAGGCAGCGGAGCCGGACATGTGTTTAAAACGGACCAAACCACTGCGAGGCAAGGGAGGGGGGACTCTAACTGTTTCTAAACTTAAAGTTTTACTACTTACACAGATAGTTTAAGTATACATCAGTGTGTTATTTACAATACACTGCATGTTTTTAATGATATTTCTATGGTGGGAACAACCCCTGGGATGTACGCCTATGTGCACCGCATGTTCAAGTTATAAGGATCAACAAATCCCTGATGGCATAGCCAAGCAAGCACTAAAAACTATATTATGGTTTGTAGTATTATCAAGTCTTAAGGGTGCAGTATATAGAGGCCAAACTTCCGTTCATGTGCGGTGTAATGTTTGCTTGCAAAGCTCTTACTGGCAGTTAATTTACAACTTGTACTATCCATAAAGCAGTAGACCTGAGAACACCCCCCCTGTAACTCATCACAACCCAAAGCCTCTGTGATGTTTAGTTTTTATTTTCCCTTTTTAGATTATTCAGCAGAGGTCCTACTGTAGTATGCTAAACAACAATTTACCCTGGACTGTAGATCTGCAGAAACATAGGGCCTTTTTAATCAAGTCCACAACATAATTCCTTGTTCTATGTCTTTCCTTTGGCTGAGAGAGAGAGGGGGTGGGGGGAGGGTGGGGGGAGGGTGGGTTACTGAAGGCTTAGCCGGGATATCATGTCCCTGCCTTGGATCATCTCTGAGCATCTGACGAGCTGGAGCATTATCGCCACAGACTCTCTCTCTATTCCTTCAGAGCTGGGGATTCTGGGTAAATTCTGCCCTCTTCCCCAAAAAGAAATACAGACACTGACAAGGAACATGTTCTGCTTCCTTCCTCATACTAAAATTCATGATGTATTTCTAAAAACAGCTTTATACATCTGTTTTAGTGTGACATGTCTGTATAAAGTATTTAGAGCAGTGAGAAAGAAGGACAGACATAATTGTCAACTAAGACGTCAATTAAAAGCTTTTGCTTTAGTGTAAATACACAATAAAAAGAAATGGAGGGGATAACTTTCAAAATAGAACCCGATCAATATATTGGCGGGCCGATATTAACAGCCGATATTAGGCTTTTCCCGATTTATTGGTATCAGCATTTATAATGGCAGATAAAACAATATATATATATATATTTTTTTAATTCATCAGAAGCATTTATAATGACAAATAAATGATAGTATAGCATAGTTTGCCTACCAGAGGGCACTCTACAACGTCTCTTTTGTTCAAAGGACTTTACGTTTCATATCTTTGTATTTTTATACATTTTATTTATCAGAACATTAATATGTTTGATGTTCCTCTGTTCTGTTCTGACAATTAAACAAATTATTATCATATTATTTTAGTGAGAACTCATAAATAACTACAAATAACTAATGTTAGGGAAATATTTATGTTTTGTTACGTGTTTCTGGATTTTATTTTAATACATGTGGGCCAATATATCGGCATAACAGATTTTTAAATTATCAAATATTCGTATCGCCTTTAAAAATCCTTAAAAAATCGGATGTTCAAACACATGGAACAAATGTTCCTCTGAAAGTATGACTTATCTCTCCCATGAGGTGTGCACACACACACACACACACACACACACACACACACACACACACACACACACACACACACACACACAGCCTCTTTTTAAGTCTCTGAAAGACATGCCAATGAACTCTTGTGAACATGCAGCAGAGAAGACAAACTAATTTGGGATGCTGTGCTTTAACGTCGCCCGCTGTACAAAACCATGTTCAGGCCTTGAACTGACGCTTCGGTTTGCAAGGCAACAACAAAGCTACTTACCAGAGTGAAATCATAGCATTTTGGAACTGAAATCCACCCTTTTTTTTTTTTTACATCTATTATGAACCACAAAACGATAAGGCTGGGGTTCTGACAATATTCAGAAACGCTTTTTCAAATTTTCTTTCATACTACAGAGAAAATAGTGTGCACCTGCTGCTTATGTCGATTACTGAATGACAGCAATTTAAGAAAAATCTAGGTGGAGCTATAAAATTACAGCACAAAATATGTTATAAGGGACAATCTGTGATTTAGAATAAAGTATTTTATTATACCTGCCAACCCTAGACAACAACTAAATCTACTTAGTTAGTACCTTTGCCAAGGAGGTCATGCTTTCAGCTAGGTTTGTACTGTATATTTCTTTGTTTGTCTTTCAGCTGGATTATGGAAATCTACTGGCCTGATTTCCATAAAACTTTGTGGAAGAGTGTAGCATGGGCCAAGGAAGAGCCCATTACATTTTGCTATATATCTGAGTCATGGGGCAGATACACAATTTATTTTTCACATGCATTAGGAACCAATGGTGTAGGTAGGGTTAGGTAGCTCTGTGTGGTGTGTGGTTTCCAGATGCGACCCGTGACGCCGCATACTGTGTGCTTGGTTATTATGGTATACCTATGTTTTAATATGAGCTTTACACAGCGTCACCCTTAACTAATGCATTATGTAACATAAGTTAAATAGTGGTACTGACTGCTGGTTCATCTGGTAACCTGTGGCTGTCTGGGAGTATGTAACAGTGGTTGGTGATATGGAGGGCATGTTATGTGCTGTGCTTGGTTATGACTTGCACTAAAGCTGTTGTGTGTCTACTGACACAGTTGGTAGGGGGTCAGAGCCTGAAGTACTTTAATCATTAGAACTTCACTCCTTTTTGTATTTCCGGTTTGTGAGTTCTTGAGCCTGTGCAGGTCTGCTAGTAGTAGCTTAGAGGACTTGTGTGTCTTGAATTTGTTTTTAATGTCTGTAATTAGCTGTGGCAAGACCATGTATTTGATCCATGTATTGTTACTTTTAACATCATTGCTACCTGACTAAACTTTGACATTTGACTATTAGTCAAAATAATTCATAATTCTGCTCCTTTTTTATCTCAAATATTAGGTATGATATCATAAATTAGGGTTACTGACCATAAATAAAAAATGCCCTAGAAAAAGGTGACAAGATCTTTAAAAAAATGTCAAAAGCATCAGTTTAATTTTCAATTTTGATCCGGAAGGACAAGTTCATGGTTGACGGGAAGACAACACAAGAGGTAATGTTAACGCAACCTTTTGAATCTGCACATGCTTTCTATGTAATCTGTGCATATTTGTCCATTATGTGAAATATTTGTCAATTTAGAAGTACATAAATTAATGCACAGCTGAGAAGATCAGGCTTCAAGCACTGCACAACCATGTTTTGACATAATTCAAATAGTTTTGGAAATATATCCAGACATATTTCCCTTGGAGATTTTTCATATTGTTGAGAACTGGACTTTTGGCCATGGCGGATAGCGTGGCGTGTCCTTCTAGTTTGTTTATTTCATTGGATCTCCATTAGCTTCTGCCATAGCAGTCGCTAATCTACCTGAGGTCCACCCATTAAAATGGCCAAATAAAACATTTAATGCAACCAAGGTCCAAATAAAAAAAAAAAATTAAATACATAAAACAAAAGCAACTGATCCTAATGCAACACAGACATCAATGATGTCAAAAAATGGTTCAAATTACCACATATAATATAAACATCAAAAAGCGCTCCATGCTAGAACCGCTTCATGGCTGAAACTAATAAGACTAATGCAAAAAATACAACCAGATGTAAGTACACAGCAATCCATAAAAGTTAGATAAGAAGAAATCTACATGAATACTAAGCTAATTTTTTTTTTACTTCTGTAATGTGTGAACTAAATTACTCTTTTTTTCTTTTAAATCGAGAACTCTTCAATCTATATGTGACACTCACTGAAATGTATGGATCCAAAGATTTACTGATTGGACCTTCAAATTCAGGATACAATAGTAGTTCCGTGGCCCCTGATTACAGCAGAAGATCGCAGCGGGTGGTGGCGGTGGCTGTGCCAATTCACACTTGTGTTATAATGACTGAGTAAGAAACCGTGCTGTATACTTTCTTATTGAGGGAAATGCTATACTGTGCTGTTATGCTGATTAAGGTAGTGCAAAGCAATCTGCCGCAAGCCAGCTTACCATTGCCCCTGTGACAGGGTATTTAGAAGAGTAGTGAACTGCAAGAAAGCTCAATTACATCCTCCCAGCATGTACTGCATAAATCACCGTAAATCCTCTTTCAAGCCTGTCTTTCGGAAATTACTGGAATGTTACAGCAGAAAACATGGAGACGGCTGCATCTGTGTAACTCAGGGGAGAGGAGCTTAGGGGAAAAGATGCAGAGTAATGCACACTTCCGCAAAATGCAACTTCCTGTTTGCCTGAGCCACACCCAGAGCTAAAATGAGGCTGTAACCATGCAGAATGATAACTAGCATATTGCTGATAACTTTATTTGAGAGAGAGAAAGAGAAAAAAGAGAGTTTCAAACATAAGGTAAATGAAAACATGCAATGGAGAAAAGTTGTGTCATAGTTGACAAAGCACAACAAACAACTCATGAGACCTCACAAACATGAACACACAGTGCCATTAATTTGACCATTGAGCCTATCTTTTAAGATAAATGAATACATAATGCACAAACACGTTATTGAAAAGCCTTTTATTTGATCAAATTTTGATTTGTATTAATGAATGATATCTTAAAGCTACGGCATTAGAATAGTGGAACTGTTGATGCAATATCACACCTAGTTTCAAACTTATTATGCGTGTATTGCCAATTCACGTTTTTAAGACTGTATGAAATGCAGAGTGGTCATAACAAAAGGGCCAAAGTTGCCGTATCTCTAAAGCAGCTATTGATAAACCAATCTATTCTTTAAGGATAGTTTTTGTATCGAAATGTCACATTCTGGCATATCCAAATGTCAACTCCCAAGGTTGCCTCGCCATCTGTCTAGCCTTAGCGGTGCTTTTGAAATAATAGCGATTTTTTTTGTTGTTCTTTTTTAATGGTTAATATTAAAATATTTTTTTGTAACAGAGCTTAATCATAGTATAAAATAGATGCCAAAAGGTTGCTCTGCAATAAACACCCCAAATGAACTGCCTTTAATTCATTTCATTGAGAAAAATGTCTGAGAAAATAGTTATTGATGTTTTTTGGCCTCGCAAAGACGAGGTGTGACTGACATTTGTAGGGGAGATGTAAAGGCCGTTATAATTTGATGGATGGGCCGTTTGAGATGTAGCTGCAGATGCTCATGAGATAGCAGATCAGCAAAGCAGGGTCTCTACGTTTTCTCAAATAAAACACGTGACTGCAAAGGGCTTTGACAGGTGTCTCTGACAGCCGTGCGCTGCCCGTCCTTAGTGTCACCTATCAGCAGCGCTGTCTGATTAAAAGTGGCCATCCACAGTCTCCATTAGCCTTAGGTACAAGCCCTCATTCTTTCTTAATTGATCACACGTGCATGCAAGCTTACACACACACACACACACACACACACACACACACACACACACACACACACGATTGCTGAGAGGGACAGTAGTGGGGGCATACAGTACCTTGCGTGTTGACGGGGTTGGTGGTGGGTGTGGGGATAGTAGTGGGAGCATCTAGATGAAAAGAGTAAAAAAAAATAAAGAACATGTGTAAGAAATAAAGGAAGTCAAGAGTAAAGAAATAGACAAAGGTCATTGGAAATAGATGAAGAGCTGTGCTATAAAGAAAATCAGAACATAGCTTCCGGGGTGAGTTCATTTTTTAGTAAACTAAAGAGGGATTTATGGTTCTGCAGAGGGTTCACGCGGGGCTTTTTCCGTAGCCTACCTAAGTGGCCTGAAGTTTATACTTGTCTGTTGGTGTGTGTGTGTCCATCTCTTTAAAAGAATGGCAGGGCCGGCATGTATGTGCACGGGGAGTGTGTGGTGGAACCAGTGCAAAAGTAACGTTGATTAGCTTCATAGCGAGTATTGACAGAAACAAAGTGTCTTCCCTGTACTTTCTGACCATGGGGGGAAATCTGTAGCAGGAAAAGTTAACCCTCTCCTTGATTTCATGTTGACAATGCTAACGTGCTGTTGTTTAGCAGGTAAAGTGTTTATCATTCATCCATTTTAGCTTAGCGTGTTAGCATGCTAACATTTGCGCTTGAGCACTAAATGCAAAGTGCAGCTAAGGCTGAAGGGAAGGACATTAATTTTGAGGCTTGAACAAATCAAGCTTTTGACCTGATGATGCCAATAAATGGAAAAAGGGCAGCATTGTGTGCACCAGACTCTATGGCAATACACCAAAGAGTTGATGAGATTTCTAACCTAATACTGGAAATGTCAATGTCACGGTGGAGCTATAGGAAATCACGGGATTACTAAAGTCGTTAGGATTCATCAGCTAGGAACCACTAATGTCTGTGCCAATCCATTCAAAAGATGCCCACTAAACACCAAGAATGTCAACGTCTAGGGGGTGCTAGAGGAAAAGTTAGGGGATCCCCGAAATCACTAGCCTATATATAATCTGGGAAACATTCATTTCTGTCTAAATGTCATGGCCATCCATCCAACAGTTGGTAAGGTATTTCAGTCTGGATCACAGTGGTGAAAAGACCTACAGACCAACCTACAGAACGCCAATGGCATCCACAGAGTATGCTGGGGTTGTATTAAATGATATTACGTTAAGCTATTTTCTTTTTTTGATACGTTTTTTAATCAACTATGAATAATAATTCCAGGCAATTATGGAAAGGTATTGATATTTTCCACAGTCTCTTGCAATAATTAAGTCAAGCTGCAGTGGTCTCCCGCTGCAACACAGCAGAGCCCCGAGCAGCATCCTCCACCCCACACTGGAGTAATTAGGCCTGTCACTAACCCCCAAACAAAATATTCAGAAAGACAAAATGGAGGGCAATTCAGGTATGCTACGGTACTAAGGAGGGCTGAAAGCTTCCTCATCAGGGGAATATATGCCTGGCTCTGGTGCAGGGGAAAGATAGCACGACCCCTTGCTGTGGGAGAGTCGCAGCAGGGGAAATTGGTTGGCTGTCTCCATGCCTTTACTGTCTGCACTCCATCAAAAAACAGCAGCGGGAGACCACATACTCCCAAACTAATGATAAAACATCAAGGACAGCATAATGTTGCCGCCGGGGATGGAGTGTATGGCGGAGGTGGTGTTGATGGTGGTAGGGGGCTATCGGAGGTATCAGGCAGAGATTCTCTTCTGACAGTATTTGAAGAGGGGGGTGGGCAAGATTTCTTTCCCTGTGACCGAAGGCAGTTTGATAGCTGAAATGTCAGCGTCTGGAAGAGGGAAATTGGCCATTCAGGGAAGAGGGTCTTTCACAAAGGCTGGGATAGGATGTGGCACATATAATATCCAGGCGAACAAGAATTCTCCATGGGCAATTTCCAGGCTGGATGACTCTGGGCTCAGCATTATGGGGACTGAAATATGAGTGTATTTTGGAGAAGCCATATTTTCAGGGAGCATTTGTATCACTGAGGAATTTGATATGAGAAAATTGAACCATAAAGTGAAACAATGTAGAAGAAATTGTTTACCCGTGCCTGCTTAAACTTCCCTGCCAACACAACAGCAGGGACGAGATTTAGCTTTTCTTTTGTTTATCTGTTTTCACATGCTTAAAAGTTACGTTTACATGAAGTCTTATAGAGGTTTTCTTCGAATACAAGGGGCAAATGTCGGTAAAAGAGGTTGTAGTAGAGTAGCTTATTGACTTGATATTATGAAAAACTAATGTACAAGCTGATGTGTTGAAAGTTGTTCATCACTATGTTGCACATTTGCTGAAATCAGTGTGAATCACAAGGACAGTTTCACAACAGCCTTTCATAAGAACATGGAGACCCATGAGCCCTGTCTGCTCATTCTGTGTCAAAACCCAGATGAAGCCCGGATTTCCAGTGGCTTGTCAAGCGTTGACTTCTTGTCCATGGAAGATTTATAGTTCAAAAAGTCAAGCGTGGGCTAAACCGTGGTGGTAATAGCAGCATAGTTAACCTGCCAACAGGCAGTGTGTGTGTGAGTTATAGCACCAGGTCACCTGTGAGAGAGACAGGCCTCTCTCTGGTCAGCTCTCTCCCACACCACACACCAGCCAGTGGGCACAATTCACAGCAGACACACCCGTGTGGAGAACAGCATGGAAAGCCTCTTTCTTAGCCTTTCGACCAGCCACAATACACACATAAGGAATTGATTTGATGGGGATTTACATCAGCCTCAACACCTGTCTGGGTTGTCACACTGTGAAAAGTCATTAGTCTTTTTTTTTTTTTAAATAAAAATAACCCGAAGGACTAGCAGCAGTATGAAAGAGAATTGACGGAAAATTCAGCTTGGCTCTATTAACAATTCTTACAAGCAAATATTTATCAAGAACAAAACAACTCATTAAAATAAAGCTATTTGTTGCATGCAGTGGCTTAGACAATTTGTTTTTGACAGGTGTGTGATGGCTTTAACAAGAGCCAGAGCTCTTTAATTAAAAAAAAAAAAGAAAAGAAAAAAAAACAGTACAAATGCCGGAAAACAGAAGAAAATGGGAATTTTGTTAAGAAAACGTGAAGTAAGTGGGCGGGATAACAGTGGTGGATAGATTGAAGTCATGTCTTGCTACTCAGATATTCAACCAAAATAGCCAAGGTTCCTCATGCTACAATCAATATGCTGCAGAAACACACACTAATTTAACCAATGTAGAAAGTATGATTAGTCTGGGCCAACAAACTCTCACATGGACCACAACATGATTTTGTCTGGCATTAGATTCCTCCAGAAAATAGGAGAGGGAGTTGCAGACATAATTATACACGTTTATTAGCACCTTTTACCAATCTCCTGTGTCTCATTATGGTGAGCTGGAGTTGTAGCGCTTCCAACGCATGTACACCAGAGAAACTGTGTATAATGGAAATTGGTAAAATATGTGGATAGGAAGTTACTAATTGAAGACGTCAAAGCCAAAGGCACAATCTCTAATAGCAAATATACTCTAGGTAGAAACGATAGTTGGTTTTTATTCTGGACCAGAGGACATTTTCCTCCCATTGCTTTTCATTCATTCATGCACGTGTTAGGGGTGCAGCATGGCGCTGCATTAGACACACCACTCATGAACTCTTAAATGCCCACAGGCGCTTCAGTAAAAACTATAAGAATATTGAATTAAAAACTTTAAAGATCCGTGTTTGAGAATAACATAATGTTCATTAAAAGAAAATCTGAAAGAAAGCATGGTAAATCTTTCTTTCATAGGAAGTTTTTGCACAAACAATTAGGAATTAAATTGTGATAGCTTGAGTAAGTCGGCTTTGAGTGAGCCATTTTCCGGCATATGCTGTCCCTTTTTGTTTGGAAGTGATCATTATGGCCCATTGGGAACAAGCAGGTGTCATCATCTGCCTGGCAGAGCACAATGATGAATAACCATGGGGTTGGCAGAGTTGGGAGACTCACAGGGAAAGCTATGTCACAGTGACCAAGTCACGCATGTCAGACGTATGGCTGTGTAAAAATCTGTATGTTTGCTTCTTTGCATGACTGCATCATTGGCCTGCACAATTAATCGTTGTAAAATTGCGATCTTGATTCACTCTGTTCACGATTTAATAAAAAAAAATAAAAATAATAATTTAAAAAAAAAATTTAAATATTTTTTTATTTTAAATCTAATTTAAAAGAATTTTATTTTTTATTTTTTTAAAACAATTAAAACATTTTATTTTTTATTTTTTAAGACTTTTATTCTCATTAAATTTTTCGTGCCGACTGCATCACAAACACTTTCTTCTGTGAGTTTTAAACACAGAAAATATAAATAATATATAAAATAGGTTTTAAAGAGCTCCCAAGCGCTGCAATGCTCTCCCTTCTCTTCATCGAAGCCTCTGTGTTTTCAGGCTTGTGGTGATGAGCAATGTGTTAACAATGCCAAAAAAATATCTGTTTGGATTCTGCCAATTTGTTTTGTTTTGTCATGGTTGATATGTGCAATAAACATTACACTTCGTAGCAGAGATCGTGATATCAATTCTGAGCAAAAATATCATGATTCATATTTTTCCCCGAATCGTGCAGGTCTACTGCATAACTAAAACCTGGACTACCAGTGTTTTCTGAATGCATTGAACCTGACAGATTTGGATTAGTGAGGTCCTTGTGTGTTCTAAAGCCCAGGTTATAAAACATTCATAAACCCTACATGGTTATTCTTCAGTAGACAAGTTTCCAGGTGTAGAAATTCAGTTCCAAGTTTCTTCTTACACAAAACTGCATTAGTCCTGCACCCACAGCACTCCCTATTTTCCTTCTTTAATTTCTCCTGCCTCTGACAGGTTTGCAGACGCCTCTGCCCAAGACCTTATCCCTCCATTAAAATCCTATTCACTGCTTGCCCCACAAGTGATGGAATGGCGTTGACGTTTAAACCATTACGAATGCATTTATTTCCATAAATGCACATTTTTCAGTCACTGCCATAAACATTTGCCAGCCACACACAAAAAAAAACAATGTTAAATTGCTGTTTTTTTCCCCACACACAGTTCATGGCTGTCAACACAAGCTAAACAAGCAGACTGAGTATAATCAAAACAATATCGCTATTTGGAAACGTGTAGCTTTCACAATTCACAATATTTACAATATTTTTTCTATGCTTTTAGCATAGTCTGGATAAACAGCAGTACATTGCCAGGATAAGTCTAACAGAGGAGGCCTTTGCCCCTCCGTTGCTGCTATCTGTGTGTCAAAATCCCGTCGCTACGGGAAACCACAAGAACAACCCCCGAGCTAGCAAGCTAATAATTGACGCTGAAAATTCATTTATGAAACGTTCAACAAAGCAGACCTGCTCGGTTCTGTCTGTAAAGTTTTACAAAGAGTATGTTTGTGAAATTTAGGCTGCTATCGCTTTGTTTCGGGACCAAATGGTGGGAAATTACTGTGAATAGAATAAAATGCCTTTTATTGTCATTATACACGTGTACAACGAGATTAAAAGAAACTTCTTTTCCAGTGCCAACATAATAATAATGTATACTAATAATGTATACTTTCTTAATCCCTCAAGGGGAAATTACAATGTTTTCACTCTGTTGTTACACACATTAAACACATGCTCAGTACCTATATATGCACTAAATGGAGAGATGTCAGAGTGGGGGGGCTGCCCATGGAAAGGTGCCCTGAGGAGTTGGGGGTTAAGTATGTATAAGTATGGTTTTATATACAGTGTGAACAAAGTACACACGATGATACACTGGTAAGAGCCAAAAACATTTAACCATGTATCAGCTAATGAAACTAGCTCATGTTACTTCATTGTGTTACGGTTGCCATCCAGGTCCGGATTTGTTGCGGAACGGCTGCGCCCATGACTGACAGCTGAAGTCACGGGGACCCACAAGATCAAAATTCACATATGATCGCGCAATATAACAGGATGTGGCGGCTGTTTGAGAGGTTGGTGGTTTGATCCCTGGCCCTGCAAACCCATGTCAAAGTGTCCTTGGGCAAGACATTGAACCCCGAGTTGCCCCTGTTGCTGCACCATGGGAGTGTAAATGTGTGTGAATGTTCATCTGATGAGCAGCTGGCACCTTGTACGGCAGCCTCGGCCACAGTGTATGAATGTGTGTGAATGGTCAATGTATCCTGTAGGATGTACACTCACCGGCCACTTTATTAGGTACACCTGTCCAACTGCTCGTTAACACTTAATTTCTAAGCAGCCAATCACATGGCGGCAACTCAGTGCATTTAGGCATGTAGACATGGTCAAGAGAATCTCCTGCAGTTCAAACCGAGCATCAGTATGGGGAAGAAAGGTGATTTGAGTGACTTTGAACGTGGCATGATTGTTGGTGCCAGAAGGGCTGGTCTGAGTATTTCAGAAACTGCTAATCTACTGGGATTTTCACGCACAACCATCTCTAGGGTTTACAGAGAATGGTCGGAAAAAACATCCAGTGAGCGGCAGTTCTGTGGGCGGAAATGCCTTGTTGATGCCAGAGGTCAGAGGAGAATGGCCAGACTGGTTCGAGCTGATAGAAGGGCAACAGTGACTCAAATAACCACCCGTTACAACCAAGGTGGGCAGAAGAGCATCTCTGAACGCACAGTACGTCGAACTTTGAGGCAGATGGGCTACAGCAGCAGAAGACCACATAATGTAACCATAATGTACCCAACTTCTGATGGCTACTTTCAGCAGGATAATGCGCCATGTCATAAAGCTGGAATCATCACAGACTGGTTTCTTGAACATGACAATGAGTTCGCTGTACTCAAATGGCCTCCACAGTCACCAGATCTCAATCCAATAGAGCATCTTTGGGATGTGGTGGAACCGCATCATGGATGTGCAGCCGACAAATCTGCGGCAACTGTGTGATGCCATCATGTCAATATGGACCAAACTCCCTGAGGAATGCTTCCAGCACCTTGTTGAATCTATGCCACGAAGAATTGAGGCAGTTCTGAAGGCAAAAGGGGGTCCAACCCGTTACTAGCATGGGGTACCTAATAAAGTGGCCGGTGAGTGTAAAAGCGCTTTGAGTAGTCGTTAAGACTAGAAAAGCGCTGTATAAGAACAGTCCATTTACATTTACATGTAGTTTCTATAAACAGAACCACAACACCTCTGACCTGTTGACTTCAGGCCTGTCTCCGCCCATTGTGACAAATCCAAGGTGTAGTGCAGGGAAATATGATCCGCCGTGAGCATTTATTTTACTTTAAAAATCAACCGGATGTTTTATTTTGTTTCTGTGCTCGACTTCCTTTCCCCCACTATCTGCTGTGTGCCAAGTTGCATGCGGAGCTCTCCGGCATCCGGCAAAAATAGAAGCTCTGGGTATCTGCTCTGGAGCTGGGACGGAGTCAGAACAAAGCTGTTCTGCAGTCAGTGAAAATACATGCATTGACTTTAATGGAAACCTAATGACTCCATCTCCGTTCCGGAGCGGATCCGCAGCCGTTCCGTGATTAAGTTGCGTACGGGGCCAAGCTTGCCCATCAAACTAGCTGTGATGTCTTAAAACCATGCTCTAAAACTAAACAAGAAATGTAATCCCTTCTGCAGATGAATTTGAAAACAGCCTCCTCGTGTCAAACTCTCGGCAAACATCATTTTGCACAGTGAAGCTTCGAACACACAGTTTTGAGAGCGGGGGGGATTTAAGTTCTGAGCCTCAGTTCATGCATCATGGATTTGCTGTGATTCAAAGACTAGATATACATCTTTTAGACAGTTAGCTTGGAGGACAAGCAAACTCTAATCTAACCCTAACATCAAGAAATATTACTATTCCTCAAAGTTAAACAATGGGAACGTGTTAAATATGCTGTGAATATGTTAAATTAACATGAAGCCTTTCAAGCAATCAAGAAGCTGCAAAACATTAGGAAGAAAACTTAATCAATTTTAACATAATTACACACTGGGGATGCAGAAATGATTTTTATACATATTACTTGAGTCTAGACGGCAGATCCACCCTTCCTGGTTTTCGGTTATAGCCACTGGCAGGCAATGTTTTTGGCACACAGGCAGAAACAAATTGAAACTTGGGAGCACAATACAAAATGCTCTTCTAAACAGCAGGGAGGTAGCGCTCCAAGGAGAGAAAGCTAAACTCACCAGCGATGGCTGCACCTGCTGCAAATTTATTTTTTCCCTGGTCCTCATCACCCCTGCCAGCCACCAAAAATAGGAAATTAAGGTCCGAGGAGTATGTACTTCACTGACGTCACGTTACATGATTTCAAAACAGTTAGACTACCTCCTGCTGGTCCCCCCTCTGGGATTTTCAAGTGCAGAGATGCCTGGTGCACCTAACAGTCGAGTTATTTGCAAAACAAGTTTCAAATCTTTCCGAGTTTTGTGTGATGTGAGAAGTAAATTCCCTCCCTTATTTTGATTTATGTTAATTGTTAATGAGGACTGTGATGACTGACAGTCGGGTTTAAGGTATGAGAGAAGCTTCAGTGAGGAGAGATTCGTACTGGTTGCTGTATTTGAGGTTTAAACCAAGGGAAATAAACAGCTTGCTGCATTTAAAGTCAAGTCCTGGGAGAGATGGTCCCTTTTATTGCCCTTTAATGGTTGGCTGCAAAACACATTGAAATTCAACCCCCTTCAATATAAGTCAACAGAACCAAAGCCCATTGTTATGTAAAAAATACAGTATGGAGTTCAATTTCTGATATTAGACGTAATAGCCAATAGTGTTTATTGTTTTTTATGAAGGGTTAGTTCAAGATTTGGGTCTGTTTGGACTAGAGACTACCAGATTCCGATACTGAGTGTTGATCCAAATATTCGTATTGGTATCGGCCTTAAAAACCCTTTATCGTTCGGGTTCTAATTTACACATTGTTCATGCATTTATTTATTTCAACCCTGCAGGTTTAAAAGTAAATCCTAAATTTGCGATTGTGATTTATCACAGCCCATGACTGGATTCCTGACAACCTATCCAATCTTATAGTTTCTGCTTTGGATGGTTTTAGTTCATCATAAATTAATAGTACCACGGCAGCTCAAATCTTCAACATGAATTCCGAGCTCTGTGGATTTGTCAACTGCAGCCACCTTCTGTGATTTTAAGCTCCCTGTTCCTCTCAATAATGCCTTACACCCCTGTACGTTTGAAATGTGATTCTGTTTGTTGCACAAACACTGTAGTAAATTCTCATAGTTCAATACAATCCCCTGACTGTCAAAGCTGCTGTAGGCAGTTATGTCTATAGACCTTATAATATCAGCAATACAGACTGAGTGTAAAAGAGTGATGAAGGCTATTTAAACATCAAGTGCAAATGAAGCTTAATACCTACCATATACATAAAGGAGGTAGTCGTCGTAGGCCTCTCCCACAGCATTGGATGCCACGCAGCGATAGGTGCCGTTGTAGGACTTGTTGAGGTTCTCGATGTACAGATCAGAGCCGGTGACCACGGCGTGAGGCGGCACATCCTCATCTACTCTCAGCCAGTTGATCTGATGGGGACTGGAGAACACAAATATCACACACATCACTCAGGCGCTTTCTATCCACGCTAGAAATATGAAATAAAGGTCAAATCTGACATTGTCTGAGGAGGGCCATATGCAGGCCCTCTCTAATGATGTGCTTTATACAGCATGCAAACAACTGGAATCACTTAAATGGTACAATGGAATGTGAAGTTTAAGGGGGTGATAGGACTGGCAGAAAAGGGACAGTTAAAGTATGAAACTGTTGAATTGTGTCCATCTGGATGTGTACTCACTGTGGTTTTCCTTCTGCGATACATGTCAAATCTAGATTGTCACCCTCTCTGGTTAAACCATCAGGATATGTCACCACAATCTTCACTTCTGGTTTATCTGGAAAGAAAATATTGGATATTTACAATACTCCAATGTCTTCAGTCATAACAAAACTGGCTTTTCCCTCATACCTACCAGCCAAAGCAAAAGTTAACAGCCAAAAGTGAAACAAAGAGGATGATGAAATGATTATCCAATGTGCTCAGTAGACATCCAATAAGTCTGCAGTACCTTACAGAATTCTTCTCTTTTCTTCTTATCAATGCTAACCAAAGATTACCAAAATGTCAAGCGGTTTCATTCAAGGTTTCTCTTTTTCCTTGAAAGGTCAGACAAAACAGACTACCTGAAAAAAAATGAATATACGACAGACTACAAAAGGAAACCTTAACCTTTCTTTGATGTTTTACACTGTAAGGCAGCCTGCATTACCTCTTCAATCAATTCACCATTTAAAGAAGACCTAAACATCATTTGACGTGTAAGCAAAAGTTATTTTTTATCCTTTGTGGTGACTGTATCTCAAGGGCCAAGGCACCAGTCGGCTGTGAGCTGTGAGACCAGGACCATATGGTCCACAGATAGGAGACAGGCAGTGCAAATCTCATCTAATCAAATCTATGATCTGATGGTCAGAGGGAACCCTGGGTCTCTTATGACATCTTAAGGCCCTGACGCAGCAGGGCGGCTGTTGGGCCAAGTGAGGCCGATGGTGAACAACTGTCGCCCTAGTTTTTGCGGTGTGTCCCGGACCACGTATCCGCATTCGTCGGCATTTGCAGCCAATCCATCTAATTGGTTGTTCAGCGTGAAAACAGTAGTGAGAATAACAAACAAACGACTGTAAGAGCACACACACAAGGCTCCCTATGCAGTTAGCCATTATAACCAGGTGGCTGCTTTCCATTTTTAACTTTGGTCAGACTCAGAGACAACTGAAATTATTTATTTAAATCACAAACGTCTTTTGTCCTCAAGACAAACCTAGACGACGTTAGTCCACGGACTAAAACAGGAACTCATACTTGAAAGCCTTTCTGCTCCAGACCAACTTATATATGTCACCCTTAGAGGCTGATTAAGCCAAATATTTTGACTGTCTCTTCATGCAGCATAATTGTGCTTGTGATTGTCAAAAAACCCGGTCTCTGTTACTTGCTTTTTGAGATGTCAGTTTGTCAGTCTGTATTTTTTAGTCCATTTCCAAGTTTCCCAAATGTGACTGTTTGACTGTAAACATTGCTGAATATTGTATACTTTAAAAAGCTGGGATTGTGTGACGTGTGGCCTAGGCCTAATGCTCAAAACCAACATGAAAACATAGGAATGTTCCCTCAGCATTTAGTTTTTTTGTTAAACTATAAAATGAGTCAACATGAGTCACGTTATTCACTGTTATTATGTGCTGGATTTTTCCTTTGGTAAATAGTAAATAAGCCCACCGAGGGCAACATTATTGTTCATATTGTAGCACAATGTTTAGTAATGACACTAGACTAGTAGTGGTCATAGTGAATGAAAATGGGATGTGTGATGCAATTTTGTGTCATGTATTTTGAATTGTAGCTGTGAAAAGTTATGTGTGATATCTGTAAAAGCTGAACCAACTCACAGCAGTAAAACAGATTTTATTCTGTCCAAAAGACTCTTTCTGTGAGATAAAGAACACTAAAAGATTATACACTGGACACTATCCATTCTATCCAAAGATCAATCATGTTAAATAATCATTATTTCAGTATTGACCAAAATAATCGTCACTATGACTTTTTTCCATAATTGAGCAGGCCTATGTTCTAGGCTTGAAAAAGTACAACTTTAGGTCACTCACATAGCACTTCCAAGTGTCTTTGAGCCAGGAGGTCCTTTACAGCCGGGTGGTCAATGATGCAGTCCACTGGCACTCCATCATCCTCTTTAGTGACAGAAAATCTTACTTGGCTGGTGACAGTAAACATCCTGTCGTACATCTCTTCAACTGTTGTCTCGCCTAGAAAAACATCACAAAAACCAGAGGGGGGGTGGTTACAGCTTAATAGCTCAAATAAAAATCTGAAATCCTGCAGCTGCATCGACCCGCAGTGACCATAATGGTCATTTGGGATGCACCAATTTATCGCTTGATCATCGATATTTGATATTGATCAAGATTGGCACCATCCACCAGCCAAATAATGGTAAATTATGCAAGTAGCTGGTAAATTTGCTTCATTCACCAGCCCCAAAACTATTGTAATCTGTTGAGTGGCTGGTGAAATTTGAAGATTCTCTTGCCATTTGGCTGGTGGATGAAAAAGTAAATTTTGAACCCTGTTTGCCAATAATAAATAAGATAACATTCACCATGGCAGTTGCTGATGTTTGTGTTGTGTTGCATCAATTTTTTGCCAGCTAAATGTCTTTTTAGTGATTTCGGGTCGGACTCGGACAAGAGTATAGTTGATAGTTGATTGAAAGAAGAAGCCACTGACTTGGCACAACTTTGGCATGATGTAGGAGTGCAGAAATGCAACTTTAATATTGGAGACATTTTGAGAAATATACACCTCTGTTTAGCATGCTAATACCTATGTGCCCAGGACAGTGAGCCGCTGCTAAGCTCTGGGTCTCACATCTTGGATGAGAAGAGAAATGGCAGATATGCTTACGGTATCTATAGTAGTTATAGTTAGTATAGGTAGTGGTAAAGTGGGCTATTAGAAGCAGTTATTTTTAAAAGAATATATATTTTTCAAAAAGGTAACATTAAAGGTTGTGTCACAAATTTTTATGATTGAATTTGTGCTCATTCAAAGATTAAATGCTTAATGGCTTATAAACAGTTATTTCTATATTATGAAGATTTCTTTATTTTACTTTACAATATGGGGTATACCCAAAAACAGAATAAACAACAACAATGGGCATCAGCCATATTATTATTTAAAATTTTCTATTTTTTTGAATTCACAATCAGTGCATCCCTAATAGTCTAATCTATTAAGAGCACATTGCCTGTCAAAGTGAAGGGCTTTCAAATGACATTTACATTTAATTTATGATTCAGCGATGCAGCACCGGAACGAAACCAGAGGATTCAGACGGGCCCGGGGTCTTTGATTCTGATGAGAGCAGTGAGAGTGGTTGGGTCATATACGCCTGATAATGAATGCCTCTGCAGCTTGAGGGTTGAGCATTGTTGGGGCTTACCCTGCAGTAATCTGCTGCCCACTAGGCTCTAGGCTGTCAGAGGGGCATTCATTTAGAGAGCATTACAATGCCACAGGGGCATCACATTAGCTGCAGTGCTGAGTGTGATGGTTTACTCGCACTTAATGAAGTGAGGAAATAATTACAGCCCCACTCTGACCTGCAGCACACTTCCATTTCAGCCTTGTCACAGGGGAGCCCGACTGGACTCAGGGAGGGCAAAACACTGTTGTACCACAGTTGATGATCACCAATACACACATATGTGGCCTCTTGATGGCTATTAACCCTGTGTAACACCCACCCACCCATCCAAGACCTGCCTACATAAAATAAATATAGTGGGATAGGTAAGTGGTCAATGCGAATGAGAGTATTAAATTTGACCACTCAACTGCAATGAGAGAACAGGCTGTTTGAAAAGCACAATGACTGTTCAAGAAGAGGAAGTGGCATAATGATAATAACAGCAGGAGTAAAAAAGTGTGATGGGAACGCATTAAAAATAAATGCCTTTCATTCAGAAACTGTGATTATCTTGCTATTTTGCTGCAGAATTTATCAGATG
Source organism: Percina caprodes (assembly GCA_013375575.1). Classification (NCBI taxonomy): domain Eukaryota; kingdom Metazoa; phylum Chordata; class Actinopteri; order Perciformes; family Percidae; genus Percina; species Percina caprodes. Next base: position 2,630,527 of record JABXJD010000046.1, read on the forward strand.
GTAAAAAGTACCGACTGGCAAAGAGTTTTAGTATAAATTAATAATTATAGGATGTAGAACAATGTACTGCAGGTGTAAACATCTATCTTATGGTATACATTGATTTGCCCCCTGGAAGCAGTTAACTATAGCCTACATCTAAGTGATTTAACTTCACGCTAAAAAGCCCAGAGAGCATTAACGTGACACACAGCAAATTACTTGATTCCAACCATCTTTAGTTAAAGTGGAGTGCGGTGATCAGCGGTGACGCTCAAAGAACAATGTCGTCTTGTTCCTCGCCAAATAACGACACCGATTTCTCATTAAGGGCTCTATTGTCGTCGTGCAATCACAAGGACTGAAGTGCCGCACTAGGTCACATTTGTAAGGTCAGTGAGGGCGTTTCCATGTGCACCTGCACCAAAGAGTTGGGTGAAGTGGAGTATGAATAGAAGGGGCGTGGTAAGTCATTATCCTCTCAGTCACGATAATTGTCTCAAACCAATTACCAAATTGGCTCAGGAAAAGATAGTATACTGTAGAGCAGACGTGGTAGGGTTGGACGAAATGTTGAAATACAGTAATTATCACAATCACAATATGGCAAATCACTAGGGCTGGCCCCTGTTAGTCGACTAATTGGTGGTTTTGGTCTTAGTCAACTAAGATTTCTTTAGTTGATTAGTCATTTTTATGCTTTTTTCATGCTGAATGACTTATTTCTAAGACACTTAACAGCACGTCTGGAAAACACAAGATTTAAAGTGGTGCCTGATTCTTTGTGGGGAAACTCAGTTTCATAGATCTGTCAATTAAATCACCAGGGCAGGAGTAGTCTATATCGACGACGTTTCATTTCTGGGATTGTTCAGGCGCCGCCGGAAATTCCGCTGGTTGTCCCTCATTTTGATCTGGATGTCAGTGACCTTCTGCTTTTTTTTTACATCGGCATTCTTAACTCTGGTCGATTTATGAGGACTTTGGTTAACTGCTTATCAGATCTATGCAGGTTAACCCTCCTGTTGTCCTCGGGTCAAATTTGACCCCTTTAAAAATATATTTATGTCTATATCTGGTTAAATATTTCTTTTTAACCAAATTTCCACAAAAAATTGATTGGATTCCTTACAACGCTCTTTGCAAATACAATTGATCCTGACTAAACTCATCTGTATGGTCCTCTGATCAGATTAGTCAAAAATAATTTCTGCTTTTTTAATTCAAATATTACGTATAGTTCTATATAAATGAGGGTTATTGACCATGAATTCCAAAAAGTAGTAGAAAACTAGTGGTTGTAAGGTGGTGTTAGTGAAAACTTAAAAAAAAACTCAAAGAAATGTCAAATTTGTGTCTGTTTTTGACCAGGGAGGAAACCACACAAGGGTTAAATCGAGACAGCTAGCTAGATCTTTCGAATCTGTTCTGTTGGGGCATTTTAGGCCTTTATTATATAGGACGGCTGAAGATGTGAAAGGGGAGGGGAGGGGCTGGGGGGACATGCAGCGAAGGGCCGCAGGTTGGACTCGAACTGCCTTTGTGTCCGATGCTTAGCACTACCCAAGACGATTGTGATTGGTTTAAAGAAATTCCAATAAACCAGAGCATGTTTTTCTCCCATCCCGGAATGCTGTATGGTTTAGCCAGACCCTCCTCCGCAGCGCTGTGGAGGAAGGTCTGGCAATGCAACACTAGGGCAGAAGAGCTACATGTGTGACTTTCAAAGTTTCATTTCTGTTTGTGAAGTTATGTTTCATGGGACATGTCATGGCTGCAGTCCCCTCAATGGACAAGACTACCAACACTGCTAATTTTCTGCAAAAAACAGAGCTGCTTGCATGCAATCTCACAGAGACATTTCTTTACCAACATCCTGTCTTGTACTACCTTGTCTACATGACGAGGCGGTACCTGTGCCACTTATTTGATTTCTGCACCATGCAAAATACCAAAGGGACAGGCAGAGCACATTTCAAGATCAGGAAAATAGCTTTGCTTGCACTCATCTCAGGACTGTCATAAAAAAAAAAAAATGAGTCCTTGATTTGACTCCTTGTGTCAATTATTTTTGGTCATGATTCTTCTTACAAAACAATTTGAATATGAAAAACGGTTTAACAAAAATACTTCTGAAAGTCCTGAATCATGTTTGTTTGAAGATCAGACTAATACAGATGGAGCCATTATAATTGTACAGACCAACCAACACTTGTCAATTATCAACGTCATCCAAGCCCTGATGAGGGAAACAACTGCGGATCAGGTCGTGGAAGGACTCGAATCTGAATGCAGAGGAGATGTAATTGTTGCAGCAGAGATGTCAAATCAAACGCTCTTGTGAGCATCAACCACTGATCAATCTCGGCGCAATCAAGCGTAGCCTCTTCTCAGGGTGACATTTTCTTTCAGTCAGTTTCTAACCCCAGTCTTCTGCCTGCCAACACACTGAAAAGCAGCCACTGATCAAGCTGTTTGAAACTGGCTTCAACATTAAGACAGTCGATGTTGGGGAGCAACTAGTTACATGTAACTGAGTTACATAATGAAATTAATAAATCAATTAAATTGTAACCAGTTACAGTTACTGATTTTTTTACAGGATTTCCCCTGCTTCTATATAGTAGGCGCTGCTTCTAAACCATAGGAACTCCAAAAACTACTGTAATTTATCGATATAATGTTCACATCCTGCAAAATCCAGACATAATAATGCTGATCAGTATGAATCATCAAACATTGTTCTGTTGAGCAGAGGTTGTGTCAAAACTGGTTGTTTAGAGAACAAGTTCTGACGTTCAAACAAATCCTGTTAAGTTTTATGATTTCCATTTTTCTTTATTTTTTATAAATTCATTGATTCTGACAGCTCAGGTCCTTTTAAACAAAAATATAAATTTTTTGTGCTCTTTATGTAACAAAAGCCTATATATTCGGCAGTTGTAAAGCATACATGTGTATGTTTTTTTTTGTTAGTCCATTTCTTTCTTTTTTTATTATTACTTTAACAGGTCAGGGATGTTCAACAAACAACCTGATGTTTTGCAGTGTGAATTCAGTCAGTGAGTTCTGCTTTTGAATAAAGGGTGGAAAATCAATGCTTTTTTTTATCTGGTTTATTCATTAATCAAAACAAATAATCAACAGATTCATCGATTATTAAAAATAATCGTTAGTCGCAGCCCTAATTAGCAAGCTTCTTTTTCTGAAATAATAAGGGAATTGTTAGTCATAAACCTTTGGCTTTTTTGTGATTAAATATAATAATGACACATTTAAAGGTCAATTTAATAGTGACAAAAAAATGTAATAATACGGTACCAATGTCAAACGTTTGTAAAGGGTTTATACACTTTAATTAATGACTTTATTAATAGTGTTAGATAATATTATTAATTTAATCATTTGCACATCAGTCATAAACCATTAATTAATAAGAACGATTTTGGGGTTGCCAGGTTATGAAACATTTTGAAGAATTAAAGAGCATGTGTGTCATGCTGGAGGAAGATGTTCCACAACCTGGCAACCTCAATGCTTTTCTTTTGTGTAAAGCATTATTAAATGATTTATTAACTAATAATAAAACCATAAATTACATCTTATGACCCATTTATGAATGGTGACTTATTAGATAAGTGGTACCAATGTTACTTTAAAGAAAAAACTGACAGATATTTTACTAAAAGTCGGATGTGTGGAAGCTGGATTCAGGATACTGACAGAAGCTTAGAAAAAAATGAGTTTTGAGTATAGAAAATGTATTCTCACATATCCCCAAGGTCAAGAATAAAACTATGCTCAAACTCTTATAATATTCAAAAGAGTAACAATAAGAGCATAATGGAAAACAGCTTTTATTTGATTTGCTAAGAGATTCCAAAAAAAAAATTCTTTTTTTACTGAATAAAGATGGATCCCATAATCCAAAATCATTCAAAGCTGAATTTGAAATGGCATTATTCTGATGAAATGTTCTGCTTGCAGTTTTCCCAGGATTACATGCACATTTTAACAAATCTCCAGTGCTCCAGCAGCAGTTGCAGCCGAGCACTGGGCTTCACTACATTTAAATAATATCGCAGCTGTCATTTCTGCTAACAAGCATTTTACCACCTTGTGTGTTGAGTCTTTCTCAGGCCGGAGCCCATCAGTCCCCTACCTGCCAGCATGATAAATGGTCGCAAAACCAATTCGGACAAATTGAAAGTGTGTTTAAATCAGCCAGCAGATTTCTTTCTTGCCATTATGGCTGTCTTGCCTGCACACGGACGCAAGAAAAACCCAATCACAGAGATTCTTTAAAGCCAGTGTGATGTGTGCCTTTTAATCTCAGGCTAATGAATTGTTTAGCACGTCCATAATGAGCCGTGAATTGTGTTTCCTGGGGTACAGGATGGCGTGACTCTCTGGCTCTCTTTATGTATCCGCTGCCACTATGGATTAGCCCCGCTCAGCATGTCGGTGGCAATTCGCTGATCTAACCATCCTGTTGTCCCCCCCCCTTACACAACCACTCGACAACTCATAAACAGAAATTGACTTCGACTCCTGTTGGGAACACTGGAGGCACAGATGGCATTTAGCTTCAGATTTGCTCTTGTCTAAATATTTCATCTCTCAACAAGCCAAATAACTCTCCATTCTAATACATATATAATTTGACAACAGGCCCAGATATATTGATCCTGTGTAAATACAATATGACTAAAATGAATATCCCCCTTTGCTGTTCACTAAGTATGTAATGAATAATTGATGACCTTTAATCATAACTGAGAGGTAATGAGGATTTTTCTCCACCCCAGATTATAAACCACGGCTCTCTGCAGAAAGGCGCTGAAATGAAAGCAAAATGTGCAGATATGAGTTCATCACCATCTTTACCAGGTATTGATGGTTCAAAGTAAGTAGAGAAGATGTAGGGTTGACTTAAAAAACGTAGAATTCACTCAGCAGTCAAGGTGTCACTAAATGTTCACAGAAAATATTCAAGCAATTTAAATCCAAACGAAGCATCTCTGAAATAAAAAAAAAAGAGTGCCTCTAAGGCAAATGGTTTGTCAAATGTATTATGAAACATAACACGAGCCTGGATTGCTGCTCTTGCAGTTGTGAATGCCTGGTTTTGATGATTCCATACTGTAGCTGAGCAAGCAGCCCAAACACATGGACTGGGGATTTTACGCATGGGGTGGAAAAAAAGAGTGAGAGGGAAAAAAGAAGTATGCCAGAATGATTACTTTCTGTGGTACTTCCTACACATGCCAGTAACATAACCAGTACAACACACATTAATGATTTAGAGGAGAGCTACATTTTGATCACGGTGGAATCGCCTTGAGAGACTGAGATATGTAGGGAAGTGGACAGGTCTGGAGCATGTGAAGCAAACTCGGGGAGGCTGTTATTCTACTGACCTGTCAGTTCTTCCTCCCCTTTCATCCATCTGATGGAGGCAGCTGGCTTGCTGCCCATGGCTGTGCAGGTGAGCTCCGTCTCGTTCCCCTCGCTGACCACATCCTCGCGGCTCTCGATGATTGGGTTGCCTGGCGGGACTGACCCACGGCAATAGTTAGAAACACGCCAGCATACCAACAGTTATAATGAGGGGGCAAAAACATCCTTAAGTAATGGGTGAATTTCTGTTCCTCATCATTAAGACATGATCAAATACCTGTTCAAACTCAACTTTTAGGGAATGTTCAATTCATATGGAAAATCACTATCACAAATACCAGATTGTGATCTAATGGGTCAGTTTGTGAAATGATGGTAAAGTAATGATGAACATATTATTTAATCATTTCTGTTAGCTTTTAACGTCTGCTGATTTTCTCCTGACTTGTCGACTGGCACCTGAATGTTGTCAAATCTAGAGTGTGTGTGTGTGTGTGTGTGTGGGGGTATTGGCATTGAGCTCTGGCTCTCAACAATGTGTAGTTCTTCTCGTCCGACGACTAGTTTGATGAAAAAGAACTCGTATGTTTCTACGAGTACTGTTCTGCTTTCAGAGAGACTGAACAGAAGGGGTCTGAGATAGATAGATAGATAGATAGATAGATAGATAGATAGATAGATAGATAGATAGATAGATAGATAGATAGATAGATAGATAGATAGATAGATAGATAGATAGATAGATAGATAGATAGATAGATATTTATTGATCCAAAAAAATGGAAACATTATGGTGTTACAGCAGCAAAAATACATCTGTCACACAGCACAGAATATAAATATAAATACTAGGATACACTATACATACATGTAATATACATAATAGGAATAAAAATAGAACAAATATTTGAATATATACAGGATGGGAAAACAAAATGTGCTAAAATGTAAATAAACCAATTGTGCAGGTTACACTTGTGTACTTGGAGTGCAGTATTGTCGAGTCTCAGAGTCTAATCTAGCACCCAGTGATGACGTGTTTAAAAGTTTTATTGCCTGTGGTAATCCTGTGGTATCATTTTCTATGAGACAAGAATCAACTTCAAAGTGTAAAAAAGTGACATTTAATTTATTAACTCAACATTTAGTTGAATTTAAGATTTGAGTTACTTTGTGAGCTGGTCGAACAGATGCCATGGTCACCATCTTAGTTTAGCATGTTAGCATGCACAAAGTACAGCTGACAATGATGTTGTTTTGCAGGTATTTGTTCATGTAGTAAAGTATTTGACAGAAAATGTTGACCTGATGGCTCTAGATGAAGTCAGGGGACCAACAAAGTGATTACAATTCATCCTGAGGGGGGACGTTAATATCTGCGCCAAATTTCATGGCAATTGATGCAATATAGTCATCAAGACATTTCACTACAACAACATAAATGTCAATCAGATGGTGGTGTTAAAGGAAAAGTCAGATGATGAGCAAAGTCTGTAGGATTTCTCATCAGAGGACCATGAATGCATGTGCAAGGTAATGGCAATCCATCAAATAGTTATTTAACTATTTTACGTTCTGATCAAAGTTGTGGACCGACAGAACTCTAATCACATGAAGTTGTAGTCACTTTCTTATGAGCTCAAGGAATTCATGAAACATTAATTAATTCATCATGAGTCATCAACTATGCATTACTTAAGCATATGTTTCGTACCCTTATTATAAAGTGTTACCCGACATTCTACGCCAAAGTTATGTAAGTATATGTGATTACATCCTATGATTGTATGGGTGAAAAATTAACACAAGATAGAATAAGACACAGTTGTCCCTCGCATTAGTCATCGCAACAAACTTGCTGAACTCGTTACTTGAAAGCAAAAAGTCAGCGGGGTGTTCATTTCAAGGACTCTTCAATGCAACCCTTGGTTCAGAAAATACTGCAGCTAGGCTTCAATTGTACAACTAGAGTAATTACTTTGAAAGTGCTTTTAATTCCTTTCAATCCCCCAGGATGTCTGCATGTATAATAAAGCTTAACTAGAGTAATTTCACTCCAAAGCATCAAAGTGTGGCACAGCTGACTCTCAATAGGGAATCATTTGGAGCATCCAAGTCAACATTCACCGGGACTCACAGAGTCAACACAGCTGCCAAAACCACCATGGTCTGAGCCATCAGTTTCAGCATCTGCTCCTTTTCGTTATGCTGTTGAGCACTGCGAGAGCCTAATTGGCTGACATTTTGTTTCAGTTACTAAAGAAAACGGGATCAAAGATTTCTATTATTTCATATTCACTATCTCTAACGGAGCGGAATACAATAAAAATATGTGTGAGAAGGGGTGTGATTAGTGAGTGGGTAGTTCACACATGGAGCCTCACACCTACCCAGGACAGTGATGTCTGCGTAGGCTTCCTGAGGAGGATCTGTGTAGAGCTGGCACACATAGCGTCCCTCATCGGAGAGTGACACATTGGACAGAGACACCCGCAGTTCGTTGTCAGAGAAATTCACCAGCTGGAACCGGCTGTCCTTCAGAGCTGTGGGGATACATGTGAGACAGAGACAGTGAGGATACAGAGTACAGGGACACAAATGCGAGATATGGGGTGAGAAAGGAAGAGGGTTGGGGGGTGGGTGAGAATGAGACAGGGGATGGAGGAAGACAAAGGAGACACAAGGAGAAAATGAAACAGATTAGGAGAGGCGGAGTAGGGTGGTAGAAAGTAATGCCCCTTTTGTGCGCTTTCTCCTTAATTGAGTAAAAGAAAAGCGAGTTTCAAAATGATTCATACAAGTTGATTTATAAAGTAGCTTTACAGTCCACGGAGCACTTGCAAAGACAGGAAAGTGTGAAGAGTGCTCATGAGGGCTCCTAACAAGCTCGGAACTCTTAAAAGGGGCTGCTTCTGGTCATGGATGGATGCATCAAACTCACATTTTCTCCCCCCAAAAAATAAAATAAAAAAGGGAGAGGCATTCAAACATACAAAATGAATTAAATCACAGAGCGGAGGTGGAGAGGGTTGGATGCCTGAAACTCTAAATCAAAAGTAGCCTGGAATCTGTATACTAATGCCAATATAGATTGGCTGCATTTTCTTTTAATGTCGTCAAACTAGGTTAGCCGTCTCTCAGAGTTTTTACTCAGGTTTTCATTTGGGTCAGCTCTCATCCCCAAGCACTCTTTTGCATAAACAGCTTGAGTTGATTTGATTGGGAGACCTTTTGATGTTTTGACCTGCCTTCTTTATCAAGTCCTCTCTGCATCTGTCAAGCTAACAAACACTATTCAGCCCCTGTTTAAAGCATGGGGAGTTTGTTATTCCCTTCAGGCTTTGCACTTAGCATCATAATCATTACCCAAGGTCTCAGGGCAGTGTCAACATGAAACCTCATCGCCTGATGTAATTTGAGAGCTCTTTGGAAGTCTCTCCTCAAAGGGAAACAATGACACTGATGCATTTTAGAAAGCCCAAGCACCTGCCGAGGAGGGAAACCCTTCACTTCTGAGACGCTCAGTGTAGTTTATACAAGCTAGCATAACTAGCCGACTGATTACATAAGATCATAGGAGAGGCACAGCATCTAGCATGCATTAGGCAGTAGTGTAGTATTGTTTAGGCATATTTTCATTAAAATTTAACTACATATTAGGGCGCCAACTAATTAGTTTTATTAGATATTAATCTGCTGATTCCTGATTAATCATTCAGCCAATGAAATGGCAGACAGCTCAACTTCCCAACGCCAATGACTTGCTCGTTTTGTTTGACCGACAATCCCAAACCCAAAGATATTCAGTTTTGGCTCATAGAAGACTAACAAAACCAGAAAAAATATTCACATTGAGAAGCTGAAGTCTGTGAATCTTTGGTAGTTTTTGTTTGAAAAACAAGATAAACTATTAATGGATTGTTAAAATTGTTCTTAATTAAGTTTTTCAAAGTCAAATAATCTGTCTAGCGACTAATTATTTCAGCTTTTACTGTGCAATTATTGAAGCTGTGAAGCTCCCATGCAAGAAATGGCTTTAGCCATACTGTAATAATATATATTTTAAGTGTCTGTAATCATTATTTTTACATTAGCAATTAGTCACATGCATAAGAAAAGTGTCATTCGTGGCAGGAAAGCCTCAGATAATTACCACCCACCTTTGCGGTTCACCTCAGCTCGATGGAGCTTTATACTTTCCAACATGGCATCATGACTTCGCCTAAATATACACGCCAGCCTCCTTAAGCCAAGTGGTGTGTTATCTGAATGCATTTTGAACTATCCGCGTGTATGTCTACTAGAGCCTGACCGATAAAGGATTTTGAAGGCCAATACCACTACATATGCAATTATTTGGTTCTCTAAAAATCCAATATTCCAATATATTGGCCTATAAATATATTTTTTTTAAATCCAGAAACTTTAAAAAAAACATAAACAGATTTCCCTAACATTAGTTATTTGTGAAAATAGACATAATCTGTTGAATAATAAGTTTTTTATGTCAGTGTTGTGTGTACACCTTTTATGTGCTGCCCCCAGTTGGTCCAAAGGTATTGGACGTATAGTTGGACAGTAAAGTGAAAACAGTTTAAACATGTCATTATGGGACTCCATCGTAACCAACAACACTGGCATGAATTAAAGCTACGCAGCTGTTCTTCATGGAGCTTTTTACTTTATTCATGAAGGAACTTTTTACAATAAACTAAAGGCCCTGAAAACCTTATTTCTCAAACCGCTTCTCACTATGATTGATTGGGTGCGACATAACACATAATTTCACATGAGAGATTTATGCATTTGTGTTTTGGCTTTTCTTACTGGTTTGAAGTGGGAAGGGCCAGAATAAGCACCAATTGCAGTGTTTTTAGGCACATTTGAATCAAAAGTGATGACTGTTGTAGGGTTGTTTGCTTATATTGTAGCTCCATTTTTTTTACTTTGATGCTGCTAATGTAGTTATGACTATGAAAGTTTTAGAGAAATACTGGACATTTGAAACCTGGTTTTCAGAATCCACAGTATATGATGCAAAAAGGAAAGTCTATCACAACATTTAACCCTTGTGTTGTCCTCCTGGGTCAAAAAGATTAACATTTTAACACTACATACATTACATAGTTTTTAGTTTTCATTAACACCAACTTATTACCATTTTATTTTACACTACTTTTTGGAATTAATGGTCAATAAACCTCATTTATATAGAATTATACCTAATATTTGAGTTAAAAAAGCAGAAATTATTAACTATTTGGACTAATAGTAAAGATCAGAGGAATGTACAGTATTTTTAATGAATGAGTTTGGTCAGGATTCTGATTTGAAACCATTTCAATTTTCACCCAAAATTCAATGAAAGTGATCAATTGTATTTGCAAAGAACATTGTACTGAATCCATCCTTTTTTTGTGGTAATTTGGTTAAAAGAAACCCATATTTCTGATAGAGACATTTTAAAAAAGGGGTCAAATTTGACCCGAGGACAACAGGAGGGTAAAACATTAAAGCTTTGAAACAAGTCAGGGAACTCCTGAGAAAAGATGCAGTGAATAAATAATGGTGAGATCTTGCATCCCCATCCATAGAGGTCCACCTTTGCTGATAAAAGCTTATTTTTTCCATTTCAGATGACAACTCTGCCAAATTGCATGTCAGTTCGCATATATCTAGCAGCATAAATACCTCATCCCAACAACACTCGCTCAGCCTCCATACCTATGACATAATTCATCTTTATTTGCTGCAATCTAAATTTGTTTATTTGTCCTTCACTGGTACTCAAAAGCTGTTATCATTTTTGCATGGTATTTGTGCATCTGCTTCTGTGGCTGCTGCCTGCTTGTAGCTCCTGTTCTTTGTAGCTGCTGGGTGGGTCTCTATGTCGCTGCTGTTTACTTACCTGTAGACAAAGATCTGCCACTGTGTCGAGCAGCCCTGTTGACAGGTGACAATGCCACTGGCTGAGGCGGTCCCCACAGAACCAGCAGTCTTTTAGGAACAGAGTCTGCAATAGTGCTGCCATGGGGTTCACTAGATCCATTTACGAGGAACCCTTAACATGCAGCAGCGGCCAAATTACACTCAATCTGCCTGTCAGAAATCAGACATATATAGCCAGATCTAATTGCAGATAAACACAACCTGTTGTGTTTTGAAATTGTTAATGGAACTGCATTGGCTAAGGCAGAGAAAATGTCATGTTTACAGGCCCACTTGGAGCAGCTTAGCAAAGATTGAAAGAGGAAAAGGTTGTCCTTAACCTTGTGGAAAGATTTCCCTAACAGTACAGAGCTAATATTGATTGTTAGGATACAATCTAGTTATTCATTGTTGCTTTTTCTAGACTGACATGATCCCAGTCTCTATCTACTCCAGGGGGTCAAAATGAACATTTCTAAGATGTCATGACCTATGCTTCATAGGAATCCATTCTTCTCTGCGATATTGTCAGATAGCTTTGGACAAATATGACGAAGATGTGTATTCAAAGTCCCCTGATGCTCTTCACAAGGGAGAAAATGGAACAGGCGTCTCACTACCTAGACTTGTGAATAACAGCTGGGATGCAATATAGACTGAAATGAAGGGTGTTTCTCGTTCACCTTGAATCTTGGCTCGGATCCCAGATACAAACAAGTAAAAAAGCAGAGACAAAACTCCGCAGAAGTAGGAGTAGCCCATATGCTCATGCATAATCATAATGTTCAATATCCTAATCTAAGAGATTATCGTAAAATCGAACAGTGACAAGGACACAGAAGTATTCCCATTATGGTAGCTCTGTGTATTATCATTTTAATCTTGCCGCATTCTTAGCTTAATGACTTGTGTAAAAGAGCCCAAAAGTCAAGGACAGATGGAATCACGTTTAACCTAAAGCTAGAGCTGATCTTGTAGTGATATCTGATACCTTCACTGCAAATGTCAAAAGCATAGAGACTCCTTTTAGTACAGGATGCCCTTAAAATGTGAAACTGACACAATAATACACACTTCTGGGAGGGAAAAAACTGTTGTAACACAATCTCACAAATATTGTTGCAATTACCACAAAGACTCAAATGCAGGCTATGTGGACACAAGGATGTGAGGAATATGCTCTTCAACCACAAATTGGATTTTGAAGAGCAAATCCAGTCAGGCCATTGTTCCATATTTCCATGTGAAACTTGCAAGTAAAACAGCTTTGGATTTGATCTTAAAGCTGCTGTACTTGAACAAATTTCAGTTCGGGCTGGGATTGCCTTCACACGGCTCTCACCAGAGTTTGACAGTCTTTCGCCTCCGATGTGACAAGCAAACATGGAGGTGGCTGAGCCGTTCTGGCGACAAATTTAGCGACTTATTCAGACCATCAGCGAAAAGGCGAGAAATATGTTGAAACTCATTTCCATGTATGCTGCTCAAAACAGTCAGTCCCGGCTCTTCTGCCAACAGCACGGGGTCTCTACCTCTTGCTCCGTGAGCAGGCAGTCAGCCAACATGACTACTGGGATGCGCGATGGCGTCACCAATAGAACCCGACCGATGAAGGATTTTTAAGGCTGATACCGATACAAATATTTTATTATTTAAAATTCAGATATGCCGATATATCAGTCAATATATATATATATATATATATATATATATATATATATATATATATATATATATATATATATATATATATATATTTTTTTAAATCCAGAAATGCGATTTCCCTAACATTAGTTATTTATCAGTTCTCACTAAAATAATATGATTATAATTTGTTTTAGCGTCCTCTGGTAGACAGACTATGCAACGCCATCACTAACAGGGACGCTGTAGAGCGTCCTCTGGTGGACAGACTATGCAACGCCATCACTAACAGGGACGTTGTAGAGCGTCCTCTGGTGGACAGACTATGCAACGCCATCACTAACAGGGACGTTGTAGAGCGTCCTCTGGTGGACAGACTATACAACGCCATCACTAACAGGGACGTTGTAGAGCGTCCTCTGGTGGACAGACTATACAACGCCATCACTAACAGGAACGTTGTAGAGCGTCCTCTGGTGGACAGACTATGCAACGCCATCACTAACAGGGACGTTGTAGAGCGTCCTCTGGTGGACAGACTATACAACGCCATCACTAACAGGGACGTTGTAGAGCGTCCTCTGGTGGACAGACTATACAACGCCATCACTAACAGGAACGTTGTAGAGTGTCCTCTGGTGGACAGACTATGCAACGCATCACTAACAGCGACGTTGTAGAATAAAAAACAAAGAAACAGAGAAGCTCTGTTGTACTGCTATATTAATGTTCTGAATGTGGAGTACAGGGAAAAAAATTGAATAATTTGTTTTTGGGAAAATGCTTTGGTCATGCTTTAGTAGTAAGTGAAGCTTAAATGACTTCTGCTAAGAATTCAAACTTAATGGGAAATCCCCTTATTAATTATTAAAACTGTGCATGTATACAAGATTGTCAATTCGATCTATTGTTTGAATACGTCAAGAAAATGAATATTCAAACTGTTTTGAGTTGGCATATAAGCATAACAGGCCACTCGTATGGTGAGTAAGTAGATAATTAATTTGAACCTGATTTATTTTTTTTTATGCATACCTACAGTAAGTATATGAAATGGACTCTTACAGTGTGGGTAATAACTCAAACTTTCACCATCATTTTAAAATCTCATTCATTCACATTTCATGTATTTGTGTCCCCATAACTTAAATGAAACTGGATATTATGGAACTGAAAGGTACAATGTCCACAGCTTTGCTTGGTGCTGTGGCTGGGAGTACCAATGTGGAAGTGTTTCTTTGTAAGTAACCCCAATGTGCTTGCATACAGTATGTCATGCTCACTTCACAATATTTCACATTATGTCCGAGGCCCTAGCACTTACGTCTAACGTCTTTGAAGTAGATGGTCTGTCTGTTGGGATTGAGCAGCTGGATGACGGAGTCGTCGTTGTTCTTCACTCTGCAGCTGATGGTGGCCGTTTCCCCCTCGATCACCGACACATTGTCAGTTGCCAGGTTCTGACCTTCGACTTTACAGACAACAATAGAGATGGGAAATGTGTCATTTCAAATGGGTGGCAAGCATTCCTGCCTGAATATTTAGCAATTTATATTTCTTACAACAGGGACTGCATGTGAACACATGCACAGTGTAGAGATACGTGAACAGGCAACGTAGATTTTATGGTTGCAGCCATGTCTAATCCTTTTGAATATATAAGAGCCATGTGCAGTGTTTGTCATTATTGATCTACCCCAGCTCAGAGTGGGCCCTATGAGTCAGTGCCAGATGGGCTGTAAGCTCGGCTGCCCACAAAGATAGGGAGAGAGGAGAGGGTAGGAAGAAAAAGAGACAAAGAAAGAGTGTAAGAAAGTGGCAAGTAGTAAATATGGGCCGGCTGGGGAGGAAGAGAGGGGGAGTTGAGCGAGAGAGTTGAAGAGAGAGATGAGCCGGGCTGGATGCAGTTTATGGTTGAGCTTTATCAGAGCCCTCCATCTGAGGTTCCATGTGACCAATGTGCGCTCTGTGTAATCAGCTGTTCTGTATCGCTAGGAATAAAAGTGCTGTAAGCATCTGCGTCACTCTCTGTACACTGGCAACATTGTTGCCACAGACAGGCCCTGGACCTTGTCATTGGAACTTACACCTCACATTGTAACCCCACTCTCCCCCCACGCCTCCCACTCCCACCCCTGTCTTCCATGAGAAATAGGAATCAAAAGTCACCTTGTGCTATATTTATCTGTCAGGAGCCTAAAAAAGTGTAAGGAGAATGGTGAATACGTTTTTAATGCCTTGGATTCACCCCAGCGGAGGAACAACACTCCCAGCCACAGCCCCAAGGAAACATGAAAAAGCACATTTGCATTCTGGAGTTGTCAGACGCCTCTCTTGCATTCTGACATTTACAAAGTGGAGGAGAAAAAACACCTGCATTTTCAGATAGTGATAATGGGAATAGACAGCCAAACTAACATGATTCAAAATGAACTCTGTGAATGCGGCAAGCAATAAGAAATTAACCTCCTGTGGAGAAAAAGCTCCTCGGACCTGTCTGATGCAATGAGCTACCCATTTCATTCCACTCTGCTGCCAGGGATCAGGAAGCTAATGGGTAAAAACAGACACCGATTATGTCCCAAAAGAACACACTGCAGCCCATTAAAGGTTCCAATGCAGTTCATATTTACGACTTGTTAGTGGGCATTGACATTATTTAATATTAAATTATGAAAAGAAGCCACAGACATCAACCAAATTAAATAGCACAGCAGAAGGTGATAGTTTATGATACTAGTTCAGTAAACAAGGGGAAATCTTCTAACAGCCACTAGGGGCAGAAAGTCCAACAGTGAATGAATGTTTGGACCAGGGAGAATCTGGGCCATGGTGCCTATCGTCTCCAAAATAAATGTCAAACATTTGGATACGATAACTGACACATTAGGCCTTTTATCTTACCGTGCCTCCTCTGTAGAGACTCTCATATTATCCCTCAAACATGTTTTAGTTATGTCAACATGTTGGTTGCAACTTGCAACAATAAGAAGAACACAGCACAAACCGATTGAGTAGGTAAATGGGTGATTAAGGACTTATGACAACCCCAATGCCAACGTGTACTTGGCTGGGGTCTACAGATTGTGGTTATGGTGATGGATTATGGATTGTGATTGTTGGGTTTCTGTATATAACATCACAGAGTATGGTCTAGTCCTCCTCTTTTCTTAAAAAAGTGCTGTGAGATAACTGTTGTCGTGATTTGGCGTTAAGTAAAACTGAATTAAAAAAATTGAATTTGAAACAATAGTTCAACATTTCTTATAGAGAGTTAGATTAGAAGATCAATAGCACTTTCATATCTGTTTGTTCAATTTCAGGGTACAGCCAGCAGCCTGTTGGTTTAGCTGGTTGGCTAAGCTAACTGCAGCTGGCAGCTATAAAAAGCCTTGTTTTCCGACAGTTTCTCGCCCGGGCTGTTCCCTTTTTACACTTTGTTTTTTGTACAAATTTAACATATCAGATGTAACGTGTTAAATGACCTTTTTCGAGCTTCTTGTGGGCAGATTTTGTTACTTTTGGACAGAGCCAGGCTAGC
Source organism: Percina caprodes (assembly GCA_013375575.1). Lineage (NCBI taxonomy): Eukaryota > Metazoa > Chordata > Actinopteri > Perciformes > Percidae > Percina > Percina caprodes. Next base: position 2,647,019 of record JABXJD010000046.1, read on the forward strand.
TGTTTTCCCCCTCCTACACTAAGCTAACCAGCTGTTGGCTCCAGTGTTGCCAGATCTCGCGAGACAAATAAGCAACCAGGCCTGTGAAAACAAGGCCAAAACAAGCGACTTTTTCTACGGAGCCCCCCTAGGATCCAGGAAGAGAAAACTAACTAACGGATAATAAATAAAAGGACGGATTGTAAACTGTGGGTACTGTGGGATTGTCAATTTTACATGGATCCATGTGGACAGACCAATCTGTCCACATGGATCCATGTCCATGTGTGTGCAGTTTTGCAAAAATGTACACACGGTATAGTTTATTTATTTTTCTTCCCCCCCCTGAGCCTCAGGACAATAACCACATTTAACATTATTTAACATTAAAAAACTTTTTCACAGTGCCTTTGAGTCGTTTCCCACGACAGGTTGAATCCATTCTTTTACTCCTTTCTCTTTCTCCCAGTCTTTGTTACATTTCTTCCTGTATTTCACCCACTTTATCCATTTATTCCTCCAAAAACTCTCCTACAGTCCAGTCACCATCAGTTGCGACTTGCGCGTATTTTCATTGAAACACTCACTGACGTTTTCCTAACCAGAAAAAAACAGACTGTCCTGCTCTGCCTCTGATTGGCTAGTACTCGTTGCCATCTGGGTCAGAACCAGTTAGAGGCAAGAAGTGGGCGGGAAAAACTCTGCTGTCTCCTGTGTGTATGGGGAAAGGGGGAGGGACAGAGAGAACAGGCAAGACAAACTTCTACGTTAAAATAACAACTGACAAGTTATTATGGAGCTGGGAACAAGCCCAAATAAGCAACTACACTTTAGAAACAAGCCCAAATAAGCAACTACACTTTAGAAACAAGCCCAAAAAAGCAACTACACTTTAGAAAACAAGCCCAAAACAATGCCACTACCAATATTTTTAAGGGACTTTACAGAAAAACAAGCCCAAAGTTGCTTATAATAAGTGGACTTGGCAACACTGGTTGGCAAGACACAAGAGTGATACTGATCTTCTCATCTAACTCTCAGCAAGAAGAAGAATTGGCCAATTTCCCAAAATATCATTTAATCTATTCCTTTAAGGTATGGTAAAGGTTAGGTAACTAAAACATTTAAAGTTTACGCTTCATAAAACTGAACATTATTTGCATCCTCTACTCTGACTTTTACACCCTTCTTTTAAGCCTTGCTACATACGGGGGACAGTATTTCCTGCATTGGCATGGGATGTTAATCTTCCAGAATCCTCCAATATGGAGGTAATTCTGGTTTGGTTCTGATGATCTACTTTAGTTGAAAATTGGCATCCTGTTCTTGTGCATGGGCTTTGCAGGAGCGGTGAGGAAAGATAGCAAATTGACCCATTTTCCTATAGTAATGTTCTTTTTAACTATCCAAAATAACATTATTGATTCCACACAACACTCTTTTTGGGGTGTCTTATTCAATTTTATAGCATTTGAAAAAATAAAATTGAAGTGGTTTCCAATTAGTATTGAGTGAAAGTTGACATATTCCAGATTGTGATTATCCATCAACATACATTCCTTTAATTTTAGTCTAAATAATTCCTAATGTATGCTTTTATAACTCATAACTTATAACATTAGGCATAATTTCCTTTTTTATTGACCATAATTTTCCAAAAAAAGCATCAAAATTGTTGAAAAAAGGGACAAAAAAAGTAAGAAAAAGTTAAAACAAAATTGTCGATTTTCAATTTTGAGGGGAAGACAAGACAAGGGTTAAGCATAGACAAGGTATGGTATGGTATTAATGCACAAATAGTAGGGGTGGGAAAAATAATCGATTCTTAGATGCAGATAAGTTATTAATCGATTAATGTGTTGATTTTGTTTTAAAAGTTACTGTCTCCAGACATGTACAAATCAGAAAACAGAGTGACTGAAAAAGTGACAACAACTTAGAGTTTAGGCAAGAGTGCAGAGAAAACACACAAAAATTGCCAAAAGGGAAAAATAGATAATATGATTATTTTGTTTATATACACATGATCTAATAAGACATGCATAACACATAAAGGCTGTTCATCTACTTTATCACATTACATCTGCCTGTGACATGGAAGATCACTGTGAGAGAAGGTGACTTTCACAAGCATGTGACCCCCCCCCCCAACAGACTAATCCTTTCATTAAAACTTGTGTGAGACAAATATATGTCAAAATCTCAGCTTTGTCTAGGAAGTGATTAGCAAACTGAGTAGCAAACTCAGATTTATATGTATAGTATATTTTTAAAAATCGTGCAGGGAAAAGGAAAAGGGCACATCAAAATAATCGGTGCATCGAGATGCATCCAAAAGCAGTTTAGAATCAAATCATCGGCCTCTGAATCTGAATCATGATGTGCCCAGATATTCCCAATAAAAAATTTGAGTTATATCATATTTATTCAACTATTTCTCCCGAATCGTATCGTTTCCTCTTGGTCAGGTAGCAGCGTGGCCTCGTACTTGATTGCAAAACACTGAATTAGTGAATGAATTGAGGAATGAGAAGAGTGAACGATTAGTTACTTCCTTGCCACGTGAAAAAAACCTGAATAAATAAAGAGGGATAATCATGGGCATCAAATCAAAATAATCTTCATGTGGAGAGCTAAAGTGTGTAAATGTGTATTGATATCAAGTGTGCTGGCGCTCCTCTGCACATGTACTAAGTGCTGCAGAAGATGAGGCGAAAGCAATGTCAAGTGTTTTGATGTCTATTTTATTTCATCGCTGTAAAACGATTATATTTGGCCGTCCAAACGGCAACATAGAGCAGCCTCAAAGCAAGGTTATTCTGCTCCCAATCTGTTGGACCGAGAGAAAGGGAACGCGATAGATAAATTCTCCATGAGGTTTAGCAGCCCCAAGCAAGGTTGGTCCCCCTCCAATATCCTAGCCAAGGCTCATCTCCAATTCAAAACACACATAAATAACGTCGCTGTGATTAGAAATCCCATCAAAGTGAAATCAGGCCACTTTGTGGAACATGGAGGGTTTTTGCAATTGGAGTAAACAGTTTCAATTGCCTCGGCATCCTGGCCATGATTGGGTGCAAATGAGGAGAGGCAGTCATTAATTCTGGGTGGTGGGCGGGGATGGAGGGGGAGTGGGCAGAGGCACGGCACAGATGACTGGCTGATAAATTCACACTCATTCCAGCAGCTGTCTGGAAGAGTAAAGTGCCTGTATCTCTACACATGGCTGCCCTCCTGTTCCTGCATCACAACATACTGAATGAAACAGTCAGGGAGAAATACAGACCTTCAAAAGTCTGTGCTCTCTCTCTCTGAGGGGATGTACAAGCTGGCATCTAGTATCTGGCATGGAGGCTCGCCTCATCATCCACACTACCCCACGCCAAAAAAAAAAAAAAAAAAGTTGACGAAATCAGGAAATATTAGCAGACCGGCTCCTCTAGCAGAAGTTGGGAGACAGGCACCTTTGAATCAAGCTGGTTCCCTCTTTGAACTTTTCTCTCTTGTTTTCACATCAAAAGACATGAAAGGGGGAGCAAAAGGCAGGACAGCCAGCCCCCAATTCTTCTCCCTTGAGTCACCGCTGTCTGCAGCAGCCGTGTCCTTTTCAAGGAACAACCAGAACTACAGCCAGTCATTAACAATAACAGTTTCTCCCTCTCCTCCTCTGATGCTGCCTTTTCACTGCTGCGCGGCTTTATCCAGCTCAGTCATTAAACCCTGATCCTCGTGATGAAATGCTGTTTTAAGGATGTTCATAAGGGTCTCAGGGTATACCAGCGTCCTGCCGTTTCTCCCAGACCCTTTGTATGGGAAGGTTTCAAAATATTCATAACCACTACTTTGACCATGTTTTTTCTACCAAAGACAAGCTCTTTTAGAAACGTATAACGTATAATGATGCCGCAACATCCCTTGGAAATAAGGCTGTTCCCCCGAAGAACTCAGTTCTGTGAAATAAACTCAGTTCTGTGAAATAAATGAAATGGTCAATGCACTGTTATGATCGGGTACCACCTTGTAATGCAGCATCCTTTATAAAGGGATAATAATTGTAATGGAATGATTTACTGACGCGTTTGAAGATCAGTTTTAAGCCATGTTCACTTCCCTTCCAGAATTAGAAAGGTACCAATACTTACAATTTTGTCTTTGTGTGTGCGTGTGTGTATGTGTGTGTGCAGTCATCACTTAAGGATGCAAGTCCCCTCTTGGCAATTTCTTTAAAAAATCCTATTTTCAGTAATATTATAAAAAAAGATCTTAAAAGTAAATGTTCTTTTCTATTTCTGTATTTTTTAAATGACCAGATATAGAAGTCTACACTTGGTCAGTGTAGCCTGATAGTCCCCTGTTGGTAACATAGGCGTGTATGTGTGTGTGTGTTGTGTTAACACGCGAAGGTACGCTGGAGAATATGATGAATTACACCTGCTTAACATGTTACCATAAGCATTTAGCTCAAAACAGCTGAGCAGCCTCACAGAGCTGCTGTCTTGTTTTCATCAGGAGACATAGCCTCGTTATAGCCAGTGGTCTTTCCTTGTGCTATTGACATAATTACAATTAGTAAAGTGCACCTCCTAGCATCTTAAATCCCAGTAAAAAGTTAATTAAAAACAGACCAACTTAAGTGGAGTCTGAAAAACCAAATGAAATCTGCCATTACATGTGGCGAAATGTTGATTTGAGAATTAAAAGTAAAAAGTGGATCTGCATTGAGTGAGTGTGTGGCTCTCCAATTCTGAAAAAGAAAACACCAACATACCCAACCATTCATGTAAATATGCACAGATGAACAGACTGCGATGGACAGCCAATCACAGACAGAAGCAAGCACTTCCAAATGAACAGCAGGTAGCATAAAAGAAAGCGTACCTGTCACGGTTTCAGCAGCTCCTGTTGCAGCGCAGGACGAGAGCATGAAGAGAGAGAGAAAAAACAGACAGGTTGTGAGCAGACAGGATGCAAGCAGAGAGCCATATTCCACTGGAAGCAAAAAAACTCATTCATGAGCGATAAATAGGGCTGTTGAAATTCATTAAATTCAAACTCGCTATTTGTGTAATTTTCCACCAATTAAGACAAATACAAAAGGCATCATAATGAGTCATTTTTACAATCCAGGCATTCTATTATTCCACAGGTGTGTACGATCCCCAACGTAATGAGCCATTTTTCTCTCTTCATCCAGCATCATATTAATATGGAATAACCGAGGGAATGTGCGGACTTTGTTTTCTCCCCCCAATGTCCCTGATTGAGATTCCAGCCAGCTCCGCTTTAGAGCAGCCACTGCCTGGAGGCGCTCCCCAAGGACCCTGCGATGTATCCTGGAGAATAGAGCACCCATTCGGAACGGTGCCCACCCAAACTGGCATCTCACAGGGCATGGGAGACTGGCGCGTTCCCAAGTCCCTGCAGCAGCGCTGAGGGCCTGCACCCTCGGGAGAGCTTCCATCATTCATTGTCTGCTATTCATAAACAACCTCCTCCATCCCCTCTCTCTCTCACACACAGATACACCTCCTCCGTCTTTGATGCACATCCATATCTACATTTTTATATTTCACACCCCATCTTTTATTGTATTGACATTTCACACATATTTTGAAGCTCCTTTACTCTGGCTGTGAGCAATGTGGGCTTCAGTGGTGAGCATACAGTCTGTTGAAGTGACTGCTTGTCTCACTTGTCATTGCAGGCGTAATAAGGGTCTAAGGTATGACACATGTCCTTGTTATACTCCTTTGTGCATTTTCAATGTGTCAGCAATTCCCTCAGGACAAAAGACGTGTGAGTGACAAATCGCACACGAGGAGAATCAAGTTCGGTACATTGTCCAGGAGCCTGCTGCAATCTCTCACACGGTTTGAGCCTTTGCTTCTTTAAAAACTTCAAGTGTCAGTCAACTTTTCTTGTCTTTATTATGCGATCATTCAACATAATGAGACTTCTGGGGCAATTCTGCTTCTGCTGAAATCTGCTGTGATTTGAACAAAAAAGAGGCCGCGAGCTTGATAGCCCAACTCAAACTCAAAGCTTGAATGAGCACACCACACCGTATGCGTCCCGGTCCAACCGGCCCTCAGGACAGCTCATAATGAGGCTTTTGAGCTGCTTTAATTGCCAGGTAATTATAATGTTGTAGCAACATTATGTAAATGACTCATTATCATCTTGTATGTGTAGTATCTGCCCTCATTTTATGTTACAAGAGTGTAACCCAGAAAAATGCATCACCCTGATAGCAGTGTTCCATCTCAGTGTTTAATCTTGTCAACAGAGACCTATATCTAAACAGAGACACACGTGATATAGTGTGGTGACACTTTCCCTAACCCTTCAGTATGATCCACTTCCCGCTGGTGGCCTCTGAAGGGGCTATAAATAGCGTTGTGGCGTGTCAACCATGCCCCTCTTCTCTCCTCTACCTGCAGCACATTAGGTAGAAGTTATGAGGTGCCAGCTCGCCTGTGATTAGATGTCATGGCTGTCGCTCTGCTTAGACAGTGCTGATAGACAGATTTCTGGGGAAATGCATGTGATGGCATCCGTGCGAGTGCCGCCGTTGCACCAATCTGTCAATCACGGCGGATGAGAGCAGGCAGGCCAACCTTCCTCCAAATAATGTCTGTCCTTGTCTCCTTAGCTCTTTTCCTTTACAACCAAAGCAGAAATAGAGAAGTGAAAGTATCCAAGAAACACTCTTGAATATTTTAAAAGGGCGTATTCTTGCACTGTACTGTTTTTCTATGAGACGCTAGGCTCCAAGTGCTCTGGCATTCAGGTATCTGTGACCGCAACACGTCCATAATAATCTGCACTATTTTTTGAGTCACTGAGGCAAACTTAGATCCCAGGAGACTGGCTGTCTGTGTGGTAAGAGTGGCACATAGCCTCTCTCTCCCTCGATCGCTCCTGCTCACTAAAAGCAGTGGGGTAACACTAATGAGGCAACATTTCTTCTCAGTAGTAGTGTGATGCCTTTGAATTAGTGTTCTTCGTTTCAGGTAAAACATTCCCTTGCTTATTTATGCTCATGATCTGCAGCGTGTTGCATGTCATCCTAGTGTGTGATCGCAGTGCATAACAGGGCACACTGGAGATGGATGCTGGAACTCATAGTTCCCCATAGAGCATATTGGTTACCTGGGTGTGTGTGTGTGTGTAGCGATACTGTCTCACTGTGTGTAGCCCACCGTGTTTTTATTTAATTAGAGGGATCAGAGTTTGGCTTCAAACTTTTTCTCTTCAAGGAAATCGGAGGGAGAAGCGAGCTCCTGCAGAGTGGACCCAACATACACATGCGAGGTGTTGAGCTCAGGAATTTCACAAACGACACCGATCAAAGAGCTCTGGCTGTCCTCGCAAAAAGACAGAAAAAGTCTTTTATTGTCAGGCATTTTAATTTTCAAATCCGCATTAAATACAAACGTAATTCATACATTACTTATAGATAAATAAACACCCTTTACATTGAATATGGGAAGTTTTAGATGGAGATTTAACAAAACAATCCCAACTCAAGGTCTACTAAATAGCATTTCCCAGAGCATTCAATCCCATCACTAGGTCGTCCTCACTTCATCGATTATTACATTTCAACATATCCATCTCCATGGCAACTGTGCAAACTCCATACTAGAGATGGAATTATGAATTGAGAGACATACAATTCTGATATCCGATTAATCGTTTGTCATTTTTAAGCGCAAATGTAACAAAGTCAAATTCCAGCTTCTCAAATTGAACTTTTTCCTGTTTGTCTTCTCTCCTATGACATCAAACTGAATACCTTTTGGGTTTTTGGACTGTTTGTTAGACAAAACACGCTTTTGGTCTCAAGACATTTTTGATTGGCACTTTTCACTATTTTCTGACCTTTTACAACATTTACTTGAGAAAATAATTGTCAAATGAATCAATGATTGACATTAATACTTGTAGCAGCCCTACTCCATATGCTGAGGAAAAAGCTAGTGGACTTTGAGTTGATGAGAAGTCTTATGCCATGGATAAAATCAGCTACTAAGCTGTCAACAGATCCATCTCAATAACTACTGAGAAAAATCTATATGCTGATGAAGACTGTGTGATACAAAAAAAAGCTCTGGAAAGAGCTAGTAAATGACCTTGAGTTTTTTTTAATGCTATTTCCAAAGTCATTAATTGACTTCCGTGCTTATTAGTGGAGGGTTGCCACTGCTCAGTAACATATGACACATTTGTGCCTGTAATGTCTTGTCTTGTTATCCTGTAAAACATTGCAGTTTTGTGCATTATTCAGTAAGTCACGTTTTATTTCACAGACTTGACCTGCTTCTTATATTATTATCAGCTCTCAGGTACAGCTTAATCCAGCCCAACCTGTCAGTGAGATATCAAAAAACGCTCACCTGGAAACCCTTCTGGGAATGCTCGAATTAATTCTCCCCATAGTCGACTGAAACGTATTAATCAGGTTGGTTTACAGGAGATTCAAAGCATGTTCCTGCACGATAAACTGCAATAAGAAGATTTTGCCAGTATCCCCACAGAGGTGGTTAATTGCTCACTCTTAATGGGCTATGCGTTGTAAATTCCCAATCTATGACCTGAATGTTTGTGTTGTACTAAAGCCAGGAGGACACATGTAGCTGAAGACAGCTTTTACTCCAACAAGATTAAGGGATAATCCTTTAGAAACGCTGGCAGATATAAAGCAGATATATTGAATTTGGTGCCCGGCCTCCTCTTGGTAAAGTGCTATGGGCATCTACAATTGCACATAATAACAATAGATGGATGTTCTTATGAATAAAGGCTAGGATTAAGACATTTCAGCATCACTAATGCCTTTTTGAAAGCAAAACAAAAAGGTGTGTGTGTGTGTGTGTGTGTGTGTGTGTCCTGTCACTCACAACGCACATGAAAATGTCTCTGCAGCTGACACACATAAAGAAGCTGCAAACAGCAACCTGCCGCTTTAATGACAGCTCAGGTAGCGTTCGGCTCTCACACTGGTGTCAAGAAAAAAGCGAACGCTAACACATTTCTGACTACTGTAGATGCCAGGCTGCTGTTTCACACAGCCTCACATGACAGACACAGAGCTCTCCCTGTTACACAAATAAAATGGCATCAAAAGGCAATAAAAAATAAAAATAAAAGTGAAATTAAAAAAAGACAGCGGTTGCTTCATATTTCGTTGACACATCTGTATAAAGGTAATTTGGCATCATAAAACTACCATACTACGAGGCAGGATGTCTCAAATCAACATAATATGAGGCAGGAAGAGCATTATAGTAACACACTTTTAAGTCATACTGATTGTGACAAATGCAGTAACTTCAAAGGTCTATAAATCACCAACCAACTGCATTTGCTGGGAGGTACAATGATTTCCTTTTTCTTATGAGGCACAATCATTCACTCCGTTATGTTAACAAGACTGGTTGACTGAGCATGGACTCAAGTGCAGGAGCGGCAGTGTGCTGCTCTGCACCCAAAAACCAATGCAGCAGAGGGAGATTCTTGCTTAAAGCCGAAGCAAAGCTTAACCTCTGGCAGAGTGACACATCTCATTCGGATTGTCTATTTCGGGTGACGCTGCATCTTTTTGTATTTGTCTCCTCAGAGGCAGCAGGCGCTGCTGCGAAACTTTTTTTTTCAGCCTTGGTCTCAGATTTTTTTTTTTGTCTTCTTTTTTTTTTTTTTTGAAAGAAAAGTTGTGGTGGGAGTGCTGCGTTTGTTACCACAGGAGAGAAACCCAAGCTCTGATTCAACACAGCCATGCCCGGATCAAAACACACGCAGAATGATTCGAATCAAAGCCTCCAAGGAGTCTTGAGGGAGGGATTTTTGCTATTCTGGAGACGCTGTAATGCCTCGCCTATAGTATGGTCTCTTGCCAGGAAAGCACACATGAGCAATGCTCACAGAAGCAATGTGTGTGTGTGTGCTTTCTAGCCTGTCTGCCAGCATATCTGCTTACTCACTATGAATGTGCATACTTCTGCACTGTGTGTGCGTGTGTGTGTGAGGGGTAATTAGGACATTAGGAGAAGCTTCTGACAGGCTTGTCATCGCCACAGCCTGCCCGGTGGAAAGGAGGTGGTCAGAGGGGTAAGTGGGGGTCCAGCAGGGTCAAGAGACAGCTGCTGCACCACCACTCACTGTCTGGAAGCTCTCAGAGAATATTAAACCACCGGGGCCTCGGCCAAGAGGCTCCCTCATTTATGGAATACACAAATTTCACAAGAAGGTAGCCTAATTTATTCTCACTGTTATGAAAGTGCTATTGTTTATTATCCTAAAACATGAGATAAACATAAAAGGACCAAAATAGATGGCGATGGCATCGAGGTAATTGAGGTTATTTTGTAAATCAGTGAATTTAGAACGCAACGATTGTTCTGTTTTTTGTTTTTTCCCCCCACTCATGATGATAAATCTGTGTGGTCTCTCACCTACTGTGTATCTGTCGCCAGCCAAAAGAGGCTCTATTATTTCAATATGAGACATGTTAAAAACATCCTCCACGGCTGATGACCTTGGGGATGACATACCATTAATTGTATGGATGGATTATTATCACCACAACAACAACATGCCTCCTTTTCTGCTCCACTCTCCCTAACACCTGGGCCCATTCTGTGGCTGCCACTGCTCATATACTCATAATAACATCTATCAGCCCAAAACGTTAACTGCATCCGGGGACGCTAAACACGTCCATTTGTTTGCAGTTGTAATGTCTTTTGTGCGCCTCAATCAGGCACCTGTCAGACACACACCTGCTACCTTCTTGCTAAGAAAAAAGGCAGAGGAAAGGCCTTTTGTTTCCTCACAGAGTTTATAATCAGCGCGTTGTTTCCAATCTTCTTCCACCATTTTTCAATTTCCCATTTCCCTTTTCTCAGTCAAATCACTGCTATCAATCAGGTGCACGTTTGAGAGAGGAAAGAGAGCGAGCTAGTATGTGTGTGTGTGTGTTTGTGTGTGTGTGTATGTGTGTGTTAGAGATGGAACCATCTCCAGCCCTAGGCCTCATTAGTCAGAGACTGCAGGAGGAAATGTGTGTGTGAATGTGAGCGGCAGACGCATGTGTGCGATAAAAATGAATCCTGGTAGAGTGTGTCTGTCAATATGAGGCCATTTAACATTCCCCCATTGCATCCAAATGATGCACAGCGGACATTATGCTCTCTATTTGACTTCTCCTCTAAATGGATACTCAACCCAGTACGTTCTATTATAGTTTGCCCTTTCCCTCCACTGTGCTTACTGATATCATGGCAGAAGATGACCTATAACGTCTCAAAAACAATTCATGTGCAACGATGAAAACATCTTCTATGTATCAGTCCTTGCTGTGAAAACATCTCAGGAACGAATGCGGTTGACTGATGTGGCAGTCAATGCGAATGAAACTGTAACAGCTGCATAGGCACAAGCCATATTGATCTCATGTGACGAGAGGCGCTCACATCTTTGAAGTGAGTCAACTCAGTGGCTCTGATAGTCTGTTTCACTGAACACGCCGACTATTACGACAGAAATAGCAGAATTAGGCAATGAACACAAAGTTGAATAAAGGATGAGCCACCACAGTGAGTCCAGATTATTGCCAACGTGGCAATATGCTGGACGCTTTACTGAGTGTATTGATTATAAAAGAGATCTATTTGAAGTGGCTGTACAAAAAATGGCAACTATAGTAAATTCACAATGGCAGGCTAATATACGGCTTCACTGCTTTCATTTATTCACAGCTTGACATTTCCTCCCTTCCACAGAGTGTGCTCTAACTGTGTGCCAATGGCCACATCATTTAGACTGGACCCGCATGAATATTTAACATTAGTGCCTGGCTCGTAGCTCGCAGAAAATGAATTATTTTTAGTGGGCTTTGCAGAGGCACCGTGGAAAACCCTCACTCTGGTGATGAATCGCTGGAGAGTTTATGTTGTATTAAGCAGGCAAAACAAATGGCTATCAATCATTTGAAGCTTTCCATGCTTGCTAGCTACACCCCCACCCCACCCCTTTACAGAGATTCAGTGGGTTTTCAGAGGAATCAGCTGCCGGACTCAGGTGGGTAAAGACGGGTCAGACCCAGGTTCACTGCTGTTTATTGACAAGCCCACTGTGGAAGAGGAAGACGGACTCGGACGTGAAACAGTAGGCAACAGCAGCTTTAGGAAAGGACATGTTTTCACTCTTCTTGCTTTAACACGGTTTACAACCTTAGTCACCAATGAACACTATAGCATTACTTAATCATGTTATATATTAGTCTGGTGCACTGTTTACATGTAAAGTACTAGACCTGCTTACTTTGTTGCTACTACACTTCACACCACTGTCATTCATCTACATTGTCTTTAATTGCTATTGTATATTTCTTTTTTCACTACTATTGTTAATTCAGTTTTATATAATGTATGCTTTATTAATCTTGCAAGGGGAAATGTAACACTCTGATGTTATTACACACATGCTCAGTACCTAGACATGCACTAAATCGAGATATGTCAGAGTGGGGGCTGCCCATGAAAAGCACCCCAAGCAAGGGCTTGGTGACTTGCTTAAGAGCAACTTGGCAGTGCCCAGGAGGTGAACTCCCAGCTAACAGCCCACCACCATACTTTGGTCCGTAAGGGGACTTGAAAATACGACCCTCTGGTTCCCAACCCAACTCCCTACGACTGAGCTCCTACCACCTCCTTATAAGTCAGTTTTTACTATTTATCTGTACATATGTTGTCCTCATGCTGCTGCAACAACTGAATTTTCCCTGGGGATCAATAACGGCGTATATTACATTATGTGTGGTAATAACCAATTTTAAGGCAACAGAGTTTCTTAATAAACTGCAAGTAAATAGCATTTCATAGACTATATTATGTCAGTTTTCACTATGTTCTGGGGAAACTTTGGTAGTGAAAACGCCATAGCACCCGTGCACAACAGGATCCCCTTTGGACCTTAAGGAGAGGAAGAAAAAAATAAGGTAGGAAGGGAGCAGAATGAAAGAGTGAATGAGAGGAGAGGGTTTGGGTGTGGCCCTGCTCCCAAAATTATGCTAGGTAGTTACAAAAATGCAGAAATGTGATGAAATCTTGAGTCGTCAATCAAAAATGGTCTTAGATTGCACTAAACCTTGTCAACCAACAGCTGATTTAGAGCTTGAGAGTGAGGCCCAACAATGTCACCATGTGACTATAAAACCAAACCACAAACCAACCAACGTCAGAGTACACTGGCTAGTTAGCGTAAGGCTATGGCTAAAAATAAACATTTACCCCATCAACTCACCAACTCCCTTTCCAAAAATCTGCATTCCGTGTTGCCCTCTTTCCACAATCAGATTCACAATCTCCCCTCCTCTTCTTTTGAGGTTTTTCGATGCTTGCATGTGTTTTGTGAAACTGTCAGAAAGTGTAAACAGGCCTCCAACTATATGTTTGAGGTGATAATTAAAGTTGGTTTTGTACTGTCCTACATTATAGTGAGAGGTGTTTCTAATTTTTTGTCCTCCATATTTACATCTATGAGGGAAGCAGAATATTAAAAACACCCATATAATGTAGTCCACTACAACACCATCACCAACCATGACAACAAACTATTAACATTACATGCATCATAAAAGAAGACTTTATAGCAGAGCAGCCATTTTAGATTGTTTGAGATGTGCCTAATAAATTGGCCTCAGTAAGAGTATGTAGATAATATATCATATATATCATAGCATATCATATTTTACAGTCTGACACAAATTGCAATTAAGACTTTTTAAACAACAGTGTAACATGCAATACACTTGTAAACTTAGAACACAATCTATTGGCGCCATTAGCTTTATCAACTGTAATAACACACCATTTTGAAGCAAAAGGGAATAACTAAGGTCAAATACAAACTGCAAGTAATTAGCCCAGCACAGGCTCTAGGACATCTTCTGAGCTTGGCTTCTGCTGCAATTTGTAACTCTGGAAAAGACACACTTAATGAAATAGAGAACTTAAGAACTTAACCAGATACATTTTATGTCCAACCATTGATCATGGGATTACAGAGGGATGGTTAAACTATATATCTAACCTCTTCAATCCCACTGCCCCAACAATTAGGACAGCCAATCCAAACTCACACTGTGCACTTTTCAAACCCACAAACATGTTTCAAAATATAGAGAAGTTCCCAAAACCTCCTTAATACTAAATATGCCAGGCTGCATTTTGAGGGAAATGTGTATAATATTTTACTGTGCAGTATCTTCAATGAAGAGTTGGACCAAGCCAATACTGTCAGACAATGTGGAGTAAGACGATGTTTCCAACTTTAATATTAAAAGGTCTTACGAAGTGAATTATTTGGACAAGTGTTTTATGTGCATGTGTTTTAAGCACAATTCTCCATGTACATGACCTATTTTCTGTTGCTCTATATAAGGTTTAGTTGAATTTCTTCTTCTTTAATAACCACCATGTTTTTCAGCATAGATCTTTACCTATTGTTAAAGGTCCTATGACATGATACTTTTTGGATGCTTTTATATAAACCTTAGTGGTCCACTAATACTGTATCTGAAGTCTCTTTTATATAGATCTTAGTGGTCCCCAATACTGTATCTGAAGTCTCTTTTATATAGATCTTAGTGGTCCCTAATACTGTATCTGAAGTCTCTTTTATATAGATCTTAGTGGTCCCTAACACTGTATCTGAAGTATCTTTTTTATAGACCTTAGTGGTCCCCTAATACTGTATGTAAAGTCTCTTTTATATAGACCTTAGTGGTCCCCTAATACTGTATCTTAAGTCTCTTTTATATAGACCTTAGTGGTCCCCTAATACTGTATCTTAAGTCTCTTTAATATAGACCTTAGTGGTCCCCTAATACTGTATCTGAAGTCTCTTTTATATAAACCTTAGTGGTCCCTAATACTTTATCTAAAGTCTCTTTCCCAAAATTCAGCCTTGGTGCAGAATTACAGCCACTAAAACCAGTCCCACAATGAGCTACTGCCAACTGCCACTTTGTTCATTTGAAAGCCATGATGTCTCTCTCTCTCTCACGGGTGGGCCAAGCAGAGAAAGGGGAGGTAATCTTGCTCTTTATGACCTCATAAGGGGCAAGATTCCAGATTGGCCCATCTGAGCTTTCATTTTCTCACAGGCAGAGCAGGATACCCAGGACTCGGTTTACAACTATCAGCATTTCTAGCCACTGGGGGTCCAAAGGCAGGCTGGGGGAACTCATATTAATGTTAAAAAACCTCATAAAGTTACGTTTTCATGCCATGGCACATTTAATAGTGCATTTGTACAATCAGGTTGATGTTTGAAGTCTGTATAAAGAAAAGGCCTATTGAGTCTTTCCATGCCAAGGCTGGCTGCGCTGTACAAAGCCTCCTGCAAAATTAAGTTGGCTAAGAGATCAATCCTAAGAGTTCAAAAAGGAGTAGTTCTTATAGATGATTAAATTAGCTCTTCATGCTTCCTCTACCTGCTTTGAGTAGTTTTATTTGATTGGCTATGTAATTACCTTAACATTGGTTAATTGCTAGTTAATGTACCTCTCATTTCAATCACATATCCCTCTAATCTGTCAATCAGTCATTTAGAAATCATGGATAAATTCAGTCAGTTAAAAAACACACACATGCACACAAACGAGCGCCCTAAAACGCCGGCGTGACACATACACGGTTTACAGATTCTCAGATTACTTGACAGTTTCATTAAGACAGATTACCGTGACCCTGAAGTTTTAATCTTCCAGATAAAGTGAAGCTGTTTTTACAGCCATCCTCAAGGATGCACTTCATTTCCAACAACATCCAACCTGAGATGAGATTTGGCCTTTCTCAAATACAATCTGAATTGCTCCAATTGATTAAACAGAAACTGGCAGGCTGAACAGAGCAGAGCTGAGTACAAACCCGTCCACGCAGCCACTGGCAACTGTGGACACAAGATTGAGGGCAAGATAGCTGTAAGTGGGCTGGCACCTGAGTCAGAGAGATAGTCCTGCTTACTTGGGGAGGGAAGAAGGGTTGAAGTGGAGAGAGACTGGGTGGCTTTGCCTGTGTTTCCCCTTCAGGTTAATATTTTATTGGTGTGCGATACTGTCCAGATGACAGTTTGTGATGACTGAAAGTCTGCGTGCAGGCAGAAAGAGTTCAACGATTTATTAGAAGGGAGGGAGGGAGGCACGGGGGAGAGTGAGGCTGAATCTGAGTAATGTTAGTAGCTGTTAATGTGAGTGGTCTCAAAATGACTAAAGTTTGTGGTTGCAAGTGTATGCATGCACATGTGTGAGACGAGTGAGTGCTATCTGCAACCAGAAGAGGCACCGGCAGTACAGATGTGTCTCTCTCTCTGAACCCAACATGAAACACAGGAAACAGACTCTTTGATCATTACCTACCTGTCAGTCTACCCTCCACTGGGACCGTCTGTTACGACTGCTGATGCGCCACACTGACAGGCCAGAAACACACACGCAAACTCAAACACAAAAAGCAGAAACACTATGAGCCTGACTGGTGCCGGCATTCAAACTCGTCCCCGAGGAGGCATAACAATGGACGTCCAGTGGTGTGGGCAAAGCGCAGGTTTATTATTCTATATTTGGATTCCAATTAGGCTTAGTGACTGCGAGGCTTGCAGGGGTCCACATTCGCTTTTGTACCAACGGGCAATTTACTCACCACTTCCTGTGATTGTATGTTTGTTGAGTGCGGGAGAAACAAGCAGAATTCAGTGTGATCAAAGGGAGAACATGTCTAGAAGTAGTGAGTCAAAAGCAAACAAGCTTTTCCAAGTTCATTTGTTTGACTCACTGCTTCTTCATTTGATGTCCTACAACCTGCTGAGAAAATTGAAGACAAACAGGAGGACATGGAAACTACATATGGACAGAGCCAGCACTAGGACATAAAAGCCAGTCCTTCCTTCTGTGAGAACCTATACACTTACTCATGCTACTGCGCATCTGAAATGTGTCCTTTTCTGTTCATTTTACTGTGACGTTTTATAAAAAGCTGGATTCAAAGCTTCTGATGTGAAGGCATTTTCTAACCTCTTCAACACAGCTTGTATGACCAGCGTTCCTTGCCGTCCTAAACCTCTTTGCAAAGTGTCTAGAAATGTTTCCACATTGCAGCAATTAAGTTGGTGTGAAAACTGTTGCTGTAACTGGACTACTTTACAGAAATTGTAAAATAAGATGCCAGTAGGAACTGAAATTTCCTTTATATCAGATATATATTCCTTAAATCAGAGTATCTGAGAACCTATAGGCTAGACTTTATGATATCAGGTTTGTTGCATGCAGGTAGTGTTGGATGTATATATGCGTATATAGGTAGCCATGCACATACTTAGACTTGGCTTACTTTTATGCATGCTTCATTGTCCCCCCATTGTCCATTGTCATTTTATTACTATATTCTTTTTTTTACATATATATTTTTAATATATTTAAACCTTATTTTTGTCCTATACACAAATCACAATTGCACTGAAAATTGTTGTTTTTGAAACAATGCTAATAAAAAGAGTTTTGAAAATAAAAAAAATCGTCTGTATGATCAGTTCCAATGAAAACTGTTCAATTTGTTAAAAACTGAAAACAGTTTTAAATATAATTTTCTGTGACCACCACAAACACACTTGTTTTCACTTTTGGGGTGGAAGTTAGAAAACCTTCGCAAATACTAAAATGGCTTGAAACCGCCCAGTGGTAAAAGTGGTATTTTTGTCATTTACTAGTAACAGCAAGAATCTGGCTTCTGCCTCCATCCTGTGCAGAGAGACCTGCTGGCTTTAACTGTAACTGTCTTAATATACTGACTGTTGTGCCTTTGTATCCGTGGGTTAACAACTGTTGGTCAACGCTTCTAAAAGGAAGCCTTTTAGGGGCTTAGTATGCTGAGCTTGTTAGGGGAATATCTGCATCTTTATGATCAATCAAACCGTTTCTAACGCCTCATTTCCTCTGCTGCCTTTGACACACTTTCGCCACAATCTCTGTTGCTCTTGTTTTCTGACTTTTCTGTCACTGTTGCTTTCAGCTCCCATTGGTTAAAAGTTACCTCTTTAATCTTCATGTGCCCCCAACTGGCACCGAATGTAAACAAATGAGCAATATAATGCAGCAGGAAGAAGTATACACAAATTTATATGCAGAGTCGTGTTTGGCTTTGTTTCTATTTCAAGCGAGTTCAACTTTGTTGTAAGTGTAGCACCCACATGCCTTAGGGTGGTCACATTTGGTTGCAGCAATTTACACAGTTTAAGTTGTAATGGCTTTTCCACATCTTTCTCAGAAACGGCTAAGACACCTCCGTAACTACTTTGGGGATACACTGCGCAACCATAGCTCTGACTCCATTAGCATACATTGTACTGTCAATTTAAAACTAATGTTTGCAGCTTATTCTAATGGGAATTTGTTTTGAGTGCAGGATGAGAATATGAGGACAGGGGAAACATGCGGCTATGATGTTGTGTGGAGAAACATTATACTGCGTATGCCGAATCTCCCGATGCAGTATCACATAATGTCATCTCTGTTGTGCTTCTGATCAGAGTGCCAGATCTTGCCTCACAACATCAAAGACTTCTCATACCCAGCAAACCAAAGTCCAAACAGACTGACAGACTCAGAATTCAGAGGAGCTTGTTGCATCTGTACGGCTGTGCAGAACAATGCGTCTGTACATTCAAGTCAGCAAACATACTAATAAGATCACATCACACAATGCTCGCCTGGGCTTTTCACCTCAGATGAAGAAGACGTATATATCTGTCACTGCCTCAGCTGCCTGTGTACACTTAGAACACCATTTAACACAAACAATGTAAATTCAGACATTGTGATGCATAAATAATGCAGTGATCCATGCCGTGCTGCGGTGGAGGATGTTTTCAGATTGTTGTCAGAGGGGCCTCTGTTAGTGCTATCATTATACATCATAGTATCGGATTTTTATTACTAATGGATGGATGAGTGGATGAGTAAACAGTATTTTAATGTTGTAATTCCTTGATATGAAGCTAATTTTATTTTTTTGTTCCTTTATCATTTAATGCACAACAATATCTTATATATTTGATATGCTAATTGTAGGTTTATAAAATCCTTTAAAATTACATTATTGAAATCTATTGGATGTGTAAAGTAGCATGAAATACACAAGTAAAGTATGAGTACTTGCAGAACTGTACTTAGTAATTGTACTTTCCACCACTTCATTTTAACGTCTAATTGTGGGCTATAAGGCTAGGTATTGTTTGAATAACAATTGTGGTTTTAAATAATATTACCATGTTTTCTTTTTCATTTAAAAAAGATATCTTAGGTTCTTAAAGGTTAAATGTCATCCAAACACCAGCAGTCAAATAGGAACTTTGCTGAAAATAATATACTCAAAAATGTGTATTTCTTTAATTCAAACTCAGTTCAAAGGAACGAGTTTCGAGGTTTGATACCCGGCCCTGTAGTGGGCTGACATGCACTGAAGATGTCTGGAACTCACTGGTGGATTCATACTGTATGTCACATCTGCCCAGAGAAATAATACCAAAATTTTGCTTCTGATCCATAAAACGCTACTGCTGCTAACAGCGATAATCCAGCTGCTATTACAACTACTAATAACAATCATACAATGTGAATGCAGGGTGTTGCACAGCAGTCCTTGCCGGAGGAGGTGATGAACACAGAAGAGTTGATGATCATAGAGGAAATAAAGAGAAAGAGTCGGCTAATCTATGGCACAACACTGCTGACACCTCGTAAGATTAGAGATGCCTCTCAGGCTAAATCAGTCCTCTATCTCCATACTTAGCGTCATTACTTGCTTTGTGGGGTACTACCCTCAGGGGCGTCTTGCCCACACAATGGTAGAGTGCCAAGCTGCAGATCACGAACCCACACACACACGCATTGACTTTGTCACGCATGCAGTCACGCTGAGAGAGATAGACATGAATCGAATGTGATGATTAACGAGGAAAATTCAGGGAAATCTTTGCAGAAAGAGTCTGAATGCCCCCACAGTGGTGCGAACTCCCCAGCACGAGTTTCCTTTAGTTCAAATGTAAATGCAAACTATTATATCTCATACTGCTAATACAGCAGCACGGACTGAGAGAGCTTTGATGGTCAGAAGAATGGCATTTGAGAGTGGAGAGAGTGTGTTTTTCCAGGAAGATCAGGGCCATGTATAGGGTATTGTTTGTGTTGGGCAGAGAAGAGACTGCCACTGGAATGCCAGAGTAAATACCCGGTTTTGTCAGTACTCTATGTTGCTGTTAGGGATCTAGAGCAACCTCAGGATCAGCATCAGGAAACATTTTCATCCCTGGGCTTACAGACCTACTGAACTGCAGCTCTGCATCCTCTTCCTAACCTTACTGCTCTTAGCTGTGAGCCTGCTTTTCTCCTCAAAATAAAAACTGTCCGCATAACTGCTCGGCACATTTGATGTGTGTGCAAGGCTGACGGAGGCACAGTTCAGCTTGGGATTTTATACTTTTTGTGGCAATATGAGGAAATTAATTTTTTACAGCTTTTTGTTGAGAGCAATAAAATAAAAATGACAAGAGGGTGTTTTCTTTTTTTTTAGGAGCAATTCAAGTCTTAAAAACACTAAAAATCGATGAGTTTGAATTTGCACTTCCCCACTCCTTTTTGTATTGAAGAGGTGCAGGGTTCTACGGTTGATTTTTTAAAATTAAATTACCAGAGTCAATTTCAACGCTGCAAAACACCTCGCATACAACCTGGCAATAACACTGGCCTGTATAATGAGGTAAAATAAAGGCTAAATGAATCCAAATCAGACGAGCCATGGGACTGAGGGAATGTGCACTGTGAACAATTAGCTAGCTCATCCAGCATGCGAATCAGCTCCTGGCACATTACGCACATACTGTAAAGCTCATTACTGTTGCAGAACACACAATCAGCCGATCAAATTCAGTGACGGAGCTCCGTCAGGGTCAGGGTCTGTCATTCAACTCTTTCACCTGCCGTTGGACCCCAAATCACCCAGGGCGGACGGACGCAGCAGCAGCAGCCTTATGCCGTGTTTTCACAAGTCATGCTTCCTTATACGCAGGACTTTTCCCAGCCTTCCCCCCCCCTCCTTTTTGACGGATGCTGACTGTTGTGATGCTTTCATCTCCTCCCTTGGAAAAAAATAAATGAAAGAAAGAATCCTTGAACGCAAACACCCATGGTTAAACATAAAAGGGCTGAGATATTTTAAAACTGACATCACTTCAAAGGGAGTGAACACATTCAAAGGGTATCACAGGAAAGAGATTCAAAAGCCTGCTAGTCACCTGTAATCCACTGCTAATACTCGGTCCCCACAACGGCATATTAACGTTCACACAGACACACACACACACACCCTCTACACTTTAAATATACAGATACACACTGCCAATGAATGATTCATTAATATTCAGCTTAACGCCAACAAAATGTACAGCTGGAAGAATGTCTCACGTAGATATTTTATTAGTTGTAGCTACTTTGTCTGTATTGATTTAGCATGCCTAGAAGAAGGATCTACACGTATACACGGATTATCTCGTGAATATATCAGTGTCATTACAGATCAGCGGCTGTTTCATAGTGACAACTATGCTGTACGTCTCTTCTTTTCGGTGTCTCATTCTTTCATCACTTCAGCTCTTTGTCTCTGCCTCCCCGTTCTTTGAATTCGTTGCCTCAGTCAGTTGTGTTGAAAGGTGTAGCTTTAAAAAGAGAAAGTACCTCACTTCTAAATAAACCAAGGAAGGAACTGTACCTTCAAAGGTTCTGTTTGGTGTTGTTGTTGGGTTTTTTTTTTTTTTTACCACGCAAAAGAAGTTTAAAGTTTTATAAAAGTTTAAAAAGTATAGCATTTAATATTTGATGTAGCACAAACAAGCATTAAATAGAAGTCTTTGTGATCACAGTTAAAGGAAGCCTTGGAACAGACAAACAGACTTATACAATAATCTAGGACCAGAATCTGAGTAGAGTTAGTCTCATATTGCCAGACCTTCCTCCACAGCGCTGTAGAGGAGGGTCTGGGTAGTCCACAGCATTCTGGGATGGGAGGAAAACATGCTCTGGTTTATTGGACTTTCTGTAAACCAATAACAATCGTCTTGGGTGGCGCTAAAGCGCCGGACGGAGCAATGGTGCCTGTCACTCCCAGATGTGAGTCGAGTGCAGATATGAGTCACGCATGCGTCGCTTTGAGACAAGTAGCATATAAGATGCTAACGAGAGACTTCTGTAATGTCAATACAGTAAAAATGGACCGACAAGTTAGCATCAAACACAACAAAGGCTGTCACTTGAATGGTGTTTTCAGCTAACATTAGCAATCAAACAATCATAGATAGCTACGTTTTTCAAATGATCTTCTGTTATTGTTTGTAATGAGAAAAGTTTATTATTTCATGGATTTCACAAATTAGTTAAGTTAAGCCGTAAACCGTTGAGCATTAGCGACTCACATCTGCACTCGACTCACATCGGGGAGACAGAGCCTCTGCAAAATAGCCTCGGGATAGAACTTGTTTTGGTGGAACATGTGTACGTTCAAAAGTAGTTTTAGTGGTGCAACAGAAAGCTCAGATTGGACAGATGGTCTAGCTAGTTGTCTGGATTTACCCTGCAGAGATCTGAGGACCAGGTAACCATAGTCCTCAGAAATCCACCGGAGTTTAAAATTGTAACACAATGAAAGTGGAAGGTGACGGACATCCGGCCAAAATTAGGGACATTCAGCAGAATTTCCGGCAGCACCTGAACAATCCTGGAAATGAAACATTGTCAATATAGACTAGAGTACAGTTGGCCCACCACAGTCCAGACAAACGGTGCCATCTGAACAGGTGGGCTCGGGTGTGGTTCACGTCAGGATTGATAACCAACTGGTACATATAGGGTATAGGGTTGCTTATTTGGAGGGGATTTTCTTTACCGATAGCCTGCCCTTGTTTTTTTATTTTTTTTAAACAATGTGTTTATTGAGTTTCATTTCATAGCCTACCCTTGTTAACGGTCATTAACAACGACAAGCAGGCAACAGAGTCCCATTTCACCTATCCAGGATGCTCAGAGATGGAGACCTCATACTGTATCTAACAAATCCTAACAGGCTCTTTATAAGCTTTAACTACTTTATTAATATTTAATAAATCGTTTCCTGATGTTGTATAGATCAGTTAACCATTATTTAGAACAAATTATGGGTTGCCAGGTTGTCAAAAATTCCTTTTGTTTGGGTGGTAATAAGGCAGTTATACGTGTTGGTCATCCATCAGTAAAGTCTGATTGGTTTCTCTCTTTCTTTGTTTTTTTTTTTTAATATAACTTTTTGGGGCTCTTCCCTTTATTATATAATGACAGTGGATAGACAGGAAAGGGAGAGGTTGGAGTCAAACCTGGGTCGCTGCAAAGGACTCAGCCTACATGGGGCTCACGCGCTTACCGTGTGCTAGAACATCAAGTCTAATATTGTCTAAATTATATTCACGTCATTACATATGATGAATAATTGTTGTTTGGGGCGATTATGCAAATAGTAGCTTGATCTATAAGTCTTAAATAAATCACTCATTAAACCTTAATAAAGCTACCAGTAAAGCATCTAAATATTTTAGGAGGGTGACATATTAGAAAGTGGTATTAAATTATGTCTGTGTGATTTTGAATGAACACCAAAGAAAGGCTGGCACTATTGTTCTGTAAAGTAATCTCATGCGTCAGGCACGGTAAAAGTGTAAACAATGTATAACAGAAGGAGGCTGTGAACATCAGCCAGTAGACCCTCGGCACTGTCGCAGTTAAAAAGGGAATCACACATTTTGGCAAAACACTCATAACATCTTAAGGGAAAAATGAGCTTCATCTTTAAACTGCTCAAATTTCCATTTCCATTTGATTGTTCTTTCAAACTGCTGCGTATTAGTTTGGCACAGCGGGCAGATAGAGTCCACTCTATAAAACTAATCTTTAAACCATTTTGTTTCTGGGCATCTTCACTTCGACCCAGAAATCTGCAGATTATGCGGTCAGACAAGTGAAGCAGGCAAAGGAAATAAAAAAATAAGACTACAAGTTTCTTCATGGACCAGATACAGAAGGTGAATATTTACACGATAAGTAAGCCACTATAAAGTGGAACATTTTTACTTTTTAATTTGTTTAATTTGCTACAAAGCCCCTAAAAATGCCCTCAGGCTACAAATTGATTGGTATTCTGCACCAAAAAGTAATACTTTTTTTTAACCTTAGACATTCAGGATGCAGAAAAGGAATCTGTTACAATACTAATGCAAAATCAGTCTGCTAAATATTCCGGTGCTGCTCCTGTCGTTGATTTATCAAAAGTGACAAATGAGGATGATGTCTCAAAAGCCATACGGGTTAAAAGTGAGGCTGATGATGACATCCGTCTTTGTAGGTGAAGAAAATAAATAAAGATGAAAACTGCTAATTTCTTCACTCTGATTACTGCTGTCACTTTAGATTCATCTATTGTGTGTGTGCAGATTTGTCAGTCAGTTTCATAGCCTTAAACACAATCTCCCTGGGAAATACTAAGGTCAAGAGGGATCCATAAATAATCCCTAAGTCTGACTCCTCCACTAAGCGGTATTCAAAGAGGATCGATAGGATGTTGTGATTCAAACACAAAAACCTATTCTTTTGCTTATCAGCAAAGCTCTCTCCCAGCACTTTCTGGTGATCAATTATTAAAATCAACTTCACATGGCCCGTACGTGTCAACGAACTGGGGAAGTCAGATTTATTCTATATGCTAAGACTTTTGAGAGGTAATTTTTCATCTGAGTGGCCTTTAGCATTTCTTATTAAAATACATTATTGTTCTTGTAGATTTATTTATTCAATGTGATAGCTCATTAGTCAGATTAATGTAATGCACTCTCTTCTCACTAGAAATGGTTTGCCTGGAAAGAAGGTCCGTCTCGCTGTAAATAAATGACACGAGTTAAAGTTCAAATCTGCTTTTTGCCAAAATGTTATCTTTCATTATGCATCTATTTTTAAATATGGGGTGATGCTAAATGTAATTTGCTGTACTACAGTTGTACAGAAGACCAACTCTCAGCTTCAATATTCAGAATTTACTTTAAGTATGAAAAGTAAGCAGCAAGTTTTGAACTGAAGACTAAACGAAAGGTCATGGGATTGTAAGTGTTATTACAATTCATCCTCAAGGGAGCATGAATGCATGTACCAAATTTCATACCACTCTTATTAAATATCCGTCAAGACATTTCACTCAAAATCACAAATATCAACCTCATGGTGGGGCAAGAGGAAAAGTCAGATCATCACCAAACTCTGTAGGATTCATCCTCTGAAGACCATGAATGTCCGTATGAAACTTCAGAGCAATCCATTAAATGTTGAGATATTTTAGTCTGGACCAAGATGGTGGACAGATGAAGCTGCAGGCTGACACTGCCATTCAGAGAGACATTTTTAAAGTAGCAAAACACATTTTTTTAGAAGTTTCAAAGATTCAACTCCAACATGTTTGCTATCTCATTATTTCATCATGTTTTATTAAGAAGTACTAACATAATAAACAGATGAAACCTTAATTCAAGCACAAATAATTCAAGGAAACCTACCCATGTGAGAATTTACAGGTTAGTGTTAAAAACTGTTAAATAACTTTAATAACCAAATGAGTTATTCATGTTTATTCCCATGCTGTCAACAAGCAGTAGCACATCTTAAAAGATGGAGTGGAGCAAGAAAAGAAAGGTGGAACCATCAGCTGTTCTTTAGAAACAATTTGACTGCCATTCAAAGCATAGTGTACATGAATGCAAAATATGCAAAATAAAACATCTCTTGAGTTAGAAAGTTAGAAGTGTGTAGAGGTCTGGGGAACACTTGGATTCATTAAAATGTGTATGCACAGAAATAAAAAAACTTTTTCAAATTTCATGTTCATTGTCAGGCTGATGAAACACCAGCTGTTAATAGTCTCTTGATTTCACACAATGCAATCCATACCTACCCAAAGTGTTTAGACACAACTGTGGGTGAGGGCTTGGCATTTTATAATTTATCATAATAGGTTGTTTTTTTGAGAGCCATTTAACAGAAACATTCTGAAATGGCGATAAGTGTGTTGTCATCACGATAGCTGGCAAATACATCAACATCAGTCAGTCTTTTACTGTGTAAAAGTAAAAGCCTGACTGATTAGACTGGCTCCTAAAAGGATTTTTATATTTTTTTGGGGGGCTTTTCCCTTTATTTTTCTTGATGGTGACAGTGGATGGAGCTAGAGGCCACCAGCCATCACCTAAAGATTATATTTATATATATTAATATTACATAGATTTGAAACACCAAATACAATACTTATTTTTTTTAACTACAGCATTTGGTGTACTAAAACATATTTACTTTGTTTTCTCTATCTGGTAAGCATGATTAACATTTTTATAGTTATATATATTTGGGTAACTCAAAGCAGTTGTATAAGTTACTCTGTAAATATTAAAAAAGTCTGCTGACTTGAACCAGAAAAGACATATTTTCTTTGTCAATATTAATGCAACACCAACATCTTTACCCAACCTTTAAGGACTACATTGGTTTTGCATGTTTTATGTTCATTGAAATACATTTATTACTGTTCCAGTCAGCCATTGACTTCCATTTAATGCCATGCATTTAATTGTTCTGAGGTAATGCAGAGCCAAATTTTAATAAAGCATCACCACACAATGATAATGTAACACTGACAATGTCTACTTATTGATTTTCATACCTGGCAAAAATGAAGGGAAATCAATGGAAGTCTGGAATTGTTCAAATCTGTAATGCACGTGTAGATTTGATCTTGAGGGACTAAAATTAGCATATTCTGATGCCAAAAAACAATTTTTTAATAGCTTAAAAAAATCAACTCCATCTTGTTAATTATTATTTCATTATTTCATAATGTTTTACTAAACATGGTAACACGAGAAAGTGATGAAATCTTAACAAACAATGATAAATAATCATTTACTCTGTCACCACTGAATACATTTTTCTACAAATACACTGCTATTCACAATAATTAACATGTGTGTCAAGAAGATTATATCTTTAACCAAATATGCCCTGTTATTCTGACCTCAATGAGACAATACAATGCTACAATTATTATTGTGGAAGGCTGAACTTTAATTGAGACTAAAAAGAAACTTGTTGAAATGAAATTACTAAGTTATTCATATGCACCAATGGCTCCATTTTGATATTTTATTGTACAAAAAAGCCCTGTTTAATAACTTTTACAACCAAATCAGTTATTCATGTTTATTGCTATTTTCCCCCCAGTAGTAGCCTCTCTTAAGCTTCTGCATAAAACAGCTGACAGAAAAGATAGGGTTAGGGAACATTAGCTATGCTTTGGGAGCAATTTGACTGCCATTACTGTTTAAGTACATTGATTTCCATGTAATACCATTTTGTCAAAGTTACCTAATAGTTCTGAGATAATGCACAGCACACTTTTCATAATAGAGCATCACTACACAATGATAATGTAACATTGGTGAAGTCTGCCTATTGATTTTCATCCTGTGCAGAAATGAAGGGAAATCAATAAAAAGTCTGGATTTGGAAGTTGATTAAAATCTAAAGCTGTAATGCTGGGTATAGTTCACATGTCGCTAAGAGACTAAAACTTGCAAACACAAACACACACTCAGAGAGAGAGAGAGAGAGCAAAAGCGAGAGCAAGAGACTTTTATAAGTCACCAGTGCATGCTTATGGGTTGATACTTAAGCCATTTGGAGTCAACCTATTGGGTTTATCCTCTGGCACTAAACAATATATAAATATATATGCATTATTTATTTTTTGACAACTTGTTTATGCAATTCTAAACAAATTCCTATTCAACACTTATTCGTCTCACTCCAACTCTCAAAAGCAGCCTGCTTTGCGCATCAAAGAATTTAAATTGCCTCTCTTACTCTTGTGCAAAGTAGGACACACCTTCACTCCGGGGAAACACTGCCCACCTCTACGGCTATTTGAGGAACTACGTCCTCCCAAAGGTCTTGATTTCTAAAGTCAACAGTATTTGTATAATATGTAGCACTGACTCATCTCCACTCTAAATGCCAACCTCTACTCAAGGTAAAAAAAAGGGGCCAGATGATGTCTTTTTCTTTTTACTATGTCAGAAAAAAAGACAGCGATTACAGATAAACACTGTTTACAAAATGTTCTAATACTGGCTTTTTGAGATGATGTGAATCCAGTGTTTGATCACAGTCCTAGGGCAATTTTTCAAATCTATCTGCACTACAAAACAGTCTAATGGAAAAAAACATTTGCTGTGCTCTGATTGCAGATTATCACAACCCAGTGAACAAACATTTGTCTTGTCAACATCTCCAGCATGAACTACTTCTTCATGATTGGGATGCTATTTGAATTTCACCGCATGCTATTTTTCATGTCAAAAAGTCCCTCTCACATGTATTACTCATCAAATGTGCTAAAACCTGCTCACAGGACATCCTGCTGGCCACAGGATCTGAGGATGACACCATTTAACCACATCCTTCAGGGTTTATGAAACCATTTTTGCATGTCATCCCCCTCTTTCTCTTTCCACATTTGTCCTGTCATCCTCCACCTCCCACTGTTCAGTAAAGGCAAAAATCACTTTACTTGCATTCTGTGACAGACTGCAACTGTTAAAGGATATCACAGCCATAATATGCAACTTCTGCCTTTGGAGAAAAAGTATACTGTTAGTCTAGTTATTTGATAATGAAATGAAAATGAAACATGTTGTTTTTACAGGTCATTTTCCTGCTGTTGGTTCCAACTAACGTAATAAGGTCTAATCAAGAAAAGATGCTCTTTTAATCAGCTGAACCCATAATAATGTGAAATGCATTGACAAACAAACCAACATGTAGGAAGAATACATTTCCCTTCATTAGATGAATACTGAATTAATATTTTCTTAATTGAAGCAGTTTTTTTTTTTTTATGAAATTATTCTGGAAATCAACAACAACTTAAGCCAACCAAACAACATTTTCACTGTAATTAGTACCAAATTATATACTTCATTCCAGGAAAATAGGTCTGAGGAAGTTATTTGAAAATCATAGACCCATAAAAAACAACTTAGTTATAACTGAGTTTTATGATTTCATCAAAACATAACTCATTTAAAACTGAAACATGCACCAATGAATACTTGGTTGTATAATGAGCAGAGACCAACAGATAGAGAAACAACCAAGGTGGCGGCTGCAGTAGCGTGGCCGACTAGTTTCATTAACAGACATTTCAACCACTTCTTTTTTTTAAATAACATTGTGTAAAGTGTCAGTTTTCAGAAAAGTGTTCGGTTACACATGTACCCATGTACAGATGCCCTCAAGAGCACGCCAAACCTGTAGGTGGCAGTGTAATGAGAAGCTCAAGCCCACGTTAGCCAATCAGAATCCTGAAATTAGCAACAACAGCAACGAATCACTTAGACCTCCATTTGTCTCAGCTTACATGCAAACGTGCAAACGAAGATTTCCAAAATCTCCACTCTGGCCGGAATTTTTAGAAAGTCTCGTTTTCAGAGCCAAATTCTTCATTTGCGTGTACACAAAGGGCACAAACTAAGGGAAATGTTTTCATTTTTCAAAATAACCATGTACGTGTAAACAGGGCCAGAGTTGCATGGTGGGTAGTCTATATCCATCCATGGCTTCGGTGCCGCCAAAGATTTTGCTGGATGTCCCTCTTTTTGGACAGATATCCGTCTGTCTCTGTGTTGGTGTTCTAACCTCCGGTGGATTTCTGAGGACTATGGTTACCTGGTCCTCAGATCTCTGCAGGGTAAATCCAGACAGCTAGCTAGACTATCTGTCCAATTAGAGTTTCCTGTTGCACGACTAAAACTACTTTTGATCGTACACATTGCAGTAAAACAAGTTCCTCCCTGAGGCAAGTTGCAGCGGCACCGTTGCTCTCTCCGGTGCTTAGCCCCGCCCAAGATGATCCTGATTGGTTTAAAGAAATTCCAATAAACCAGAGCATGTTTTTCTCCCATTCCAGAATGCTGTGTGGACTAGCCAGACCCTCCTCTGCAGCACTGTGAAAGAAGGTCTGGCAAAGCAAGACTGCATAGTGAGTAATGTAAGCGCAAGGAAGAATGATGCGGCATCGATTCTGATCCTTTTTTTTGTCCATTGCTACTTTCAGACAATGTTAGAGAAGAGCAGTACCAAATAGAAAGAGTATTCTTATAATGCTTCAGCATTTAATCATATTTTTATGTGCTTCCTACTTTGAAGCAACAGTAAGGAGAAGACCATTTTCCTTTCGGATTTCCATATTTTTTTACTTGACTGGCCTGCACAGAGCATTAGGGATGAGTTGTCTCTTATGTTGGTTGGGTAGAGCACTGATCCCTGCAGCCTTCCCAGAAGAGCAAAGGCTGTAAACGCAGCTTATTTATGGCCCGTGGTTCACTTATGACTCTAATGTTGTTTTATTCAGGGGTCTACACACTGGCCATCTATATTGTGTCATGTATATGAAATAATCTATACATGACACAATACCACAGGACCTAGCAAGACCCCCTTGCTACCTTCCTTTCCTCTGCATAAACTGAATATGTGTGTATTATTTGTGTTTAACTAGTGAATTCTGGTACAGCATGAAACAAATGGCTGGCAGCATCCGCTGCTATAAAGGCCATTTGGTGGAGTTTGGCACTAAGAGCCTCACTGAACTAGCACTGGAAGGCAATTTATTTATTTTTTTTAACATTGTTTGATTTATTCTTTTATGAGATCAAAAAACATTTTGTGAGCCAGAAGTGGGCAAGAGGGCATCACATATGAAGCTTCAGACAAACAATACATTATCATATTACATAAACAATCTCATAGCACTAAAAACTCATAGAGAGAGAAGAGAGAGAGAGAGAGAGAGAGAGAGAGAGAGAGAGCATTGCAGTACCACTGCCTGCAAAACAATACATCCCACAGGATTCATCTCATACTGAGGCTTTGAACTCAGTGAGAGAAATTAATTTCTAAAGTTTTTCTGCAGGCAGTTCAACACAAAGGGTGAACAGCAGGTTCACTCAATAGGGACAGAAGGACTATGACCTCTACTGACCGCAACATCGATGTCTTAAAGCGCCCATATTATGCTCATTTTCAGATTCATAATTGTATTTTGAGGTTGTAACAGAACAGGTTTCCATGGTTTCATTTTCAAAAAACACCATATTTTTGTTTGTAATGCACATTGCTGCAGAGCCTGTTTTCACCCTGTGTGTTTAGGTCTCTGTTTTATCTCCAGAGTGAGACATCTCTCTAGTTTTATCTCCAAAGTGGGACATCTCACTTGTTTTAGCTCCAGAGTGAGAAATCTCCCTGCTATCCTATCTTTGTTGGGAGTCCCACATGCTCAGTAGCAAGCTAAGGTCCCATCAGCTAGATAACACTTTCTCCAGCTTTGGTCAGTCCAAGGAAGGATTATCTGGGAGACTTCTTCTAGACGAGGGCCACATGTGGAATACCTGCACAACAGGGACATGGAAGTAGTTCTTTTGGAGATTATGGTCAACTAGTGTGTGTTGTAGCAGTGTTTTGCCATTGATAACGAGCTAGCATGCTACGGTTAGCCACCTTGTCTCGACAGTGACGTAGAAAGCCGTGCAGATGTTGAACAGCTCACCCGGAGACTGAAGGCAGAGGACATTCAGAAACCGGATCTCACTCAAAACAGCATGAATAGTTATTTTTCCAAGTTTTTTTTCATAATATGGGCACTTTAATAATAAGTAGGGAGCTGTTTTAATAATTGATTACCTTACGGTAGTGTTATGTATTAGTTGTCAGCCATTACTAATTGATTTACTTAAGCATATTTACAATTCAGTGATTAAGATGAATAATTGAAACAAAATATGGAAGGCTCACTATAATGGAGTTTTCCTCTGCAGCAGAAGTGTAACCATGCTGGTTTTTCATCCTTACTTTTATTAATAGTTTCATACTTGTAGCTTTCTTTCAAGCAAATCTGTTTTATTTGATGATAGCTACAATTGCGGTGCTATGAAAGCTCAATTCCATCAAGAAAAGAAAAAGAAATGACATGGAAGAGAAAGTGCATGTAACTTCTGCAGGGGAACTTTTGTGGCAAAAGTGATTCCCACAATTCCACTCATGTGCCGTCCTATGCAAATTAATTTAGTGTTGATGCTCAAAATGAAGTCACAAACCCTCCAGCCCCCCGACCCAAGCTCTCCATCCCCGAGGTTGCTGGTGTGGTGTTCCCTGTTGAGGCCACCTTATTAAGCGGAATGACAAACACTTCAACACTTGAAGTGAAGAGATGCTGCTGGGGAGGAGGCGGTGTGCTTTCCCACATTTCAGTTGCTTGTTAGCTTTCCAGAGTACTTTATTATTCTGTTTCGAACATCATCAACTTCACAGACTGCTTTCTGTTTGGCGGAATCTAACCACTATAAGTACATTTTCTCTAGTTCTGGTTTCAGATACTGCTATATGTGATACTTTATTCTTAGGTTACTATTGTACTTTTACTCCATTACATTTATTATAGTTACTAGTTACTTTACAAGTTAAGAATTTAAATATAAAACCTCTGATGAGCCTTATAATATATAAAGAATTATGTTAAACTACCCAACAGTATAAGATAAGTTAAAAGCTCAATGTGAACCAATTACAATATTAAAATGCTGAAGCATAAGTAATAATAATCTAATGATTATAATATTATAAGAAATAAGTGCATCAGAAAAGGCAGGGAAGAACAAATTTTTCCTAATTTCAAGGAAACAGACAATGTGTGTTAGGCCCTGTCTTTATATATATATATATATATATATATATATATATATATATATATATATATATATATATATATATATATATATGTATATATATATGTATATATACATATATAGTATATATATATATATATATATATATATATATATATATATATATATATATATATATATATATATATATATATATATATATATATATATATATATATATATATATGTGTATATATATACTATGTATGTATGTATGTATGTATGTATGTATGTATGTATGTATGTATGTATGTATATACTATATATAAGAATGAGAGGACTTGGTAAAAAAAAAAAAATCAATACCACATTTGAGAACTGCACAATGAACTCAACCCTGATATTTAAATATATTTTCCCTGAAAATAAACTGCAACTTCACATGACAGGCTGGGTCCAGACTGACAGGGCGAGCAACGCTTGAGGCACTGCTGCCACAAAAAAACACAGTTTAATACTTGCTTTTCCTCCACCACCGCAATATTTTACCCCACTGGCTTTCTAATTCAATGTATGACCTCTTGCCAGAGCGTTTTTAAAAGTCTTCAGGCAAAGATCCAGCAGCTTTAGGTTTGGCCAATGACAGATGAGCCGCAGAGGCAGGAGCAAGACAGCTTGCCCTGGGAAAACCACGGAGCTCTGGTCAGCCTGCAGGGGTGAACTTCTGCTGCAGTGAAGGGAGGCAACAAGCTCCTGTAACATTATTTTCTTTCTACAATATGGCACTCTCCTTTCAAACCCGCCACCAGCCACAGCATGCATTATTTGCAACTAAACAGTAGGAGATCATTATTGACCCAGGCAGTTTATCTTGTCTGGTTCTCTGCCCAAAACTGGCAATGTGTTGGCTTACTTGATCTCCACCAGCAGGTCATTTCAACGCTGAGGGGCCCGAACAGAAAACGCCCGGTCACCTTTAGTTTTCTGGTTTGACCAAAAAATGGCCAGAAATGACCTGCACAGGAGCTCAGGTTGCATTCAAACTCTTAGGGAGTCAGGAGGTTAGCTATATACCCTGGAGCTAACCCCCAACTAGCTTTAAGTCATCATTAAAACATTAAAATCCACTTTTACATGGACTGGGAGCCAATGAAGTGATTTCAAAACCAGTGTTATATGTTCTCTCCTGTTGGACCTGGTAATGAGTCTAGCTGCAGCATTTTGAATCAGCTAAAGTTTAGTAAGGTTTTGTTGTGTCACCTATACAGAAAAGTTGAGTGCATATTTCCTTCTTTTGCACTTGGATGGAGACACGTTTAACACAGATTCACTGATTAATAGCACCAAAGGGAGAGAATATGAGAGCAACAAAAAGACAAGCCAAGTTACCCTCTGGTGTAACTAATTGCTACCATAGAGGTTTTTTTTTCTATTTTGTCAAGTTGTTGGAATGAGGCAAAGCTCATTTAGTAATTGGATATGCAAGCAAGAAAGTGAATAATAGATCTTAAGGAGTAAAAGGGTTGTTTTGCATATGAGGGGAAGCTTCTATTTTGCATATTGTAAGTAGTACACTTGAGGACGCCGGTCATTTTCTTTCATTGATGTATGTGCTTTTATGTTTGCATGATGTGCAAGTGTACACCTGTTTCATGATTAAATGACACAAACATTTTTGCTTTAATCCCTGATAAAAGGATTTTCTTATGCTTCATATTAATCCATGCCCCACCTCTTTCAATCTGTAAATGTGTACATGTGGCATCAATTTATTGTATTAGACACAAAGATGACAACATATGTACCTGTGCTGACAGACCATTTAAAGCTAATTGAAAGTGAGATGGAGCTATTTTTTTTAAAATTATCTGTTATTTATTAATGCACTGGTCACAAGTAGAATGAGTCTCCCAACTGTTCCACTTTGACTCATGAATACAGTAGATCTGTGCCATGCATCCTCTGTGCCATTGTCGTCCAGTGCTGGAGGGAGCCTGCCCTCCAGTTATGCCGTTATCAGACGACTGATAAAATGTTAACAAAGAAGACATTAGAAAGCAAACGGGAGACAGCTGGTGCAATCTTAGCAGAGCAGAGCAGAGCAGCAGTGGCGATGTCAGACAGTCATTCTGAGTCGCTGCCAAAAGCCACAATATGGTCACTAAAATTGCACTGCATGGACAATTTGCTTCTCTGTACAAGAAAAAAAAAAAGGCTCTTGAAGACTTAGCAGAGCAGAAGAAGAGTACTTTTCAAAGCTTGCTTTTGAAAACTATCTTTAACCTAGCATCTTTATCATTAGTCTCATTGAAATCCTAAAAAAATATAACTGGCTTGAGACTATTCTTTAAAAACAACACAAACACCTCTTTGTTTTTGTAACAGCAGCTATGAGCGCTAACTTGTAATCACCTTGAACTTCACCTGTGATCCAATTGTATAAACACCCAGAGGTCCCACTCTAACATCCATCTTAAAAAGAAACTGTTGTTAAGAGGCACAAAAAACACAACTGGAGTCTATTGTGAATATGGAGTATGATCACAACGTGTTATTCTTTGCATGAAGAGGGAGTATCTGAATAACAGCCATTGGCACATGTTTAAAGGGGCACTTTGTGGTAAACATGTGAAAAGAGAAAAAACAAATGTCTCCCAGCTTTGCGTTGAATGCATCATCTGACAGGGAGTTGAGATCTCGTACAACGACAGCCATAGCAAAGGTCCACCTCAGGGGTGAGACGATTCAACACAGGAGGCAAAAACAGACAACTGATAAATCTAACCGGCATCTTGTTCGGTCACAAGTGGCTGAAGATAACATGGCTTAAAGTCTGTTGTTGACAGCAATAAATCATGTGGACAAAATACCAATTATACTGATAAAACGTTACAGTTTAAATCAAATATTTAACCCTCATGTTGTCCTCGGGTCAAATTGACTCTTTTTCCTTATCAATTTTCTTTTTAATTACC
The DNA here is from genome assembly GCA_013375575.1 of Percina caprodes. NCBI lineage: Eukaryota > Metazoa > Chordata > Actinopteri > Perciformes > Percidae > Percina > Percina caprodes. The sequence goes on from JABXJD010000046.1 coordinate 2,682,862, forward strand.
CAAAATAACATGATTGATTCCACACAACGCTCTTTGGCAAGTACAAATCTCTACTTTCATTAATTTTGGGGCGTCTTATTCAATTTTACAGCATTTGGAAAAAGTATTAAAGTGGTTTTGGAATATTATTGAGTAAGAATTGACATATTCCAGTCTGTGATAATCCATCAACATACTTTCCTTTAATTTTAGTTTAAATAATTCTTAATTTCTGCTTTTCTAATGCAAATATTAGGCATAACTTCCTAAAAATGAGGTTTAGCGACCATAAATTTAAAAAATAACTGTAAAACTAAAGTAAATAGGTTAGTGTTACTTAGTGTTAAATGTCAAAATGTAAAATGTAAAAATGTAAGAAAAAGTTAAAAACATTGATTAAAAAGCGTCGAAGTGTTGTTTTTCAATTCTGACGGGAAGACAACACAAGGGTTAAGTCAACTCATAACTGATCTTTAATGGTCATCCTACACCGAAGGGTTGGCTTACAGAAAAATTGTTTTTTTTGCGTTGGTTGTTTCTTTGAGTTTATCTTTGAGCCAGCAGGACCAATTTTTGGCCTGCAGCAGTCAGCAGTGAGTGCCGGCAGTGCTGACAGAACACACATTTGTCATAATTGTCTGCAGGCAAGCACACAAAAATAGTACTTACAGTTGTTGTGCAGGTTTTCTGCTTTGACAAGTAAACATGTAGTTAACATACCGTGGGGGAACACAACCAGATCTACTATTGGCAGGAAACATTGTAAGTTGTGCGACATCATGAGTTCAGGACTGGATCTCTGAACCATGAATACTGGGACTTATTAGTATTTGATTGAAAGAAAAAGGTAAATACAGACCAAATCTATTGTCTGTATAAAAAAACATAAATTTTGTGACATTTCTGTCAAAGTGCTTTAAATACAATGCATGCCATTTTGTTTGCATGTTTGTCAACTATTAATAATTTTAGTAGTATTGGTGTGTGGAGGGAGAGATCTGTAATACCTTTTGTTGTATCATACGTGACTGCTATTTATCAAATGGGGTGACCTCTGGCCAGTGCCCTTAGCCACATCCACAGAATCTAGCTATGATGGATGCCTTATTAGGGACCTTTATTAGTGTACTTTAGCCGGGAGATAAACTTTGTAATTAATGTCTCAGTTTGAGTATATCTCATTTATTTCAATCGGATAAAGGTGACTCTTCCAGCCGACCGGAGAACAATGGCCATCGGAGAAGACAGCAGCTTGGCAGCCAAGCGGAGCCTAGGAATGCTGAATAACAATCCCGTCATCCATCATGGTATGTAGGGAGTCGGCAGGCTGTGTTTGTCCCAAGGAGAAGCTCAAAGGAGCAGTTCCCAACCATGAGGGATGGCAAGACTGAAAACGCCTGACTAAAAACGGCCACTTTCCTCTCACTCTGAGTATATTCTTCAAAAGAGAACACCATACAGTAGTAGGGTTGTAGTTCAGCATCTTCCTTGGCACTGTGGACTTCAATTAGAATCCAAAGCGTTTTAGCTGCCAGGGGTGCCAATATGTACTACTGGCATGCTGCTGTAATCTACAGTTCAATTTTACCCACGCATCATTAAAATCAGAGCTGATAGATGACATAATGATGAGAGCAGCCTGAGCTCGGCTCAGCTACGGTCTGTCGTGATGGCAGTAGTAATTTTCCTGTTAGGCTGGCCCCTCCTGTTTACTTAACCTTTCCGCAGTCCTCATTAACTCACCAACACCAGCAACTATGTTGGGTTGCCAAGGGCAAACACAATGGGCAGATGGAGCCGAGCTGAAACCATCACTTAGCTGGGCAGAGGTCAGTCTGCTATCCTGCTGGTCCAAACTCTTCACTCTGAATCTTAACAAGTTGTTACATTATTCCTGCTGCCAGCTATGCAACAAGCAATAACCAGTATTTCACAAGCTTTCATTGTCCTTTAAGGATAAGGCGAGGTGTAAATCAGCAGGGTGTTAAGGGAAAGAAATCTCACACTATTTCCTACTGCTCTAAAGATACTCTAGGCTTTGTCTCTAGTATATATATTTTTTTCAACGAATACCCTTCAGTTTAGCTCCAAGAAAAAGGACAAAACGCAAACCTAGCACTGGGGGTAATGGGATATGCAGTCATTCATTCTTCTGCTGGTTCATGCTCTCTGGCCTAATGACATCTTGGAAAACGGCCACACTGATACAGTAGCACCTCGTGAATTCACAGCTACTATTAATCCAGAGAAGGAGAACGGTCTGATTACACACAGTAATAAAAGACACAGGCTCACAAACCACGAAACACTGAGAGTTAGCCGTGACCACATATAAAGAAAACACAACAGCACTGACATTTGCAATTAAATACTCAGGAAATGCAATGCAGTCATTAAAAGCTGCAATCTGTTACTTTCCTCTCATTCAAACAGAAGCAAAGATTGCAGAACATCTGACAGTCCGACTTTCACAAAACTGTATTTTTTTGTTGTTGTTAGTGAGCAGTGAATCATGAACACATCATTTACAGAGATGGTGAAGTTAGACGACACCACTATCAAGTGAAAACTGATGGATGGAGAGGGTTTTCAAGCACACTAAATGCTGTTTGGTGTTGTAGGTTTTCACCACTTTCCAACACGCGGAGCTACAGTTTATAATAATCAAATCAAAAATGAACGATGAATTATGGATCCGTCAGAGCAAGACAAGCCAGGCTAGTGCATTACATGCTCTCTCCCCTGGTTTACTGTCTGCTACCAAATAAAGGCAAACACGCCAAAAACTAATCTTCAAAAGTCTAATCACCTAGTGATGAAGCTGCAACAATGAGTCTATTAATCCATGAGTCAGTCAGCAGAAAATTAAAACTTTTAGATAAAAGATGAATTGGTTAAGTAATTTTCAAGCAACATTGCTGAGCACTTCCAGGTTCTAAAAAAAATAATGAAAAATGTGATGGTGAACTGATTGTCTTTGGGGTTTGGGCTATTGATTAGACAAAACCAATTATAGTGATGTCTTATATAATAAGACGTCACTTTCGGCTGTGGGAGATTTTCCACTATTCTGTGACATTTAGTAAACAAAACAACTAATGAAATTATTGAGAAAATATTCAGTATAATAATCGATCATGAAAATAATTGCTAGTTGGAGCCCTAGTCAAAGCCTGTACAAATCAAACTATTGACAGAGCTGCTGTAGGGACCATAGAGCAGGAGCTTTTTTAGAGATTCAGCATGAGATTAAACGGCTGCACAGGAAAATTACAGTCACGAGTTGTCCACCGAAATTGCTAACTTTAGCTAACACCACTTGCGTGAATAACATAACGTAATTCCAATGAAACTAGTTGCCATGCAGACAGTAGCTTTCTACTGTACGATTTGTCATTCCTAACCTGACAGACACTTGTTATGGTGGCTCAGTTTGATGCATTGGGGTAGTGTATTAAACGTAAGCTATTGAAAGTGAAAGTATTGAAATGGACTGTGGAGGACCCCAAACCCATGCATGCATTACTATGTCACGCCGCCACAGGCTGCACTTTGAGCAAATATGCCATAGAGGTAAGCAAGAAAACATGTCTTTTGTATTTATTTTATATGGTTTTAATAATCTTCCTAATTAGTTTGGCACCTCAGAATGACACTCTCAAGTTGGGGCATTGGGACATTTTTAGAAACCAAACCATTGAGAAAATAATACATGTTCAACTGTGAATACAATTGCCAGAATGTTTTTATTGTGTATTAAAACATTTCAATGATGTACAACAGGAATAACTTCAGATTTTTTTTCAGTGACCCCCATATGACTAAAAATAAATTGTAAGGCTGGTTGCACAGTTTCAAGTACCTGCGTCTGTGCTGCTCTCCCAGTCGACCTGTTAAAGCAGATGGCCGGTAATGTCAGAGCTAGCAGGAACTTCCTCTCCCAAGCCCAACTTTGTCTCTGTCAGGTCCCACTGGTTATTTGAAATGCTCACAAAAGGTCACGCCTGCCATGTTAGAGTAAACAAGAGGCCGGTTATACCAACGTGTTTTGTCTCTGTAACACTCTCAGTGGGACGGACGCACTCTGTTTTGTTTAAGTGGGCCTGTCTCCAATCAGTTAAATCAACAGCAACCATTTGGAAGAGGAGCCGGAGTGACAGGTGAGCTGTGGCACTGTCTGCTTTCCTTCCCCACGTTATCAGCGCTAAGGTTTGTGAATGGCAGGACTTGAGCCACTCTCCTGTCGATAGTGAAACAACCCACAGAGACATGCAGGAAATCCATTAGCCCAATGCTGCTGTTTGACATGCTCCAAGTGAACTGCACTTATCCTGACATGCTGCCATCTGAGGCTGTCCTGTGGCTGAATTAGTGTACTGCATCGTCAGTCTGAGGTGACAACCAAACAGGGATACTTTAGTAATCTGTTTAAAGGTTTTGTCCCCAAACAGCCATTTTGTTATAACCTCTTACATAACCTTGTAAGTAAAGGCTGGTGACTTTCATGCCATCTGGTGACCTCCTCAATGCATCTATGAGACATTTCTCCAGTGAGCAAAATAGCGCCTCACTGTATTATTGGTTATTTCTCTACGGATGTCCTTCAGCCCCATTTAGGTCACTCCCTCCACTCTCTTATACAAGTAAATGTACGCAAAGATTGCAATTCACCTGCTCTTTCTCCGCTTGGCAAATTGCTTTGAGGCCAGGAGAAATTGAAAAAGCTGGCAAGGTCTCAGGTACCTGACAGTGACTGTGACAATGATGAAGTATCCTCCTGTTACTACTGTTGACTTTGCCAAATATCAGAGATCTCCACAGTCTCTACCTCATGCTCTGGGCCCGCCAATTTTATAAACAAGAGAGGGACCAATGCCAATATTTCTATAAGTAGCAGCAACGGACCAGCCTGTAGGATAATGCCTGTCCAAATATCTTGCTGAGAGGTTACTTGGTCTTCATGTTCTGTTTTGATCCTCACTTGATTTTGAAATTTCATGAGAAATCTTTCCCGGGCCTCAGTGGCTTGGAGTGCTGAGAGATTGGAAAGCTAACCTGTTTACAGAAAAGTTGTGAATCCAACAATTGGTGGCAACAGCTGGTGTTAAAACGAACAGGAGGGGCTAAAAACACATAAATGAGTCACTATATAACACAAAAACTATCATCAAAACTATTTTGTGCAAAATAGCAAACTCAGCTGTGTTAATATCCTTTATTACTTATATAGCCTACACATTATTTTATATTCACTGCCGCCTCAAAAGTTTAATAGGTCAGCACAGGTACTGTCATAACCTACTGAAATATAGTTAGCCTAAAACGGACTTATGTGATGACAAATGGCAGTTAGGTAACGTTAGGCATACTTAGTGATTCCAGAGTTTTCCCATTCTTCCTGCTAATGCCTCACGTCTTATTTCCTATATCTATATCTCGTCCTAAAAGCTTGGTTTTTTGATTCTGCACCATGTTGGTAGTGTATCCCACCACAAAGCAAGTTTAAGGCATTTTTCTGAAGGTTTGCTGGCTGACAGAATTGAAAAAATAGTAATGTTTTTTTCCTTCATGGAAACAAAACACTTTACAGTGGTTCAATCAGAATGACAACTGAAAAGAAAGAAAGAAACAAAGAGACCTCTTTGCAAGAGTTCAATAACAATAGAAGAAATAAGCAGTCATTGGTAAAATAAACTGGAAGCCTACCGTCAAAATGAGAGCAGATTTGAGTGTCAAGTGCACAATAATGCAGCCGATAACAAGCTGGAGTGTGGCTTTAGCAAAGCTATTCTTCTGACTTCCCAATAGAAAGTTAGGGTTAGCACTATTGGAACTGGATCAAAGAATATTAGCTGAACATACTATGGACTAACAACTCACAGTTTATACCTCCATAAAAAGGTTTCATCATATGTAACGCAAAAAGTGAAGATAATTCAAATCTGAAAGTCCCTTGTACATTCGCCAATATTTGTATCCATGGGCATATGGAAGTAAATAGGCCTACAGCACACAAAAATGCTACCTAGGTATATACATGTCAAACAAACGTGCACACACATACACACACGTCTTCTCTAACAGCTGAACTCAGAGGATGAGACAGGTTATGACAGAAGTAAAGTGGTTATCTGAGATAAGAAATGTCTATCCTTCAACCGAAAATCATATTTCACACTCCACATTTTATCTGGGAGTAACACCTGTTGCAATAACAACAAGTCAAATTGATACAGACACATGAGGGGCATTCACTTGCCAATATCATTTTAAATCCAGGGCAGGAAAATGAAGCCACACTGTAAAGAATGTATGGAATCCCATTTGAAATCACACTCTGATGTGCAAATTTGTGCAGAGTCAGTTGGTGACTGCAAACAGTAAACCAGGGATCTTCAACAGAGGCTCCGGGACCCCTAGGGGGTCCTCAGAGTCAGTGCAGGGGGGCCTCCAAATTCTTTATTTTGGAAAGTTTATAAAACCATGGCAGCAGTTCTTAGGCTATTTTAATAGCTTAGTATTCTCTGCAAAAATCTTTAGGCCGCCCTATATGTTATTGTGGGCCAGGTTTATTATACAACTTCATTTTATACAATCTATGAAGTAGGGGGTCCCTGCTCCATCTCTCTTTAAGTTAAGGGGTCCGTGGATTAAAAAAAAAGTTAAAACCTGAGCCTTGCTTTTCAAAAGTAGCTTTAAAATCCCATCAGGCTAAACTTCAAGCTAATCCAGCTAATTTGGTTATGTGAAAGCATTTTGAGGATTGATTTTTAAAATCCTGGATGAAGTTATATTGAGTAACAGTGCAATCTCAATTTGAAATAAAGGCAAAACTATGAGTAGCATTCATAGGATTGGCTTAGTGCTGATCATGTGATTGTTGCATGAGGCAGGTTTGTTGAGAACTGTCCCAGCTGCACTCAGGCAGTAGAGTCATTCATAATCTCGTTTTATGCGTGTTCCCACATTGTTACTAGTTTCCTCTGTTTGCACACTTTTATCACGCATGATTGGTGAGGTAGCTTTTTTTCTAGCGGTTAGCATTTTTAAGTGATAATCATAAGCCTGTCACGAAAATGAAACCTTGCCAATAGCATCTTAATTGCATAAGGAATTTTCAGCAAAGTGAGTTCTGCAGTTCAATCATTTAATACATTTAGTGTTCAAATGTGAAATTCCTATTCAATCAATGTCAAATTAAATGACACATGTTCTGGCTCCATTTGTCTTTTTAACAGTTAAGGCTGTTTTACGGTTATGCGGAGGCTCCACGCAGACCTTTCGCCAATGTATAGTTACATAGATGCAGAGAAGTCTGCGAGGGTATGCCGTTGATTCTACGCACAACCATAAAACATCTTTCAGAATCTTATAGTTGAGTTTATGCCTTTTCACTCAGAGTACTCAGTTTCTCAAACTATTGTGTTTGGGTTTTTCTTGTTTACAAAGTTGTATTTATTTTAATTTCATTCAATCTTGTTTTATCATGTATCAAGTATACGTTTTCATCATGACCATGACAATAACCATGTTCTCGTCTGAAATCATCATTATATCAACACTTCATTTTATATGAAGTGTTGATATATTATTATTAATCTAGTTCATGTACAGTATGTGGTTCAGAGTAGAGTGTCTGGGTCACGATCCAGTCTAGTCTAGTCTAGTCTAGTCTAGTCTAGTCTCACATTGCCTGAATTATCTCCACAGCTCTGTTTCAGCGACCAAGTATGGTCTGGCTACACTGCCTATATCCTGGGGTGGGGGAAAAACACTTTGGCTTGTTTCTTTAAACCAATCACAACCCTCCTGGGCAGTGCTCCCCAGATAGCGGAGATGGCAAACAGGGAGGGACATCTGGCGCGTGAAGATGCACCAAATGTCAGGCGTTATCCCAGCAATGTACTTCCCTTGAGCCAGACTACAACCTGGACATGTATGGGCTATATATATGTATATATATATATACAGTTTAAAAGAACCTCGAAAATCCAGACTCATGTCAAATCATTAACATTCTAAACAGGATAACTTGGTTATCCACGTACAAAGAACTACCACGGGCTGCAATTTAATCTAATCCCACAATCGCAGATTCTCAAACGTCAACATAAACACGTTGCATTTCTTCCACAAAGCTAGGGCAGAAAAAATCTGCACGTCACTCGAGTGAATCCACAGTAATGTCCCCTTCGGTGTCCATCGATCACGTCAAACCACTCCTTTAGCTTGGGGACATTTTGTGTTTTGACAAGCCTCACTAGACCGAGAACCCTGTGTTTAAGGCCAAAAGCCTATGTTTATGTGGCTGCTGGCAGACTGGGCTCTGAATTACATCAGGGGTGGAAACCTGATCCATTTATCTTTTGGATTGTGAAGATGCATCTGACCTTGCTGCCCTGAGGAAATGTTGATAAAGCTTTTTACCTCCGAATCGTGCTTGATTGCATTAACTTTTTCTCCGGAGCTTCTGTTACAAATCAGCTAACGTGCAGTGTGTGGGATGCTACGGTACAATATGAGGTAATTTGAAATTGGATAGTTCTCTGTTGTGTTTCCTGCCAACGTAATGTAATGTTTTGAAAGAGTCCTTAAATGAACTGTTTAAATATTTAAAAGACACAAAAATCCCTGTATGGTGCTGTTGAATTGTACAACTGCTGTTCTGGTTTATTTGTGGTTACGCTATCCTGCTCAGTACTGTACACTTCAGCTGCTATGACAAAAAAATTATTCTGGGCGTTGAAATATACGTATACATTGCAACACATGCCATACCTGACAAAAGAAAGGCAACATGATAGATGAGGTGAGAGATAACAAGTGTCAAGACTGTGGCTGCATCTCCACCTCTCTCTGCATCCTCTCTCCTATAGTTCCCAAATATATCCCTGTGCTATCTCATTAAAGGACCAAGTGATATGCACCTGTACATCCAGCTCCCACCTGTTTCAGCTGCTGCCCATTAGCTCATACCGAGAAGTCTCTGCAGTGCAGTCACTTCTCAATCTCTGCCTCTGCAGCCATTCCTGGCACACTCATCACGCTTCATTATTTCCAACAGCCATGTTTAAAGGTATGCTTAACACAAGGTAGTCCTTACTGTACAAAGTGACATCCAACTAAGTTTAAAGGTAAAAATGTGTATTCCTGTTCCAAACAACCAGACTTGATAGCAATAGTTTGTTAAATAAGGTTACAATTCTGCATATTGTGTCTCCCTCCTCACACCTGGATAGTTACTGTGTGAAGTTGTGTTGCTGGTCGGATTACATGTTCACAGAACGTAACACATATTGTTGGAAGGAACCCCTCCCAATTCAGACTTCAGAAAGATTATTTAAAGGGACAATACATGCATGTAACATGGAGCCATTCCCCATGCTACAGCATTTGTAGCTTAAGCTAGGTCGTAATACACATCCCTAGTTGTGGAAGGAAAGGGTTTTGAGACGATGTGAAAGCATACCTGACATTTCTTTAGATGGATCCTGTCCAGGTCACAGCATTAATGGCCGCATCTTTTTAAGTTTGTAAAACCTTTTGGGCAGGTACTCTTAAAAAGTTTGCTTCCTGCTCCACATCATTCACTTGGACTTCTAGGGCAAAGTGTTACCTGAGTTCAAGCATTGATCTCCCTCAGTGCCTATACAAATCCACTCCAGCCAATCACTTTCTGTTACAGGTGAGGCTGAGCACTAACCCATATACAAAAAACTCCAGCCTAATCCCAAGTTCTAACCCTCTAGAGGTGCTATGACAAAGGCAAACGAGAGCTGCGTGGAGTGGAGACACTGCATGGAAGAAGAGGAAAAAAACACTTTATAAATGTTGATAGATCAAAAAAGGATGCAGCATCCAGCATGCCTAATTGGATTCTTGTCAAGCAAGATGAATATTCTTCTTCATGCAGTTCTCTTATCATCCTGGGTCCCAGAATACTAAGCTTCTGTCTCGTCAGGTCTGCTTCATGGCCAGCAGCCTGCCTCCTAACTGTGACTGCTGTCACACTTAGAAGAACGTATCCTTTGTGAAAAAAAAATAATTTGTAGTCTTGGCCACAGAGAAAATCCTCCCAATTTGTACATTTTTAGTTTTGTCTGGTTTCAAGTCTTCCAGTGGGGACTTTCTTAACCCTCATGTCTTTGGGTCATTTTGACCCGGTTTCCTATATCAATGTTCTTTTTAATAACCCAATTGTAATTACCCAAAATAACATGATTGATTCCACAAACAAAAACAAAGTTAATAAGTTACTGTTATGTAGTGTTGAAAACATCAACAAAAGTGACAAAAAGGGACAAAAATGTAATAGAAAAATTAAAAAACATTGATAAAAAGCTTCAACAAAAAGTGTTAATTTTCAATTTTGATGGGAAGACAACACAAGGGTTAAAATTTGTTCACTCTGACTTTCTTGTGCCGATGGTAGTCATTGTGAAGGAAATAATGCAGCTTGTTCCACCTGCCCTGCCAAGCTCCAACTGTGTACTTCCGTCTGTGTCTTACAACCCATGTTCACCCACCTATATAGGGTTTTTTACCTGTTCCTCGCCTCATGATAGGAAAATAGCTATCCTGGTGGTAACAGATTGATTTTCCAAGTTTGCTATTAGGACTGTAAGGGATTATGTATTTGTGCTAAACGGTCACGGACCAGGAGTCACGGTCAACCAAACCCAGACTAATGTGTACTATTACACCTTGAGTATCCTCTGAAATAAAAACCTCCACCCAACAGCCAAATAAAGGTGGAAAAGCAGATCTTAGGTTTGCGTCTTGATTAACAAACTCTACCTGTTCCTGATAAAGACAATAGGGTAATCATGCAATCTGCACACAAATATGTCAATCACCAGTTCTGCAGGTTTTGCCTCTTCATCCATCATTTAATTGATAGCTTCGCCGCCACATTTCTTCAGGATTTATTGAACAAACTGCCATCTATAATGAGTCACACCCTCTGCTATGTCTCATTGATGGTTCAGCTGCTTACACAGTTCATCAGAGACTTATCCATCAGGAACGCTAGAAGCCACAAGGCCTGCAGCCCAAGCAGGTCTGGTGAAGGTTGGATAGGGCAACTACAAATTGGGCATTAAAGGTCCCATGGCATTAAAATTTCACTTATAGATGGGTGATAACCTTGGGTATCCTGTTCTGCCTTTGAGAAAATGAAAGCTCAGATGGGCCGATCTGGAATCTGGCCTCTTATGAGGTCATAAGGGGAAAGGTTACCTCGCCTTTCTCTGCCTTGCTCGCCCAGTGAATTTGGCCCACCCATGAGAGAGAGACATCATGGCTTTCAAACGAACAAAGTGGGAGTTGGTCAAGGCCACATCCCCAGCCTCCATCCCTCCTCTCCTCAAAAGCTACAGACTCAGAAATGGCACATACTAAGGAAAGCCCATTGTGGGACTGGCTCTAGTGGCTGTAATTCTGCACCAAGGCTGAATTTTTGGAAAGAGACTTCAAATACAGGATTAGGGGACCACTAAGGTCTATATAAAAGAGACTTCAGATACAGTATTAGGGGACCACTAAGGTCTATATAAAGAGACTTCAGATACAGTATTAGGGGACCACTAAGATCTATATAAAAGAGACTTCAAATACAGTACTAGAGGACCACTAAGGTTTATATAAAAGAGACTTCAAATACAGTATTAGGGGACCACTAAGGTCTATATAAAAGAGACTTCAGATACAGTATTAGGGGACCACTAAGGTTTATATAAAAGAGACTTCAGATACAGTATTGGGGGACCACTAAGGTCTATATAAAAGAGACTTCAGATACAGTATTAGGGGACCACTAAGGTCTATATAAAAGAGACTTCAGATACAGTATTAGGGAACCACTAAGGTCTATATAAAAGAGACTCCAGATACAGTATTAGGGGACCACTAAGGTTTATATAAAAGAGACTTCAGATACAGTATTGGGGGACCACTAAGGTCTATATAAAAGAGACTTCAGATACAGTATTAGGGGACCACTAAGGTCTATATAAAAGAGACTTCAGATACAGTATTAGGGAACCACTAAGGTCTATATAAAAGAGACTCCAGATACAGTATTGGGGACCACTAAGGTCTATATAAAAGAGACTTCAGATACAGTATTAGGGGACCACTAAGGTCTATATAAAAGAGACTTCAGATACAGTATTAGGGGACCACTAAGGTCTATATAAAAGAGACTTCAGATACAGTATTAGGGGACCACTAAGGTTATATAAAAGAGACTTCAGATACAGTATTAGGGGACCACTAAGGTCTATATAAAAGAGACTTCAGATACAGTATCAGGGGACCACTAAGGTCTATATAAAAGAGACTTCAGATACAGTATTGGGGGACCACTAAGGTCTATATAAAAGAGACTTCAGATACAGTATTAGGGGACCACTAAGGTCTATATAAAAGAGACTTCAGATACAGTATTAGGGAACCACTAAGGTCTATATAAAAGAGACTCCAGATACAGTATTGGGGGACCACTAAGGTCTATATAAAAGAGACTTCAGATACAGTATTAGGGGACCACTAAGGTCTATATAAAAGAGACTTCAGATACAGTATTAGGGGACCACTAAGGTCTATATAAAAGAGACTTCAGATACAGTATTAGGGGACCACTAAGGTTATATAAAAGAGACTTCAGATACAGTATTAGGGGACCACTAAGGTCTATATAAAAGATACTTCAGATACAGTATCAGGGGACCACTAAGGTCTATATAAAAGAGACTTCAGATACAGTATCAGGGGACCACTAAGGTCTATATAAAAGAGACTTCAGATACAGTATCAGGGGACCACTAAGGCCTATATACAGTAAAAGCATCCAAAGAGCTCCATGTCAAGGAGACTGTTGTTGGCTTTCTGTAGTATACCAGAGGTCGTTCCCCAACGTTAATCAAGCAGTAACTTTAACCCAGATCACAATGGTTTCCCAACCCTAACCAAGTATTTGGTGCCCTAACCTAACAAAATCAAACTGGTGCTTTGTAACGGCTTTGCAACTCAAAGACATAGGATGTAGTCCAGTCAATAGAGGCATCAGATAAAAAATAAATTAAAAAGCTCATGTGTCTTAATCAGGCAGTTAGAACAACATATTATATGATTCAGAAGACTCATCAAACACTAATGCATGGATATGTAGCGTCATTGAGTGTCTTGAAGTTTTAACGCTATGCTATGCTTCAAGTCCAAGCCTGTGTTTGTGTGTGCTTAGTTACATCTCAGCTCGAGTTTTGGCTACATCTTGAAGCTTTTAACGATGTTTTTAACTTTTTCTGACGTTTTTGTCCCTTTTTTTAACACTTTTGACGCTTTTTTCAATGTTTTTTTGACATTTTAACTAACTTATTAACTTTAGTTTTACAGTTATTTTTGGAATTTATGGTCAATAAAGCTAGGGTAATTATACCTAATGTTTGAGTTAGAAAAGCAGTAATTAGGAATTATTTTGACTAAAATTAAAGGAATGGTTGTTGATGGATAATCACAGACTGGAATATGTCAACTTTTACTCAATACTATTTCAAAACCACATACATTTTTTCAAAAACTATAAAATTGAATAAGACGCCCCAAAATTAATGAAAGTAGAGATTTGTACTTGCCAAAGAGCGTTGTGTGGAATCAATCATGTTATTTTGGGTAATTACAATTGGGTAGTTAAAAAGAACATTGATATAGGAAAACGGGTCAATTTGACCCGAGGACAACATTCCAAACCAAATTCATTTAAAAAAAGATCTATTTACTTTTAGAGGTTCTGTGGTGGTTGTGTCTGTCTTTAGATATTTTTTTTTACTGCAAATGCTTTTAATGTGATCTTGATAAGTGAGCTTATTAGTAGCAATTATAATCTCCAGCAATCATCCCGAGTTTCTCTTGCTGTTTGGACTGTAGATGAGCTCAGTGGTTGGGCAGGGAGCAGGGATGCAACATTAGCACCATGCAGAGCAGCAGCACTCTGATTTACTGTTTCCACGGCTGGTGATTGAGGAGAGCATTACGTCACAGCTGATAGATCAGAGAGTCTTACAGCAGAGTGGAGCTCTATCAACTGCTGCTGACAGTTGCCTTAGTGCTGACAACCAACGAAAATGGATGTATGAAAAAAAAACACAACACAGATGCTCAGTGCACTCACACAAAATAGTGGGAGAGCTTACACACACACAAATACATACATACAGACCACTGCAGGCACATCATTCTTGAGTGCACACACCCACATTCAATAAAACACATGAAGACATTCTTGCAGTAAAACTTGATCTGCACAACACAGTTGCTCCAATAAAGTGCTAAAACACGTGAAGCAAGATATACAGGACCACTTTAAGCTGTCAATCTGCAATGTTTTTGTGTTAGTAAGTATATTGGTTATTATTTCTTTGTGGGTGGCACTTACTGTCGTCTCATACAAAGGTTTCCTCTATTAATTCAAAGACGTGCAGGTGAATCCTTTAAATTACCTGCAGGTGTCCTTGTTTTTTATTTGTTTGACATACTCTTCTAGATTACATTTTCCAAGTTGACTTTGAGTGGCCAGTTGTTACTGAATATTCAACTTTTCATCTGTGTTTATTATATTGTATGCATATTTCAATTTGGCATTTGTTTGTGGGTCATGTGTTTTCTTATCTGTATTCAATTGTGTTCATGTTTTTTTGTTGTTCAAAAGTAGTTCAGTCAACTTTGATATATTTAGCACTGAAGCCGAGAACGCTATTTACGTCACCGGTCTCTGTTTCCATCACACACATTAGTTTGTAGTTAGGTAAATTTCAGTACAAGTACAATTTGTCAAATTATAGCATTTATGTTCAATAGTGAACATGTTCCCATACAAATACATTTTATTTATGGACATGGTCATGAAATTTCATGTGAAAAAAAAATATTCTTGTCTGTTTTACTTCTGTGATGGACTGGTGACCTGACTAGAGTGTACACCGCTTCTCACCTAATGCATGCTGGGATATGCTCCGGCCCCATTGCAACCCTAGATAAAATATGGATGGATGGATGGATGTTTCATCTCTGTGCATTAACTCACCACTCACCGTCAGAAACCAGGAAAGGGTTGGATGCATTCTTCTAAAAAAATGTCTTCCTCAAATACTGGCATGTACCAGGAAAAGCTTCCAAAAAGTGTTTAAGCTCATGTTTTATTTTAAATCTACCTGTACCTCTGAAAACTCTATTTACAGCAGCCAGAGGCTGCAGTTACATAATGACTCACTGCATTGAATAATTGCATGATTTGGGTTCAGTTATAAAAACGTAATGGCCATGAACCTATAGAACTGATTTTTCATGAATTTGCTGATCACAGACATGTAACTAAGTGAGTAAGTAAGTAAAATGTATTTCTAAAGCATTTTTCACACACATAAGCCACACAGGGCTTTACAGAGAACATATTGGCTGTGAAACTAAATGTTAAATTAACCATTGAGTTTTTACAAATCTCTCTATTTGGGTATTAAACCATTAACCAACACAAGCACATTTTCCAATAATTCACAATTCCATTTGCATTTTCTCTGCTGGAACCTCAGCAACCAACTCTGATCTACCCGGCAACAGATGCTATAGGCCCTGCATACCAACTGCTTATCAACACAAATGCTAATGTGACCTTTAATATTAGAAACAAAATTATGAATGAGATTCAAATTCAATAGCTGGCAGACATGAAACATTTTCCCACTCGACATGAACCTATACAGCTCCCATTCTGAGAGTGCTGTAGGTTAATGGAAGTTAGTCTGTATGAGAAACACGAACGCATCGCAGACTTAACAAAGGAAGACAAATATAGAGATGAGTTTGTGCTCAAATATGTCACTTCATTAGACAAAATGTAATAAATATACTGTACTGCAAAGTCCAACAACTGCTTTCAGGTCATTTCTAAATTCAACTGAAGAAAAACAGCCTGAAGCTCCACCATTGATTCACTATACAGGCAGGAATAGGTACAGTGGTGCTCAAAAGTTTACATACACATGCTTAAGTTGACTAAAAAGAGGAATAAAAAAATCATGTTTTGGAAATTTATTTTAATACCTAAATTAAAAATGAGGTAAAATCCAACCTTTAAGGACACCAATTTTCTTTGTGAATGAATAACGTATTGTAAATAAATAAATGTTCTTATTTAAAATACAGGGTCATAAGTATACATACCCTATGTTAAATTCCCATAGAGGCAGGCAGATTTTATTATTAAGGCCAGTTATTTCCTGGATTCAGGATATTATGCATCCTGATAAAGTTCCCTTGGCCTTTAGAATTAAAATAGCCCCACATCATCACATACTCTTCACCATGCTTAGAGATAGGCATGGGATACTTTCTATAAAATCATCTCTCAATGCAAATCAAACCAGGTATTAGTCTAACTGAAATAAAACCATGCCTATCTCTAAGCATGGTGAAGAGTATGTGATGATGTGGGGCTATTTTAATTCTAAAGGCCAAGGGAACTTTATCAGGATGCATAATATCCTGAATCCAGGAAATAACTGGCCTTTAATAATAAAAATCTGCCTCTATGGGAATTTAACATAGGGGTATGTATACTTATGACCCCTGTATTTTAAATAAGAACATTTATTTATTTACAATACGTTATTCATTCACAAAGAAAATTGGTGTCCTTAAAGGTTGGATTTTACCTCATTTTTTAATTTAGGTATTAAAATAAATTTCCAAAACATGATTTTTTTATTCCTCTTTTTAGTCAACTTAAGCATGTGTATGTAAACTTTTGAGCACCACTGTATACATTCTAATGATTGTAGGGTTCATTAGAGGTGGTAAACACACTCACATTCTGTAATCGCTATATAATATATTTGAAGCCAGTCTTAGGCTGTCTGCATAGCGTGTGATCACTGTCAGAGCTATTATTTTATTATAGAAAGAGAGATGACACCAAAAACCTCCCAGCAACATGGTCGCGGCACACCACTCACTGCTGCACTCAAACTACACATTATTTTAAAAATGCTGGAAGTTTAGTGCATTGGCAACCTTTACCAAAGAAAGTTGTGTTTTCATCAAGTTGTTTTGTTTTAAATGTATTTTAAATTAAATTAGCAGGATATGTAAAAAAGTGATGATAAAAAAGAAGACCTTGCAAATATATATTTAAATTGTTTAATGCAGATAAGGATCCAGGTCAAGATTTCAGACTTTTTCATCATTATTTACATTATGAGACTCGTCACATACTGCTACAATTACTTGAATTAAAAAAAATCTAGCACAACTAACTTTTAATTTTCTTTTTTTTTTAATTATTTCAACTTTAACTTTGTTTGTTGCTCACTTGCTGAATTATATTCCAGTGACCAAGGCTTAAATACAATTACAAGTATTTTAAAGTTTCTAGTAATTATATGTCTTTCATGAAGCATTCACTTGACGGTTCTTGCTTTTAACCTATAGAAAATATGCTGACATACTATTCATATTGGACTTAGCTTTTTGCATTAAACTCTGAATCCAACACAGAGGTGAGTAAAGCTCAGACCATTTATACTGTAGATAGCCTCACTACTCCATATACTGCTGGCTGGTTTAAACTCTAACAATGCATCACATTTCATGAGCTCATCAAACTTCTGCATGTAAAATCTTATTCTGCAAAGGTACAGGTAATTGGCAGGAAAACGGCTTCAGATAGAGGTGGAGCAATGTATAGAGTATCCAAAAGTACCTTTTGAAATGCAGTGAAGTCAAGAACGAAAAAAAACGTAGATCAATCCTGACGTATTTTACACCTCTCTATATGTTCAATGTTCAATCAACAAATATAAATATTTTACCAGTCACGTAACTAACCTTCAATAATAATGCCAACAATTGACGTTTTTGCATGTCAATCTCTTATCAATTACTTACTAACAGTGCACACAAACACTGATACACATGCATTAACAATAGACTTCTGTGGTGCTAAAAGTTCAAAATGTAATTGAGATATTTTTTAGGAATTGGTCACATTGCTAATTAGCTGCACAGCTGCAGTGCAGCAGAGATAAAGGACTCCCTTCAATTATCCTTAATCAGATGTTAGAACACAAAGGCTGTCTGATAAGGATTATTCCTAAGACGTTTAATGATGACAGGCTGTGTGTAATGTGTATTTGCAGTACGATATGTGCTTATTAACACTAATCTTTGGACTTCCTGAGGACATTAGATGGGTGCCTCATTTGGCATATGGCACCCTGAAAAAAGGATTCCGGACGGGAAGCACTTTGCTTCCTCTCAATAGTACTAATAATAACCATCCTGAACCCACAACTAACAGTTAAGTATTAATTTTTTTTCAGTTTTACATTTCCACATACAAAGCATGGTTTTGCGATTGCTCGTCTCACAAGGTTGCTGCCTCTTGTTTTGCCTTGAGCAAACTTTTTTGCATCCCGTCCAGCCTGGGAGAGATGAGCACTGCTATCCAGATTGAGGTGAGAGTAGGGTTGGTCTCCTGCCTTCAGCACCATCTGCTCCAAAGGGCCACTTTTAGACATGCTGAACAGACAATACTGTAACACAGACGGTGATTATCAGAGCCATGACATCATCAATCCAGACAGTGCAGAGGAACTATTAACTGTTTCAGAGATAACTAACCCTGAAACAGGCTTGAAGGCTATCAGTGTATCCTCTTACCTGATCTACAGTCAGACACCTATTTGAGAAAAGCACTCTCAATCCATTTATCTTATACCTGTAGATCTGTTTCACATCTAGCCTTCAAGAGCTAAACTCTACAGTAAAGGCATTATGTAATGCATGTATAGAAGTTTAACACAAAGGTCAATCTGGATTCTGCTCATTGTGCAGAAACTGTCTCCCCATATCGGTCCTCCTCTATCTAAGTGCCACATGATGTTCATATACCCTGACCATCCAGGACACGACCACATGGGTCACTTGTGAAAGCTGCTCCTAATGACCAACAATTCCGTTTATTGTTGGGCAGCAAACTCTGGTCGCTGTAATAATTATTGCGAGAGCTAATAAGGAAGTGAGGTGTAAATACTCCTTTGTTCCATGTGCACTAACTTGGCTTAATGTGCACATGTAATGTAGAATTCTTTAATGATTGCTCCAGTGGTAAAAAAAAATTGTATTGTACAGTATGTATTACATCCAGGAAACATTTTTGTACTCAAGTCTTTGTTGTCTTCTTTATTTGTATGATGTTGGAATGTGTTTCTTTTTTTATCTTGCACTCTTGACTGCATATCAAGATTCCCATTTGGGATAATAATGTGACTGACTGAACTGAGATTAGATAGATAGATAGATAGATAGATAGATAGATAGATAGATAGATAGATAGATAGATAGATAGATAGATAGATAGATAGATAGATAGATAGATAGATAGATAGATAGATAGATAGATAGATAGATAGATAGATAGATAGATAGATAGATAGATAGATAGATAGATAGATAGATAGATAGAGATCCCAATAAACAGGAAATTATAGTGTTACAGCAGCAAAATATCAGTCACACAGCACAAACTATACATGAAATAATAAGATATAATATACATGCAATATTCATGAAATAATAATAGGATAAAATACAAGCACAAATATTTAAAATATATACAAGTTGGGAATACAAAATGTGCAACTATTAAACTAGTAATGATAAATATGTAGATTCAATTATTGTGCAAGTTGCACTTAGTGCAGTATTGTGAGGTTACAAAGTATAAGAGCGCTACATTCCCCACAAGGAGGCAGGTTGGGGTGGCGGATGGGTCAAACAAACAGGACTTTTGAGATCGGGGTTTGTGTCCCATGTGGAATCAGAAGATACAGTAGCTGTCATTTTGAACTCAAGTTGAGTTTAACCTATGAGTTTTACGGACATTAGTCTGTGATGCAGTGATGTACATGTTGTCACGTTACGTCCTCATTGTAGTAGTTTCACGTTAAACCAACCCCTGAAGTTTTACTAGCCCTACCTAAGTATTGTTGTTGCCTGAACTAAACTAATTTAATTTTACAACTTTTAGTGTGTGTTTAAAACTTTGCCCGTTACATTAAATAGAAGGCCCACATGATCTGATGACACATGCCACTGGAGGTATTGTCGGCATGGTAGGTATGAGGACGTGTTGAGGACATACCGTATTGTATCAACAATCCGACACTCACTTCCACGTCCCGCCTTGGCTAGCTGGGCAGAGGTGAGAAATGAGCTGCAACTTCTCTCTCAAGCTCTTTTTTTTTCCATTCCTGACAAAACTATTCTTGTACAATGAACAAACGAGTGCAACACCCTAAATGCCGCCCAGAGAGAGTGAGGAGCATTCAGCTGTTATCTTCACATTCCAATGTCATCACAGTATGGAAGAACTAACATTTTAACAAATGAACGAGATCTGATCGAGCATAACCCAAACCTTAGTAAACACATTGACTACATGTCTGTAAGACTACATTATTCCAACCTGAGAAATATTGTTTAGATCTTTCTTTTGTCTGATGCAAAGAAATTAATTCCTACTTTGGTTTGTCATTGTCTGGATCACTGCAATGCTCTTTGAACTGGATTATTACCCAGACAAATAAGTGAATAGACTTTGGTTTGTACAAAATGCAGCTGCCAGAGAGAGCACATTCTGCCTATGTTACCGTGTTTGCATTGGCTTCCTGTCTCATTTAGAATGGATTTTAAAATCTGAGTTTACAAGGCTGTGAATGGTTTAGCACCTCCAGACTCATTGCATCAAACCCTGCCTTAGATCACTGAACATCCTTTCTTTTATTTAATGTTACTATTTTGTCATTTTATTTCCATTTTTATGGTTATTCGTCTACCGTGTGTTATCGTATTTAAATGTTTCTGTTTGCCACATTTTAATGTATTGATTTGTTTCAGTTTTGTACTTCAAGTAGATGGAAAGCTCTTTGTGTTATTATTATTGTAATTCATTATATGTAGAAAGAACCAAAATCCAAACTATAATTTCCATGTACAATATACAATGAAGTATTAAATACCTAGGATGTGTTTAAAGCCTCCGTCTCCTACGTATTAACTCAAGCTAGAAACAACGGGTGCCTGGAGAGAAAAAAAAAAGCTTTGGAGCTACTAGATCAGAGCAGCAGTCCAACCTTTGAACCTACGAACAAGGGCTGCAGTAAATGGGATCCGGGCGGGGGTTTCCGTGTCAGTGGGCTCATCTTACAGCCTCTCTGATGGACCACGGTGACGTCCCCCAGGGTCCAGATGGGATTCAGTGGTCAGCTCGGTGACAGCTGCTGAAGGGTGGTCTGGCCTCATGCATAATGGAAGCTTAGCAGACCACACCACAACCTGACTGCTGCACTGATGTGGAAGTAGTTCCATCACAGTGTCAATACTGCGGGGTTACTGGAATATTAACTACTGTTTAAGGACTAAACCACGCTATGAGTGGCATTTTATATGACTTTGATTTTTAATACTTTGTAAGCCAACAGAACATGTCATTCAAAGTTAAATCACTGACTTTTTGTTGTTTCATGAGATTTGACTTTGAACTAAATCTGGTTCATAACAACTTGGGTCACGTTTTCAGAGTTTTTACCATGGTTTCTATCAGTTATGACAACTGAGGTTTGCGAACATGGCAACCGACTGCAATCACTGCCACGACGGGTAATCATTTTAACATCTTCCATTAACTCACTATGGGGTTTTGTCTGATTAGCTGGTGGCTCATGTTCTCTTCCCTGTTGGGCATCCTTTTAGTGCCCCATTCCCAGATTGAACAATTACTTCGGTGAATTATTATTACCAATATGAACAAAAGCCAAAACAGCGAAAATAACACCTAGGATGTCTGAAACTATAATTTCCCTTGAAGAAACCTGACTGGATAT
This sequence comes from Percina caprodes, assembly GCA_013375575.1. Classification (NCBI taxonomy): domain Eukaryota; kingdom Metazoa; phylum Chordata; class Actinopteri; order Perciformes; family Percidae; genus Percina; species Percina caprodes. Next base: position 2,704,779 of record JABXJD010000046.1, read on the forward strand.
ACTACTGGGTGCGAGCAGTGTAGTTCTTCTTCCCAGAGCTTTACATTTCCAGGGCCCTGAGTCCTCGCTTGTCAATGTGTTGAGGAATCAACACTACCAGCTATTCTGTTGTGAACAGACACACTGCAGTACATCACCTCAATCAGTCATCCCAGACCTCGTGGCAGCCACCACGAGTAGCGACCCGACCCCCATCCCGAAACAGCAGCGAGAAAGTGCTTACCTAGGAGAAAAAGACAGAGAGGACATTAAATCAGTGAGCATAATATTCTAGTGAGCAGCGGACTCGCTTTCACAGATTAGCCAATCTCTCCTCTGCACAGTGTACTGCCACAGAGATTTAACCCTCTGCTGCTTCAATTGAAATGGAGAGAGGGGAGTTTATCCTATATATTCTGATGCTCTGCATTTGTGTTTGCTAAATACAGGCAGTCATGTTTCTAAAGGAATAATTAAAACAAAATATAATGAATATTAACATGATGGCAAAGACTGTGGCTCTGCTATCTTATTTATCTGCATATCCACATAAAAACTATCAAACCAAGCCAAAGGAGAAGGATGAAAAAACCCCAAAATAAAACGATTGTGCGGACTCTGTGCTTTAGCCTGGGAGGGACTGAGCCTGCATTCAGTCCACAGCCCTATGTGAAGTGTTTTTAACTTGGCTCCATCAAAAGACAAGGATGTCTTCCAGTGCCGGACGTTACATCACACAGCTTGATTCTTCACACTCTCTCATCCTTTTCTCTGCTTATTTGTACCCATTTAAGTCCAAAGACCTCACAACCCCTCCACCCAGCAAAGCAGTCACACAAACAAGGCTTAATGAACAAAAGGAGGACGGATGCTGCACGACTACTGATGGAAAATAAATGGAGATACATCTTGTTTGTGTGGACGACCTCAGTGAATGGGATCTTGATCAATCAAGTACATGCTGTTGGCACTTAAGAAAGAAAGTGGTTATTATGGTTAAGGCCCTTTTCAGACATACACTGCAACCCTGAAATTATTAAGACATTACCCAGAGGATCTGTATGTGAGAAGGCAACTTTCCGAATCAGTTGGACCGGACATCAAACAGACTCCCTGTTAGCTCCCTAGTACAAAGTCTGTGTAATGTCCAATTGAGCCCCCGTGGGAATAGAGGTCACTGTCCTGAGAATTCACAGTGAACTAGTGGGCATATTGATGACGTTTCTATCAACATGTTGCAAAACCGGAAGAATACAATCATCTAAGGGTAAAGAAGAAGAGTCATTTACACATAGACGCCAACGTAAATGTCCAACTGGAGAAAGGGTGAGATATAGGGGAATTTCAGTCTGTTAGGGCTGACGCAGAAATCGTTAGATACATTCAAGGAACAGCAAGGTTATTTATGACCAAATTACAAACCGGCTACGTGGCCGTGATGTAATCTGCGTCATATCCTGCCCCCTGCATGCTCTACCCGACACCACCTCCCGCCTAAACCATGCAGTATTTCCAGTAGATGTGAATGCACAAAATCTAATGTTGTGTGCTGTATGTGAAAGGGCAAAATCAGACAATGTCTCCGGACCTAATTCTTGTGACATTGTTAAGGAGTTCATATGAGAATACTCTGAGAATGTGAAACAGGACACACTATTATATACTTAATAGCAGATGTATCACTGCATCACTTACAGAGACAAAAGTGTTCCAATATTTTCTTAAAACTGCATTATACTGTGTTAAAAACCCTGCATGGTGGGACAAGTACTCAGATCTTTAATTTTAGTGGCAATACCACAGTGTAGAAATATTAGTTAAATTGACTAGTACTAGTAGAAGTGCATTCAAAATGTACTAATCTGTACTACAGAATGGTCCATCTCAAAATAATGTATATTATATTTTTAATACCGCCTACATCAGTGTGTCCATCACTTTAATGTTGCAGATGGTAAAAGTGGGGGTACTTTAATTATATTATTTATATACTGCTGGGTTGCTTAAGACATTCTCCCAGGGATCAAAAAAGTCTTAACCTGTATAATAATACATCATAGTTTATTTGTTGACAATATTTTGTCTTGGCAAAGGTTGTGCAAAGCATTGTTGTTAGCTTTGCACTATGAGCGAGAGCAGGGTCAAGTTAGCCTGGTACCCAGTGGGCTGATCTGAGTCCATCATTAAAAAAAAGTCTCCACCCGGAGACTTGGCACAGCATTGCTGAGTCCTTAAGGTCAATGCTGTAGTCTTTTCCTTTTGTTTGCGTGTGTGATTGATCCCTTGTGTTGTGTCTGTCTGTGTGTGTTTCTTTTGTGTGTGTCTGTTTCTGCAAATTTTGTTTTGTCTTCCTCCTTCCCTTTTACACTGTATTTTTGTGGCCCTGGGATGCGTTCCTAAGTTCCTATACATATATTTGTATATATATATACACATATACACTATATTATATTATACTAGATTATACTTTAATTTAGTAAGTTTTCTGACTATAAAAATTAAAAAAAAAAAAATATCACAAAAAAAGGCCCCCACCCTTCTTTCTATTGGACTGTGGACCCCAGGTGCTTCAGAGATGTGTTTTTTTCTTTTCTTAAATTGCCTGAGCTGTGACAGCCAATAGAGCAGGACAAAGATCGACTCACACAGACAGAACGGCCCACACAAAGCCTGGGAGACATGAGGCCAAAGCACACTGTCTAGACTGCTACTGATAATCAGTCAAAATGCACCGGTGGGTCAATGGTTAGGAGGAGTTCAAGGTTGCCCACCTGAGTGGATCTCCCTCAATGGGAGCAGGCAACTGCCCATTCAATAGAATTAGCTCTGGCTTTCTGTGAGCCGTGCATACACAGCCTGTATCTCCAGAGCAAGACAGCTTTTCACAATTTATTTACCCAGAAATAATGAGAAAGCTATCTAGTGATTTCCACCTGAAAACCTTACTGTACATTACTGTACTGTACTTCAGTATTCATTCCACTGTTGTGATGGCAACACTTCACAGTGTAGCTCTTTCCCTGTTGTGTTGTGGCCTCAGACTCTAATTTTCCAGCCTTGAGCAGTGTTTGGTGCAAAGATTGTTTCCAGCGTTGAAAAGAGCTCTGAGCCATGACTTTGCAGCAGGGAGCAGAACTGGCGACTAAGGTTACAAATAAAGTTATACAAATGCAGATGAAGAGATGCTATCTGCAGACTCTGTTACAAATACAGTATATTACGGATAATGATTATATATTAATAGAGAGTATAAATGTGTCTACCGTCAGAGATTAAACCATGGCAGCTTTCACTTTGATATCTCTAGTTGTATTAAATGGGCCATTGTGGGAAATGTTGCAAATATATAAGCAGAACTGCTTTACCGTACTATTGGCTTTTTATAGCATTATTTGCACCAATGTGATGCATACTTTTCTTTGTAAGGTTTTTGCTTTACTGGTCCAACAAAAAACTGATATAAAAATACATTTAAAAAAAGTTTGGCATGATAAGAAATACAAATGTCAAATTTCTGACATTATAAAAGACAGAATGTCATAATTATGACATAAGTAAAGGTTATGACATTATGTCAAATTTACAAGATAGTAAAAAACTGTTATAAGATAACAGGTTACAATTATGAGATGTAAAGTAAGAAGTTCAACTCACTTTAGATGTGGCAAGTCATAGTTTTATTATTTTTTTATACATAACTTTTCGTCCATTTTCTTTCTTTTACTTGCAAAAATGAACTTCCATAAAATGCCTTTACTATAGTCAGGGTCTTCATAATTGAGGACTCAACTTTTTTACGTTGCGTTTTCATCCATTTGTCTATCTATAACAGCATAAAGAATAAAGTTCAGCCAACCAACTTGTTCTTAGCAACCTAATGCAGTTGTGTACGAACATCCACAGATCAATGTGAATATTTATGTGGTGTCAGATAAGCGTAAATAGTTTCATCTCCAGATAATGAATGCAAAACGCTGAACGACTATTGAATTAAAGAGCCAGGTCTGTCAGCAACCATTGATCAACAATAAATCAACAGATTAAATAATTAACCCAAAGCCTAAAGCAATTACTTCAGCTGATACCTGTGGCTGTGTTATGTTAATGTTGCATTTAAAAGTACATGTGTACTAATAAATCAATACAATATGTGTGTGTGTGTGTGTGTGTGTGTGTGTGTGAGTGAGAGAGAGAGAAACCACACAAGCAGATCTGGATAAACTGACACTCTGATGACAAGTAGCAGCAAAAAAGTGCTTGTTTGGATTTTTCCTCAGGCAGTTTTATGCAAAATATGCCTCTGAACCCTATCAATACTGCCCTCAGTTTTGAACTGAAGACTTTGAGCTCACCCAATGTTGTCAATCCACAGCGCACACTTACAATTTGCTCCTGTGTCAAAAACAAAGACATGAAGAGAAAATAACAATCCAAAGCTGCATAATTTCACCGAGAGAAGGGGCAAAGAGGCAATACTGAGTGGCACGAGCACTGTGTTTTGGGCCATTGTGCAGCATTTTAAACCACTAGAAGCAACTTCATTATTTTGGATGAAATTTCTGCAGCTCCCTGTGGATCACATCAGTGTCAAGACATCATCTGTAACAGCAAACTGTCGCTGCAGAAGACAGCACCCCCGGTACACGCACAGCGATGGCGAGCCGCCCCGTGGTTTTAGTTAAAAAATTCAACATCTTGTGACGACAAAGTTAGACCACATCAATTATCAATTACACTTAATGATGGAGGAGAAATTGAATTAAAAAAAAAAGAGTCATGGCTGACCACCGGATATGAAAAGATATTGTTCCTGGCAGGTGCATTCTATTCATTCATCATTGACGTAAAGGTAATAGGACTTCAGAGCTGTACTAATGACCGACGACAGCCTCTCTGTAAAATAGATGAAAGGTGTGCCATTATGGGGTGGACTCATGAGAGGAGAGGCCATGCGGCTAATGACTCATTAGAGACATCTATAGCCAGACAGGCTGGGAGCCAAAAGGCCAGGAGTCCTTTTTTAAAGACTCAATACCTCAGCTGACACTAATTGTAGCCGTCAGGATAGCATGGATTTTCATCGCAGATAATAACAGTCTGCTCCCCTGACACATATTGGCCTGTTACCCACAACTGGCACTGCCCATGTCTCCTAGCCCTGCTCAACAGTGACTCCTATCCCAAAGAGTTGATGCACAACAGCCTCATAGTCCAAGTACCATAAAACAGCAAACGCTCGGTGCAGTAATGACAGTTTTAAATCTGATAAAGCTGGTTAATGTGAGCCATCTAGAGTGAGATGCAGCGGTGATGGTGGCCTAAAAAGAAAACGCCAAGAGAGAGTAATTTTCAATATTCTCGTGGCATCATTCAGCTCCTGCGAGCACCTGCAGTGTTGAGAAGACACATCTCTCATTTGGACAGAGGCAAAGCGGGATGTTTTATGGTCGAGGCATACTCCCTGTCACTGTGCTAATGTGATTCAGTTCCAAAACAGTCAGAGGAAATGAGAGGAGCTATACTTTCCCACCCTTGCGGCACTCAGACACAATACACATGGGGCTTTACACTGCTACAGTAACAGTATCATGAAGAAATCCTTCATGATACATTGGCATGAGGGGAGGAGTGACACTTGCCACCGACTGCAGCAGCAGCGTGGGATTCTTAATGCTTGATTTGAATGTTAGAGTAGAAACCGTGGAGGGAAGATTGGTGGCAGTTCATCACACTTCGAAGTGAAAAATGACTGGCAGCCGCTCTCCCCCGGGCCGAGTATGGAACAAGAGCTGGAGTACTGTAGATGACAGACTATCAAACATACTGGCGGTCAAAAGAATAATCAGAAAAACATTCTGAAGGAATGTGTTTTCTTTCTTTTTAAAGTCGGCATGTGACTGGGAGCATGGCTGCCGTCACGGTAGCTATACGCTACCTACTTTAGCCCGCAAAGACAGACCTGGAATGATGCCTGTGTATATGTTTATTTAGTGAGTTCATACTTTTATGTTACTGATCACAAGATTATTCCCACCTGTTGACCTAGCCATTCCTCATTGTTAATGTGAATCGTGTAGTGTGTAAATGTCATATTAGATTCATTTTGGCATTTAAACTGTCTAGTCACCTGAGCCTGAGCATTGTAGAGTTGGTATGATCCAATTTTAGGGGCGGGCTTTAGGCCTATGTAGTCACGCATTTAAATTTGTTCTGGAGAAGAGCATGAGGAAAACTGAGTGTGTAGGACGTAAGTCTGTCAGATACCCTCAGAAATGACTTGCCTGTAGGTCATTAGGAAACAGTGTATGATTTTTGGTATAGTGATCTTTATGACTCTCAAGTTAATTACTTTTATTTTCTGAAAATATTTTATTTTTCTTTAATTTTGATTTTGTTAATGGTTCTTGTTGCCTAAGGGCCTTAACTGGGAATATAAATAAAAATCACATCTTTTTCCAACTGCATCTCCAACTCATCCTGAGTGTTTTTCACTTGCTTGACTACTGGCTACATCTACCCACAACACCGCATAATAGGTTCTTACAGAAAGCATGGCGATATCAAAACGCCTGCGGTGTTCACTTTTAGCCATTTAACAAATAAACTGCATAGTTTCCACATGCAGCGGATACAATATGACAAGGTTAAAGATAATACAAATTCACATAAACAGGAGGCCTGTGGTCATCATCAGCACAATACTGCACTGTGACTTTGCTGAAATTAGCGTAACTGCTAATTTTTTATCATAGTGACTTTTACTAACCTCAACTGCAGGCCTGAATATGAGGCTTCTTGTAAAATATAAATCAGACTATTTCTTATTCCTTTTGTTTTATGAGGATATTTATTAATATTTTAGGAACAAATCTTTCCCGTTTTATAATTTGATTCCTGTTGATGCTCTTATTTGAAATTCAAAATGTCCACTGTGTTTATCTGCTGGCTTCATAAGTTCAGTATAATGTCCATTTCTGCAGCAGCTAGATCAAATGAGTAATCAATTAATTGAGAAAAATAAGTGTCAGATTAACTGCTACTGAAAATAAGCATATCAATCTACTATCAATAGTAGCAGCCCAACTGTTTTTGTTCACTAATTGTTTATGATCGCAACACTTCCAGAATGGATTTTTCACAATAAAAGACTTTTATTGGCTCGAAGGGCATATCGACTTTCATCCACATATTGCTTTTATGTTCCCATAGATTGCTGCTGCTCATTTTTACACTGTTAGTGTATTGTGACCTATGTATTTCATGTCTGCTTGCAAGCCACATATCACATACCCTTGTTGTCATTCCTAGTTTTAGGCTTTTATTTAAACACATGCAGACAGTGTTGAGTTTAAAGCCATAATGGAAGTGATAGGCAATAACAGTAAGTGAATAAAAACAGTATTACCTTTTTGAGAAGAGAGACTCAGGGTGACAGATTGTTGAGCAGGAGATGACTCTGATGCAATTAGTGCTGTGGAAATGGACATTGTGCTGATCCTACCATGTGATCCATTGTAGTAATTCCACCCTTTTGTTCCGGCTATTATTTCAGACTCTGCAATTAACCATTTATAGTATACTGAATTTAAACCAGAGCAGTAGACTTGAGCAATAGCTTTGAGTGTAGGGAGACTTTAGTAGACTGGAAGCAGAAACATTAAGTCTCGGGTTTTGCACTTACATACACTTAAAACAGTAAAACAAATAATAATAATAATAATAATAATAATAATAATAATAATAATAATATGGCAGCATTAGGAAGGCTTTGCATTGCCGCACATTTTAAAATATTTCATTAATCGCAAGGCCTCTTGAACAGACTTGGTCTCCGCTTCATAAAACAACATTTTTGATGCAGCATTTAAAGTAAAATCAATGGTCTTGTCATTTAAGCTCACAAATTGCCATGAATAATGCTGTCCCTCACATCTACATGTATACCTTCACCCACTTCTTACTGAAATACTGTTACAAAGCAGAGGAAGCGTGATGGACAGTATATGAAACCGGGTGTGCTTGTTATGATTTTAAAGGGCTTCCAACGGCGAATTAAAACCGGGCCACCTCAGTCAACCATCTCATTGAGATAAAAAAAAAAAAATCCATAACCACTGGCTTTAAAAGGCTACAGGAACAACACACCTTTTAAAGACCAGATGAGGTGTAAACTGAGAAACAAAGGTCAATCTAATATGGACTTCTTTAACGATTGTTTTGCTCTTTGACTAATTCCCAGAGGCAACAAAACAAAGAAAGAGGTGAGGGAGGGAGGGAGGAAGGGAGGGAGGAAGGGAGGAAGGTAGGGAGGGAGGGAGGGCCAGTTAGCTGTAGTCTCTCTGCTTCTCTCAGCCAGTTGAGAATATGGTTATTCACCACAGCTATCCCACTGGGAATTTAACCAGGGTGAGATTTTCTCACACCTCTAGAGTCCTCCTGAACAAACGTCTCTTTAAGGTAATTTTTCATAAATATTTCAAGATATGCCACTAGAATTTCAGCCGGGGCGAGGCTCGCCCTGCTTCGTGTCTGCTATTACTAGGCTAATCTAAACTCCCCATGAGAATTTCTAGATTTAATTTAGGCATTTGGGGATGATGCTTGGCGGAGACAAGGACCATCCATCTTCTCTTAACAGTCCTAATCTTTATAGAGGCTCCATACTTCAGGTAGTGCATTTGATGGATAGCACCCCTGGCTGAGGACAGTCCATTAGTAGGAAGAGAAAACCACAGAGCCAAAGCCCAGTTACACTGTCTTAAGTGCAATGCGGAGGTAGTGGCAGCTCTATACTACATTACTAAAGAAAAAAACAATGTTTTGGAACAAACGTCTGCCTCAGTTAACCATCCCAGAAGCCCTCATAGGTTCAGATTATTGAACTCCAAGCCTGCCGAGAGAGTTTCCCCTCGACTGCCGCAGAGCTCAGCAGCCATTAAAGGAAAGTAACTCTCGACTCAACAGTGGATATTATTCTGACCTGGGGCAACAACATTCACAGAATAAGAGGCGACCAAAGTGCATTCACTCTAAACTTCATTTTGAAGCTTCAATCATGAGAAAATCCAAGACGTGTTCAATAGTTTAGCCCAGAAATAGCAAATGAAAACCTCTTAACTGTGATTGACGGAGCTTTTGATGCAGTAGGTTGATTGGCAGTGTGTGACAGTTCAGTCAGTATTTGATATCAGTCAAAAGGTAAAGTTTTTTTGTTTTTTTTACATGAAGACAGACTGAATCTAGGTCTATAATTTTTTTTTCAGAAAGATGTGTAGGTGGTAAAAATAAATAAAAATAAGAAGCATACTTTCTGCCTGGAGGACCTAACCTTGAAGGTTTTAAGATGTATACCGCCATTCAGTGTCTGTTTTAAAACCCTGCAAGCATGAAATCACAGCCAACTTTGAAATTAGCACCAATGCTAATTTGTGCAGCCAGAAATCTCTGTGACCTTGGCACGACATTACATTAGCAAGAAATAAACAGAAAAAAATAAAACTTTGCTAGTTAATCACTTCAAGTAAAGATGATGTGCTTTTACTCCCGCCATGATGTCCAATTAAGACTTGTGTTTATCACTGGAGCTCTGCGGCAGAGATTTTTATTTTTATTTATTTTTACAGGTACCCACTGCTGCTGCCGCCACTTGTATCTGCACAGACAGCAGGACACCAGTTCAAAACAAAAACATGGATTATGTATAAAGTAAAGGGGGGTATCAACTATATTTGCAAATACTTGTTTGTTAAATCATTCTGATTTACAAACACAAAAACGCTGTTTATCAAGCATTCATTTGGCATTATAGCGAGATTCAGCGTGTTTCTATTGAGTAAATAAAGGGAAGAGAAAATGCAATAATCCATCACAAATCATCTCAGGCCTCCTGTCATCTCACACAGCATGCTAGCCTGCCTTGGCTTTAATTAAGTTATTCTGGAACTGCTGACAACAAAATAAATAAAGAAATAGAGGAAAAATAGAGAAGAGTGTGAAGTGTGGGGAGTTTCTATGGAGACCCGAAGCATCTGGCTTGATCCCAATAATTTGTTCTCTGCTGTCTTCATCTTTCTCTCTCTCTCTCTCTCTCTCAAAAATACAAGTTTATACACACAAAAAAACTCCCTTTTCCTCACGCACATATCCCCTCTACAACACAGCACTTAAAAGTTTGATTATAATAACTTTCATTCTTCAAACATCACGGAGTTTCATCACATCTAGTCCATAGTAAATTATTAAAAGTTTTATTTAAGCCTGGATACCCTGCACCCTCTTTTATAGCTTAAAAAAAACACACTTAACATTGCTTGACAGTCAAAGACCTCCAGCTGTAAAACATGGTTAAATTTAATGGATGACCATTAGCACTGTATCTGTGATTGGTGTTGACAAGCCTTTCTACCTAATATTACCCCTCATATATCCAAAATAGGTCTATTTTGATTTCTGTTTTAGTAGTTTTATATCAGTAATGTAACATAACGTACACTTCTTTCTGTGAGTGACTCTTGGCAAAGGAATATATATTTTTTATGCAAAGCCTCTGTGTCAGATATAAATCATGACATATTTCCTTATTTGGCATGATAATAATGCATTATGAGCATTTCCATATTGTGTTATCTTGTAGCTTTTAATAGGCTCAGCAAAGAAGAATATTTAAAGAAAAAGAACTGCTTAATTTCACAGTTGTTTTGCTATTTTTGTACGTACAGTGGGGTACAGAGGAGAAAGTAAAGCCAGTCCCAACTTAACATATGGGTTAAAACAGAAAGTGTTCATTAATAACCGTTTTGCATCATAAAACCGTAAAAAATGAGTAAATAAAAACGGCCCATCCATGAACACTGATGAAAGTGATTGCTGTGTTCATACATGTAAAAACAAACTAATAATGTAAGACGTTGACAAAATGGACCATTGATATCAAGACTGTGATTTTATTCAGCAGATGTAGTCAAATTACTGACTGCCATCAAACAAAGGGAACATCAGCCAAACTCAGCAGAGCGAAAGATAATAAAAAATGCAAAACCTTTTCCACATGCTCTTTCTATCTTGTAGTTCACAGGCCCCTCGTATTTCAAGCTAGAAAGTGTACAGCAGGATAACTAATGGTGTTAAGTGCTAAACTGTGCCACTCAACAGTATTCAGTCTCAATTTGTACAGTGAGGGAGCGACACCTTTTAAAGCCGGAGGCTTGTTTCACAGCAGTGATGGAAGAGGTCGTAACAGCCTCTCTACAGCAGATTTTTGGGAGAAAGAAGAGGAGAATGATAGATGGGTGAACTTTATATTTGACCCAAAGGAAAACAGAACACAGTGTAAACAGTGTGAAGGCAGGCCGTCCTGACATTCATATGAAGGCGAGATTAAAGTTCACTTATCAACTTGAAGGTTCAGATGTGCCCTTGGAGTTTACTTTCATTTGATGCACTGGTCAGTTTGAGATACTGAAAAGGATGTTACGAATTAACCGTTTTACCCTGAAACAAAGAAAAAATGTAAAGTAATTTCAAAAAGGGACTTGCATAATAGGGGTGGAGGGAAAAACATCGATACGGCATAGTATCGCGATATTTTCAGTGGCAATACTGTATTGATACACAAGCGCTAAGTATTGATCTTTTATGATATATGTGTTGGTCAGTTTGTCTGCTTGATAATCCCATTTTGCAGCAATAAAATTTAAGTAATATGAACAAACCGAGAAATGTTTCTTTTTAGATGAAACAGATGTTGACTAAGTTTCTTTTTGGGAACGTCATTTGAAATTGGGAAAAATTTGAAGTTGGAAAAAATGTAATAAATTGCAATATATCACAATATGTTTAAAATTGCAATAATATCGTATCTTGGCATAAGTATCATGATGATATCGTATTGGGAGGTGTCTGATGATTCCTCCCCCCCTCAATTTTCCTTTATCCACAACTTTCCATTTCCGGGATTGCTCTTATTCTGACGGATGTCACTCTTTTCAGATGTCCATTTTCGGATGTCTGTTACCTTCCACTTTCTTGGTGTTGTACATCCTATCTGTCCAATCTGAATTTTCTGTTGCACGATATGCTGCTCTCCTTGTGTGTGTGTGCGTGTACACAATTCAGCAGTAAGCCAAACTCCATTCAAATGAATACGGGAGTCAGGATAGAGCGTCCAAGCTCCTTGTGATTTATTTGGCGTCACCATCATATACAGTATGAATTTGGAGTGAAACTGTAGAACATAAACAAAAATATACAATATGCAAGATACACAATCAAAGTATACACTGTAATATACACTCACCTAAAGGATTATTTGGAACACCTGTTCAATTTCTCATTAATGCAATTATCTAATCAACCAATCACAAAGTTGCTTCAATGCATGTAGGGCTGTGGTCCTGGTCAAGACAATCTCCTGAACTCCAAACTGAATGTCAGAATGGGAAAGAAAGGTGATTTAAGCAATTTTGAGCGTGGCATGGTGAATGAGAACATGGATCCATCATGCCTTGTTACCACTGTGCAGGCTGGTGGTGGTGGTGGTGTAATGGTGTGGGGGAAATTATTTTTGTTAGCATACTTTAGGCCCCTTAGTGCCAATTGGGCATGGTTTAAATGCCACGGCCTACCTGAGCATTGTTTCTGACCATGTCCATCCCTTTATAGCCACCATGTACCCATCCTCTGATGGCTACTTCCAGCAGGATAATGCACCATGTCACAAAGCTCCAATCATTTCAAATTGATTTCTTGAACATGACAATGAGTTCACTGTACTAAAATGGCCCCCACAGTCACCAGATCTCAACCCAATAGAGCATCTTTGGGATGTGGTGGAACGGGAGCTTCGTGCCCTGGATGTGCATCCCACAAATCTCCATCAACTGCAAGATGCTATCCTATCAATATGGGCCAACATTTCTAAAGAATGCTTTCAGCACCTTGTTGAATCAATGCCACATAGAATTAAGGCAGTTCTGAAGGTGAAAGGGGTCAAACACAGTATTAGTATGGTGTTCCTAATAATCCTATGGGTGAGTGTAAACTCTACATAGCTACTATGCATCATTTGTATAGTGATTTAAGTACACATTCTACATGGCATGCAGTTAAGCTGATACATGGGGTTAGTACTTACAGACGATGCTTTCAAAGACATAAACAAAAGAAGTATTGCAGCAGATGAAATGAGTGAGTACATTCAACAAAAATAAGGCTGCCTACTAAGAATAATATGGCTGACTTCCTGTTCTGGGTCAAAGTGCATATGAAACTAAAATAAATTTAAAGGGCCGGTAGGGGTTAATTCACTAAACCTGAAGGCAAAACACACGACTAAAACAACTTTTGAACGTGCACATGTTCCACCAAAACTAGTTCCTACTTGAAGCTATTTTGCCAAGACACCTTGGCTCCGCTCGGCACTTAGCACCCCCTATCACTTTATCGCCAGTACGCCAGAACACGTTTTTCTTCCATCCATTGCTGTGTGGACTAGCCAGACCGTCCTCCTCAGCACTGTGGAGGAAGGTCTGGCTATGCGAGACTAATAATCGCTTAACGAGGGTCGGCTATCGGTCAGAAAAAGATTCTCAATTAGCAACCATAGATACTAATGAGCTTGAGAGTGTTTTTTGGGCTAAGTGTAATCTGCTATGATGTCAGACTGGCGTTGAATCATGACATTCAGTTGTTGGCCAAGATGTCCTCTCCTGCAGCACAGGTTACTATCACAGCAATTACACTTTATAGGAACAACATTCTTCCATTTAAAACAGGCCTGTAATTTATAATGTATTTGTGAACAAGGTGAAAACTGCTTTCATAGGTGCTGCTGACTTCGCAGTTGTCGTTAACCTTTATATCCTGTAATCACAAGGCCTTTCACACCTTTTGGATTGAAAAATATTAACATTGTTGCCATATAGTTTTGGATCAGCTCGTGTTCACACTGACTTTTCACAAATTAATCAACATCTACAAGCATGACGTTATATTGGCTGAGAGTAGTTTATTAATTGGACAGTTTTGCTAACGTCATCTTGCATCCTCAGTGCTACAACGGATCCATGGGGGGGAATCAATCTCAAAAGAACTGAAACTCAAAATCATGCAGCACTTTATGCTTTCAGTTCTCTTTTCTGGTGTTACAGAGAGCTCACCAAATAACTGATTATGATCATCATTAGTTCAGATGGTAACTGGAATAATACAGGAGGGTAGTTACTGTCGGTGCTACCTTTAACTCACTTCTTAATTTGGAACTGCTTACATTTACAAGATGCACGCTTGGCTCAACACACCTGTTTCACTTTCCAATTGATCAGGGTAAAAAAAAAACACACACACAATCCTGTGGTGACATGCATACAGCATGTGTTACCATAGTGACCAAATAATCTTACATAACACAAAGCTGTACAAATCAGGGGTACAGCTGTACAGATCAGCTGTACAGATCAGATCATTGCTTACTTAAAGGTCCAATGTGTAGGAATTTCTCCCATCTAGCGAGATCATATATCGCAATCAGCTCTGTTGCACCACGCAGTTCAAAGTACGTATTACAGCTATTACAGCTTTCTTCTTCAAACTCCCCGGGGCCGGGAATCAACGATACCCATTAGCAGTATTAGCAGCACCTGTGAGTTTATCATGTGACAGAAAATGCAAAAGGCGGAGCAGCATGTCCTGTATGTCCCTCAACGGCTAATGTATTTGAAGATGGAGCATGAATATGGAGCGTCTACCCCAGTTCATGCAAATGAAAATTTCAAGCCAAAAGGAATACTTGGAATTGATGGTGGTGGTAAATATTACAGTTCAGATGATTTAATAGTATTTGACCTTTTAAATACATGCTTGAGATCCCTGTTCTCAATCTCAGATCGGCCCAGTTGTTAAGTCCGTAGCAGAATTCAACTGCCTTTTACACCAGTGACAAACACATCATAGTTTTAAAGTTTGTTAGAAACAAACAGGTTAGATGTGAAAGCACTTTAAGACTAAATCAAAGTTAAGTCTGCATGTAGGTGCCCTTTGCAATTCTCCATTTATATGACAATCTTCTAATGATTGAAGCACACCTTGGAGAAGCAGTGATCCAGAACAGGACTCCCCTAATTATGGAGTGCTTGAATATTTCTCAAAAACATGCAGTTACAGTCTTGCTGACATACTATATAACACTAACATGTGTTATAAACTGATTGAAATCACTTAATAAGTGTTTATTTTGTATATGTCACATTTAAGAAAAACATTACCACTTCTCTTTAGTTTAAGCCATTCTCTGCCCTGCATTGCTCCCTTCCGTCTGGCAACAGCTAAGCAACGCAATAATGTATGAGCAAATGGACAGTAGTACCAGTGGGCACAGGGATAACATTCATTGGATATGAGAAAGCCATTTAAGACTCAGACATTCAGATTGAGGACAAATGAGAGTTCCTCAAATTCTCTCGTGCCCCTAGAAATCTTTTATTTGGCATTTATATAAGGAGTGTACGTGTGACATGTTTTCTCACATAACAATAAGTGGGCACTTTGGCAGATTCAAATTTTTTTGAAATAAGACAAAGCACATTGGAGGATTTCCTCATGGGAGGAGAAACCTTGGCTCCTAACTCCAGCCATTGTCTCCTAGTCTTTTATTTTCCTCTTCTTCAACAGAAGGATAATCTGCTTCAAATGACACCATATTGTTGATTGCAGAGAGGCTTATTGTCCTCCTTTCATGTCTGTGATAAAAGACACAGAGAGCTACTGTTCCAGCCGCCGGGATTGAGGAGAGAGTACCATTACGCTTCCTCATCTCCATAAAGCCTCCATTCATCCATTTACCTCTCAGGACTCTGGGATCCACCGGCCTGAAGGAAGAAGCAGTGGAGTGCAGAAAGCTGCTTCACTTTGCTCTGCTCAGTATGGTGTGGCACCCAAGCTTGCTGATGTGCTGAGTAGTGACAGTCAGCAGATTTGCTTTGTTGTGCACTTTCATTTAGACAACAAGGGACTGCTTTCGTTAAGTGCAACTCACTTGGATGAAAGAATTAAAGTTGGCGAAGGCAGGCAACGTTAGCTTTACTCCATCACTTTCAAATCCCAGCTAGAACCATCTGTCTAACTCACTCCAGAAATTCAAGCCAGCAGGGATAGATTATTCATTTCAACTCCGCAAAGTAGACGCAGCGCTGTAGTCATAAGGCATACCTTTGCAGCACACCGATGCTGAAACTAGACAGTTATCACAATTGAATATTAATATTACCTAATTATCCTTTAGTGGAGGATATCAGTCCAAACAGTGCTGATGGGAAAGTTAGACTTGTCGGAGCATTTTGCAGAGCTCATTGTTAATGGACAAGGAGGATGGAGGAATTAAACAGGTAGCACTTCCAGTTAGGGAGCGTTCACAGAGCATCTCTCTCTCTCTTTCTCTCTCTCTCTCTCACACATCTGAAAAACTCTAGAAATGCGTTCAAAAAGAGTTCAATACCTGCCTGCATTACGGCCATATGGCTGAGCATTAGAAGGGAACGCTTGAGTCTGAAACCTGACAGTCGTTCAATTCACACATCCACTGACCGCCCACCTCAACTGAAGGCCTCCCCACACGCACATTTCGGCACATAGTACACACACGCAGAGAAATATGTGTTTACAAAATAGAGCCCTTGAGGAGTATAATGGCCTGCAAAAGCTTTTGTAAGCTCTGAGGAGAAAGGTGACTGACCCTCACTTCTACGCCATCTTCATTAAAACCTCTGGAGGAGTGAAAAGAGCTATAAGCCAATGCTGAAGTAGAGCAAGGCTAACCAGCAATCTGCCACACTTGTAATATACAAACACTTCACAGGCTCTCACACACACACACACACACACACACACACGCACGTACACACACTTAGTTTTGTTTATCAGGAAACAATGATCAGACATACACACAAAGTAAATTCTCACATTACAAAGGTCATATTCACCGGCGCAAGGATTGTCTAATTGCACATTTCATACAATCTTGAGCCTCTGAATGGAAACTACGAAGGCATTTCTAAAGATTAAAAAACCAATAAGAGCTCACAGTATTGTGTTTCTCCCCCAAACATATTTGGTGAAATCATTGGCATTCAAATTACACAGTATATCTTCCAGTTGATATACTTTAAACAAGATAATCATCAGCAGAGGGAAGTGGGGTAGAAATTTCATTGAGCAAACAATGATTATTTTATTCATAATCCGGGGTGGGGGGGATGGGGAGAATATCAGATGTGATCAGAAAGAGAGCGAGCTTAAAGCCGCAGGAAGAGTCTGTTCTCGTCAACATCAACTAGTGCCCTGTACCGCCGGAAATAAAAAAGAAAACAGTGTCCTACAATCAATGAGATGAAATGAGAGCAGTAACATAGAAAATGGGCAATATTGTCAATATAACTCTTTATCGTCTCCCCGTATTACTATAACATGAAGAAGTTCTCATATGGAAAGTAGTGTGGTTCACAGTTTTCATGTGAAAATGAATGATAACACATTCTGCTAAAACGCTGTCACAGTGTGATATCCCAAACACTTGGTAACATATTTTTTTTAATGTATACGATTCTGCTCAAGTACAGCCAATTACTTGAAATTCATACTGCCAAGATGACTCAGAAAAAGAAATACAGGAAAAACCAAAACCAAAACACAGGAACAAATGCTTGAAAAAAAAGATAGGAAGGGATTTAGTACCAAAATGAGACAAAATGTAAAAGTTGAGTAATTTATTTTTTTTCCATAGCAGACATTTTGACTTGTCATAGCAGGAAAAGGTGTTAATAACGAGTGTGTCCCAGTAAGCCGTGACAGTGTGACAGTGAGCCAGCATGCACAACACCAGAACCCTGAAACCAAATGAGCTAAATGGAATCCATTAATAATTCTTTAATTCTATTATTTACACCTGAACTCTTTCTACAGTGTCATTTAAAAAAAAATTGCTAGAAATTGGGATTCATTCTGGGGCCTCTTCTGTTTAACATCTACATGCTTCCACTGGCTGAGATTATGGAAAACAACAAAATAAGTTACCATAGTTATGCAGACGACACACAAATTTACATAACCTTATCGCCAGGGGACTATAGTCCAATACAAAAACTGACTAAGTGTATTGAACAAATTAACGGCTGGATGTGCCAGAACTTTCTGAAATTAAATGAGGGAAAAACTGAGGTGGTTGTTTTTGGAGCAAAAGAGGAACGATTAAAAGTCTGCACTCAGCTTCAAACAACAATGTTAAAAACAACAGACAAAGCCAGAAATCTTGGTGTAGTCATGGACTCTGACCTGAACTTTAACAGCCACATTAAGACAATTACAAAGTCAGCCTATTATCACCTTAAGAATATATCAAGGGTTAAAGGACTTATGTGTCAACAGGATTTGGAAAAACTAGTCCATGCTTTCATCTTCAGTAGACTTGACTACTGTAACGGGGTCTTTACAGGTCTCCCTAAAAAATCAATCAGACAGCTGCAGCTGATTCAGAACGCTGCTGCTCGAGTCCTCACTAAGACCAAGAGACTGGATCACATCACTCCAGTTCTGGAGTCCTTACACTGGCTTCCTGTGCCCCAAAGAATTGATTTCAAAGTTCTTTTGCTAGTTTATAAATCACTAAACGGTTTAGGACCAAAATACATTTCTGATCTGCTAGTACACTATGACCCCCCCAGACCTCTAAGGTCATCTGGGGCAGGTCTACTGTCTGTTCCTAGAGTCAGAACTAAACAGGAGGAAGCAGCGTTCAGTTTCTATGCTCCTCATATCTGGAATAAACTCCCAGAAACCTGCAGGTCTGCTGCTACTCTCAGTTCTTTTAAATCAATGCTGAAGACCTTTCTTTTTGATGTTGCCTTCCTTTAAATGATGTTCATTTCTTTACTGTTTATTCTTTTATATACTGCATTGTAACTTTTATTCCTGTGTTTTATCTGTTTTTATTTTTGAAATGTTTCTTCTGTTTTTTTTATGGGTTTTATTTTCTTTTAACTGTTTTTACTGTTTTTAACTGATTTTGTGTAAAGCACTTTGAATTGCCCTGTTGCTTAAATGTGCTCTATAAATAAAGCTGCCTTGCCTTGCCTTGCCTTTAGAAATCTGCTTAGAAAATGTCTTTTTACAATGTTGCCTAATGAAATAATCAAATATTTACCAAATTAATGTCTGTATATATTTGGAATGAAATATTTACTATGGTTTTATTTGGGAAACATCACCATAAATTTAAGAACTAAATCCACATCCCACCACATAAAAAATGCAGTTTTCAGTACGACCTATGATCTTGAATGCAGCTCAAAGATGTTATAACATAATATGGAAACTCATGTGTTTACTCTACAGTGGGCAGTCAATTAAAATTTTACACACTTATGAATCATCATGATTTTGCGACACATTGTATTGTGGGATTGTTGTAGTTCTTTGTGGGACTTTTAGAGTGCACTATATACACAATAAATTTCACACTCAGAATTTGGACAATCGAATAAAATGTCTGATGGTCAATTGAATGCACTTTGTAGTAAATAGGAAGTAATTTTGGACCCAGTCATGGTCAGTTATTGTTAGTTATTATACCTTTAACTATTAAAAGCTATATAGAGTTTATGCCAGTTTTACCAATTCTCAAAAAAAAGGGCCAGTGCTATGACAACATCAGAAGATATTTGAGTTAGAGCTGAAACAATTCAATCAAAAGTCAACTGACAGAAAGTTGTGGCATCTCAAACATGAATATTTGCTGTTTTTCACACTTTTATAAAGAATACATTTGGGTTTTGAACGACTTGAAACGTAATTGTCGGTGGTTATGACCTGCTTGTGTAATCGAACCATTTTGTCGTTTTCTTGGAAAGGACAGGCTGCCTCTCAGCCTTTACATTAAAAAAACATGCAGTATGAAAAATGTCACAGGTTTGATCCCTGCAAAGAATTCCTCATTATCTGCTGTCATCACATATTGGTAGCTTATTAATTGGTGATACAGTATGCTTATTTCTTACACATTTAGCCCACTCAATATCCTAAAATTCAAGCAGTAAATGAAAAAGTGCATATGCTGTTAGAACCACTCCACATTTAAATAAATGGTTTTCAAATGTAAATAAAACTTTACTTGAACTTGACTGAAATATCCATTTTGTTGTACCCTACAGAGTTGTTGGACATGCTGCCCTACATGCACACATCTACAACATGACAACCAAACTTGTTGTTATGACAGCAAATGTCCAAGCAACCACAAATCAGATCTTGTCACTTGTAAATTACATTGTGGACACTCACCGCTCTGGATTCACAAAAAAACACTTTCCTTTTAGAGAATTTATAGTAAACCTGTGAACGCCTATAAGAGTAGACTATCTTTTTAACTTTCTGTTAGTTGATGCTAGGCATGATGGTTGAGGTGTGAAATGAGTCTGAGTTGATCTTTAGTTCCCGCCAGTATTCTTAAAAAGTGAATACGTCCAAATCTATGGCTCTTTGAACTATGTATTTATCTCTGACAACTGTGAGCTGCAGCTTGTGAGTGTGAATGAAAATGTGTCAACTTTGTGTTGCTTTTTCTCATCAACAACGCCGAGCTACTGCAATGAGAGGGGCAAATCAAAAAATAAAGCAACAGGGGAAGAAAGATGGATTTATACTTCCCAGGTGCTGTGTGCAGCACTTCATCAGATCTAGCATCCTGTTAGCAATATGCTCACACCCAATTGAGATTGTCCAATTTGTCTTTCCTGTGGTCCTTGTCACTGCTAACTCAGAGTCGGACTTTGACTTGGGATGGCTCTAAATTACACTCAGTCCAGTCTGGAGCTGGGTATGTTTCAATAATGTTTGATACTAGTACCAATACCAATTCCGTGACTTTGATAACCGCATTCGGATCCTAAACCATGCTTTTTTTCTATTTCAATTTTATAAAACAAAAAGATATTACAACATTATTGCACAAATCTATTCTATATACTGTTCCTGTTTTAAATATTGTATTTTTTTTGTTCTTTAATCACTGGCTCTTCCAGATGATTGACACAAAATAACCTGAACCCAATAGAAAAATCCCTTCTTTGCTGCTGCTGACTGCTTAGGTTGTAGCTGTTTTGAACATAAAACTGCGGACACAGGAAATGCACACTGTGGATGCGCTGATAGAATGTGTCAGTATGAGCAAAACTGTGGTGCACGACAATCGGTCAGTTTTAAGAATGGGCCGAATAAGTCATTAAATCCAACTTGGCTTGAAAAATCAAAGCTGTAAAGAGAAAATCACTTATAACTCTCCCTTGCAGGGAAACAAAGAAGCATTGCTAGCTGCATCTGATCACCTCTGATCAGCCAAAACCAAGCCTCATTAATACATAAATCTACACTTCAACACATCCAAGGCCAGGTGAGATCACAATCACTGCCCTTACAGGCAAAGAGGCTTCCATTTTGTGAGAGGCACAGCTTTAAGTCTCGCTGACTGCTTTATCAAAATTGTAACTACCAAATAAAACAGACTTGTAAATCCTACGTAAATCGCACACAAACATCAAGATTTCCTTAGAAGGCAGCTTCATTTATTTTTCAGCCATGCATATTTAACAGTTGCTTTCACTTGGGGGAAAACAGGCCACTTCATGGAACTCATTCCAGGAATTCATCAGCACTCTGTCAGGGAACGTGGCAGCCAAATCATTCAGAAATACACCGGCCAAAATGGGAAAAAAAAGCTTTAAAGAAAATAGGACGTACTGATGATCAACTGTGCTTGAGACACGATGAAACAAAAAAAGAATAATTCTTAGAAAACAAAGCAGTCATATTACGCAATCATTCAGATGTCGTGGAGCTGCCGATTCCACATCCAAAAGTTATATATATATATATATATATATATATATATATTAAAAGAAGAAACAAACAACCCGTAATCCCCTCACCACTATACATGCAATCTCTTCTAAGATGACTTCCTCTCTTTTCACTGTGAGGTTTTATCTTCAGTCTCTCTCTTGCTGCCTAGATCTTAAGATTAAAGCACAGAGAGGGAGATAACATAAGAATATACTGGGTCTCTGAATGCATTTCAATTCTCTGTACTTGTATTGTTTTTTGGGATTTAATCTTTTGATATCAAAAATCACACAAATCCTAGTTAGAAAAGCAATATGTTGACAATGACTATGTTTACATGCCCAATCATATTACCTTTTTTTATACTATTCCAGATTTGATATGGGTCATTTAAAAAGCATTCCGTTTGGATATTAAGAATTGGGCCTCATTCAGAATGTGGCATTATCCAACAGTTTTTGCAAGGCTGGGGTAGAAATGCATAACCAAAAGATAAGCCCACATTTCTGGCCAGAGGGAGAAACACACCTACGTTAAAACATTATGAAAGACTTGGATATCAACATGTTTTTGGATAGGTACAAATATTGCAAAGCCGACTTTTTCAGAGAGCTGGTTGAAGGAAAAAGGGAGGCTGTGTTTGTACGGTCGAACAGGTCCGCCACCGGTGGAAAACTTTGAAAAAAATCCTATTTTGCACAGCAGCATGTAATCAGCAATATTAGTGGAATATTCATTTCCATTAGCCATGTAAACAGTTTAACCCTCATGTTGTCCTCGGGTCAAATTTGACCCATTTTCAAAACTTCTATACATTTAAATATGGTTTCTTTCAACTTAAATGCCCAAAAATAACATGAATGATTCCACACAACGTTCTTAAATTAATGAATTTTAGGTGTTTTTATAGGATCCATTTTCTTTCCAAACCACAGATATGATTATTTGCTGCTGAAAATGGTTTCAAAACATATCCTTATTAAATCTGTTGACGTCTGTGTGATAATCCATCAACAAACCTTCAAAATAATTCATAACATACTGTTTCTTTATCTCAAAAATGTGATCTCTTTTCATAAATATTAGGTTCATTGACCATAAATTCCAAACATAAGTGTAAAACTAGTGGGGAATAAGTTGGAATGAACTTGGCTAGAAGGTGTAACACAGACTTGGGTCATAAGTTATGTCTTACTTTTATCTACAGACAGTATATTTATGGCTACTGCTAAGCTTTAGAACAAACAAAAAGCGACAACATAATAACAAAAATAAATAAATATGTTGTAGACTACCATGAAAGCCATGAAAGTTCAAAGAAATGTGGACTTGCGGTGCATTGCATCATGTGGGGGCACAAAACCGAGCCATCATCCACGGAGCTTATTCCAGACAAACCTGCAGCTGAGTATGTGATCCATTGATCTTATTTTTTTTTTTTATTTATTTATTTATTTTTTTCTCACCACCATCACCTCATTTAAACAAAAAGAAAACATCTCCACAAAAAAGAAATAGACAAATCAAATTCATTTCGGGGTCAATTCCATCACCCTTGAGTGTCGGTGCAATCAATGAAAAACACTGTTCCCTTAAAGTAAAAAATGAAAACAGAAACCTGCATAACTGTCATTGTGAGATTCAAAGGGTTGACGTGGCTCTATCATAAAGGTCTAATTTAGCCTGTTTTTCTAAGCAAAAGCTGCAAGAACACACCCACCGATTGCCACATGACCTCCTCAAAGAACTAAAACACAGGGTGTTTCCCTCAGCGCAGCCATAATGATACATTACTATTTATGTTCCGGCAGCTGGTGGGTGGCTGTGCTGAAAAGTCACTCAGTCTGCCTCTTTTGTTTGCACTCTGAATCTTATAAGGCGCTGCGAGGTTCAGTTTTATAAGAATGCCTCTGTTAGTTAAGATGTAAATTCCTTTTACAAGTTGAGTAATGGTTCCAAGTTTTATTTTTTTGAGCTGTAAATGAGAAATCTCATCATGTAAACAACTTCTCCGTGTAGACTTGTTTGTTTAGTGCAGTTCTAGAGTCATGTTTAATGCTTAATGTCAGCCTGGTCACACGAAACGGCGTATGAACAACACGCTGATATGTTAAGTCTATTCATTTCTTTATTTTTTTTTTATTATATTTGTTAGGGACCATGTACAGATTTTAATAAAATACATGTTGCCATTTGATGCATTGTACCAGAGTTAACCTTAGGCTAATTTACATCTGCAGTCCCTAGGCACGGCACAATTTAAATCCAACCGTAAAAACATGACAACATCTAACACAACATCAAGACAGATCACAAATCCTACATCAATATAATGCACATTGTGACACACACACACACACAGACACACACACACACACACCTGTTCAGCACCATGTTGAAAAACTGTCTTTTCACATGCCTTCCCATTAGATCACGTTTTCAATGTAGCAACAGGACTATTGCTGTAACTTAATAGGAAGGACAGAGTTTAAAGCGGAGCTGTAATGACAGGTGATTAGTCTATATTTGCCAATTTTTTTTGTTGCCAAATTTGATTTGATATTAATTTCTTCTGCAGATTAAAATTTTGTCTGCTGCTTTTCTCCATACTCCATACATTGTCTGGACTGCCCAAATAAGCAATTTGAAGACGCTAGTTTGAAATTTAAAAACCTGTAGGCCTAACTAATTGAAAAAAATTATTGATTGCTCAATCTAATACATTTTTGCTGCGACAGCCTCACTTATGGCTGGTATGACTTGTAAGCTAATGTTAGTCACCATTTATTATCCAAACTTTAGAGAGATATCGATGTGTAACTGACTTAACCAGATCACTAAATTGACTTCATGACTCTCTTTAAAGCAGCTGTATTCAATATTCAGAATATTAATATAGCAGTAAACAACTATTTGCTATGCAAAGGTATAGAGGAGTATTGAAATCCTGAGCCGGGAATAGCATCACACTTATTCTCTGTGTGTAATGTTATCAGAGCTTCTCTGTTCTTTGTCGTCATAGCCGGTACGGTCACGCGTGCATGTTAGTGCATGTGAGTGCCTGCCTTGTGTGTCAGTATCTGACACCGTGGGCTGTAATTAACTGTACGTACACACTTGAGCTTCAAAGTTTCCGGAAGTCATTCATTTTCTATGGAAGCTTCTCTCAGCTGCAAGTAGCAGCAGATCCATCGACGACGCGTTTTGGGCGTGTTGTGTGTGTTGAGCGTCAAGCAGAAAGTTAAACCTAGGTCAACTTTATGGTAATGAGGTATGACGCGGTTCAGCAGCAAACAACCAGCAACCAATCGGATAAGCGTTGAAGCGTCAAAAGCTTCCTCGTACTTTTTGACAAGCGTCCTTGACAGGGCGGCCACAGCTTCTTTTTCAGCTCCAGTTGTCTGCGGTGTGTACGTACAGTACACGCCGCTATGTAAGACGTTGGGGAGCGACCTGTATGAGCTGTGTGGGCCCCAGCAACTTTTTTTGTATTTCAAGTACCGCTCCTTTAACTATAGCGTTAAAGTCAAGGTGTTGGAATTAAAAAAAAGCCACGGCTGATTTCCACACATCAAAAAAAAGTGTTCATCTGAATTTAGCACTGAAGATATTTCACTCCAATTCCCAGTGTCATGTTCATATCTATTCTGAACTGTGAGTCTTCATATGAACCTATGTTTCACTAAAAGCAGGTGCATAATAACATTTTGCAGCTACTGTTGTTGTTTGAAATATTTTACTAAAAGAGACCAACACTAAAAGCTTCAGGCAGTAAGCAATGCTCCACAGGTGCACCTTCTGTGACTAGAAAATCAATGTTGCCCCATTTATCACTAAACTATTAAACATTGAAGAGCTTTGGTCTTTTCTATATTTAGCGGAGAAATAGTTGCAGAGATTTCCTGTCTTTGTTTATTAAAGATCAATGTCCAAACATTGTGGGTCACCGTGTTCTCCCCCTCAGTCTCTCGTCTGTTCTCTGCTGCCAAGGGCACTGTGCAGTATAATGCATGCAGCACAAAACAGTAGGAACAGTGGGCACATGATGAGAAGTTAGATATGCTTTCATTGGGCATTAGGTACCGCACGCAATCAAAGGTGAAATTAGCACTTTCTGGTTTATTAAATCCCAGGGAGGGAGTTATTTGATTATTCTGCTCCTCCACTTGTGCTTCTTACCACTGTCACACCTCAAACCACACATTAATTGGGTTAAAAATGCCAAAAAAAAGAAAAACGCTTTTTTTGCCAGATTTCCCGCAGGCTAAAAGCCCACAGTCCTGGTAAGTCTAAAATCATCATTTGATTTTCAACTTCTTTATTTAGTTCCCCCCACATACATTTTACTAGATCCAGTAAATCCACCTGTTAATCTATGTATTAACATGTATATGATTTGTATTCTGCTCATGTCGACACCAATAATATGGCACTTCTCCATAGATAATTAATTGTGAAATGTGTGTGTGTGTGTGTGTGTGTGTGTGTGTGTGTGTGTGTGTGTGTGTCTCAGTAGAGTCTCCAGGGGTAAGGTTATATTTTAACTGGTTCATAACAATAAATTTCACAGAATATAAGGCTTGCGTGGGAATATAAATTCTTCTATGGGTTCACAAAGTCACTCCAGTCAGTTACAGATTTAATATTAAAGATTTCCTGACATGAATATTATATTCTGTGGTTTCAGACCTATGGACAGAATTGTATGGGTTTCATGTTTTGTATCTGAGGTGCTGCATATTTTCTTATTTTAAATATTCCCCAGGGTGCCTATGGGTAGAGCACGCGCCCATGTGGAGAGGCTTAGTTCTCGACGCAGAGGCCGCAGGTTCAACTCTGACCTACGGCTCGTTGCTGCATGTCATTCCCCCTCTCTCCCCTTTCAAGTCTAAACTGTCCTGTTGGAAATAAAGGCCTATAATAATCTCTCTCTTCAAATATCATTCCCCAGTAAGCAATCAAATCGATTGAAGGAGTGTTGTTGTTTTTTAAATCCCATTATTAAATCTTAAAATTTGCTTTAACACCCCATATTGTCATTTTAAGTGTAATGTAGACAATCATTTATAACCCACTATAATGTAGTTGTAACCATATGGCATGTTAAAGTGTTTATTAATGTCTAATCAATTCTATAAAGACATATATAACTAGCTATATTATACTGTTATGTTATTGTCAATTTCCAGTTACATGAGATATGGAGGTTTCACAGGAGTTAGAGACAACTACATTACTAAATGCTTAAGAATGACCCAATATCTGACTACAAATACATTATAGTGTGTGTTTTATATTATAATATTATGTGATATTATAAAGAGGGGGTTGAAAGAAAGTGTTACCATAAAGATAAACGTTAAGATCGAATAATCTGACAATTACTTTCTCCTCATAAAACCTCATAAAATGGTAAACGGAAATACCACAGCCCAAAAAAATGTTTTAAAATATGCTTGTGTTATTCCAACACCCACACATATTCAATTTATAATCATTTATGACAAATAAACGAGTCAATCCAGAGAGTGTTTGACTGTTTTGCTTAAAAAAGTAAATTAACAATTATTTGATAATCAAAATAGTTGCCTGTTGATCGACTAATATATATTAATATACAGTATGTGTGTGTGTGTGTGTGTGTGTGTGTGTGTGTGTGTGTGTGTGTGTGTGTATATATATACATACATACATACATACATACATACATACATATATATATATATATATATATATTGCAGCTTGAGGACAGTAGTCTCCAAATGACATACTTGGTCAGTGATTTTCTCGTACTCTACCCACACACTGGAAGCTGGATCAGCCTCTGTCAAACATTATCAAAGTACAGTAAATAGCTTGTCTAAGGTCAATATTGATTTTGGGCTTCTGCAGTTCTCAGAGTAAACTTCATCCATAAATGCATATGAAGACTGCTGCATTCACTGCTCAATCCTGTTCCACTTGATAGGTCCCAGCCATTAGGCAAGACTAAAAAACAATCCTGAGGCTGCTGAAGTAAGACAAGTTTTTGACTCTTTTTCATCTGAAAATTAGCCACTGACAAGATCCAAATGGGTAACCTTAATTAACCGAAACTGCTGCGCTCCAAAGTCTGAACCACCTGGCTGTCAAACGGGGAACACAGCTGGCCATCGCTGTGCGGTCAGCGAGAAATGGACTCCAGTGTGTGTGTGTGTGTGTGTGTGTGTGTGTGTGTGTGTGTGTGGGTTACTTCAATCAAATCGATTGAAGGAGTGTTGTTGTTTTTTAAATCCCATTATTAAATCTTAAAATTTGCTTTAACACCCCATATTGACATTTATTATGTAGACAATAATTTATAACCCACTATAATATAGTTGTAACCATGGGGCATGTTAAAGTGTTTATTAATGTATAAACAATTCTGTAAAGACATATGTATAAAACTAAGCTATATTATACTGTTATATTATTGTCAATCACCAGTTACATGAGTTATGGAGGTTTCACAGGAGTTAGAGACAACTACATTACTAAATGCTTAAGAATGACCCAATATCTGACTACAAATACATTATAGTGTGTTTTTTATATTATATTATTATATATTATTATAAAGAGGAGGTTGAAAAAAGTGTTACCATAAAGATAGATGCTAAGATCGATTAATCTGACAATTATTTTCTTAATTAGAATAATCATTTTGTCTATAAAACCTCATAAATTGGTAAACAGAAATACCACAGCCCAAGAAGATGTTTTAAAATTGCTTGTGTTATTCCAACACCCACACATATGCAATTTCTAATCATATATGACAAAAAAGCATCAATCCAGAGAGTGTTTGACTTAAAAAACGTAATTAACAATTATTTGATAATCAACATAGTTGCCTGTCAATCGACTAATATATATTAAACAGTATATGTGTGTGTGTGTGTGTGTGTGTGTGTGTGTGTGTGTGTGTGTGTGTGTGTGTGTGTGTGTGTGTGTGTGTGTGTGTGTGTGTGTGTATAATTATATATGACAAATCAATGAGACTGTTTGCTTAAAAGAGTTGAAAATCAGTGTTGGATGAATATTTAGAATATTTAATATTTTTAGTAAAGTAACAGAAAATATCATCAAAATGTACTGAAGGTGTCCAAAGTAAAAATGCAGAATGTTATACGCTGTATAAGCATGGTATTGTAGTTGTAACGGTGGAGATGTCATATACTGTTGTGTCTGTAACAATTCATGACGTTTTATAAGCTGATCATACCGTAAATAATAAATACAATCTTCATCTGCAAATTAACGACAGCTGTCATATAAATGAGGTAAAATCAGATGTATGATATTGTAATTTGCCTTTTCCACAAACACGGAAGGAGTCAGCCCCAGGCATATACATAATGATAGGATGTCAAACTATTCTCAGGAACTTGAAGCTTCCTTTAAAGGACTGAGTGACAGTTAAGAAAAGTTGCATATGAAAGAATGTATACAGGATGTAAAACAAGTATTTCATCAAGTAAAGGGCATGTATATTTCTTTTGTAACAGCGTAAGTGAAAGGATGGAGAGGAAGCACATTGATATTGATTTCCATGTGGGAGTTGTGCTTATACTTTCTCTCAGAATTGTCTCTATTTTCTTTTCTTTTTTTGCTTTATTTCTAAGAAAACCACTTTGTATTTTGGTTGGAACCTTCTTGTTGCTGTGTTTGGGTAGTTGTGTTTGGTAATTGTCTTAATAATTTTTTTTCATGATTTACAGTACTGATTTTGTAGTTCAAAATAAGCTATGAAAAGTACAATATTTTCCCTCTGAAATAGAAACGCTCATGTAAAAATACAACACAATTACCTCATGATTGTGAACATGGGCAAAATACACCCCATGGTCAAAATAACCTTTATGGTATTGACCATAACTAATGATTGTTTTTCTTCGATTGACGTAACAATAATGTTCACTATATTTTCAGTTCAGATCTTTAAACCCCTTTCCAAACTTTGTAGCAGCCCAGCAGTGTGTCCTACTTATTAGCATATGGTGTTCTTGGTAAAAAAAAAAGGAAAGAAAAAAGAGGACAGTTGCTGAAATTTCAAAAACCTCTTCCACCAAATGGTTTCATCACATATGGCAAATGCAGCTAAGATGCTAAGATATTAGTTTTTAAAGGTCATATACAGTAGTTTGATCACTGCACAAACTGGCGACAGATGTGATCAGGTCGTGTACTTTGGTCGAGCTTACGTCTGACCCAGAAAATTGGACCGAGAATATTCATGTCTGCGTCCTCCAGAGACTCTCTTTCATGACCGTCATCCGACCCTTCCTGTAG
Source organism: Percina caprodes (assembly GCA_013375575.1). Taxonomy (NCBI): domain Eukaryota; kingdom Metazoa; phylum Chordata; class Actinopteri; order Perciformes; family Percidae; genus Percina; species Percina caprodes. The sequence goes on from JABXJD010000046.1 coordinate 2,734,953, forward strand.
CACACATGGGCAAACTGCCACACCATACTGTAAAAATGCTTCCAGATGGCCTCCATATCCTCTTACTTGCTGCCTCCGTGGTTATGGGTTAACTGGGAGACGCCCACTCTGAGTATTTTAACTATGATTGTAGCCGGTGTTGTTTGGGCACACACAAAAATGCACATACAGCTTCAAAATAAACTGCACAAGGATAAGGAAACAGTCCAAAATTGAGGAAAATGTTTCATTTGTTGCCCTGTGTTTTCTTCAGAAAATATACAGTGGCAATTCTGCAACTTAGCAAAGAGAACTATACTAGCAGCTCTACATGGCTGCTACAGTTTTAGTTTGTGCCTCTCATGTATTACCATCATATTCATATGAGATATGAGATAAGCAGTCAATTTTCTGAAAATTAATATATTGTGATCTTTTAAAAAGCCCATATGGTCATTTAAAAACAATTGTTTTTGTTCTGAAGGTTTTTTCCAAAATCCTTTAAACCATCTGGATGAACAAATATTCCATCTGTTTGCACGGAGAAAATTATTTTCGCGACTGAATTTACTAAGTTGCCAGAAATTACATATGTTCTTGCTGTTTTTGTAAAAACATGTAAATAAAATACCATGTTATATAAAATGTTGAAAGGGTCAGGGTGTTATATAATACAACTGATGACAAAAGGTTTATTTTTGGTTCAAGTTACACAAATTTTGCTAGGAAATATGTAATTTCTGGCTACTTTAATAATCTTTGAATAGATTTTAGGTAAAGAAGCACCACTTGGGAAATGGAAACTGAAGGAGTCTTTTTCATCCAGATGGTTAGAAACTCTCTGTCGACTCTGGAAATACCTTTAGAACCGCAGTAACTGTTAAATGACACTCTGGGGTGGTATGTCCAAAATCGGGGTAGTAAAGTCCCCGGAAACGTGGTTTTAAATCTCTTTAAATATCCTCTTAAAATATCCTTATATATTTTTATTTACCAAGAGTTTAACGATTAAAAAGGCTTTGCTTCCTCTAGACTGATGGGGGTGGTTTCCTAACAACTGTTCAAATGTTGCTAAATCCTCAGATTGATCTCATGAAATGGCCATTATTAGCGTGTTATCAAGACGCATACTCGCTTTTTAGTGTATATATCAACGCCATGTGGGCTTTATTGGCTTACATTACCTTGAGATTGCATTTGAAAATATGCAGTATCCAGTATGTATGAAAGGGAGAAAATCTGCATTGGGAGGTTGGTCAGGGTGGTGGACGGGTAAAACACAGGACTTTCACCCATTAGATCAGGGATCATTTCCCACGTGTCTTGTTTCCTTGTCCTGTTTCTTTTCCTAAACTCAACCATAGCTTTCTTCTCGCGATAACATTACAAGTGTCAATAACACGGCAATTGACATGTATGTAATAACCTGCCATGTATATGCCTGTACATACAAAATGTGTACAGATAACATGCCACTTGGCTTGGTGTGTATATTTACAAGAAATCATGACGCCATGTTGAAATCCTCATTGGTGCATGGAAATACGTGACATCATGTTGTTAATGCACGCACGAAAACAAAAAAATCTCTCTGCTCCAACTCTATATGCGCGACGTTCCACTTCCGGGATTGCTCTCATTCTGCCGAAAATTCCAGCGGAATCCGTCCTTTAACCTTCCGCTTTCTTTTTGTTGGTGTTTAAATCTCCGGAGGATTTCTGATGACTATGGTTACCTGGTCCTCAGATCTCTGCAGGGTAAATCCAGACAGCTAGCTAGACTATCTGTCCAATCCGAGTTTCGTTTCTCTTGTTTGATTAAAACAACTTTTGAACGTACTAGTGCTGTCAGTTGAATGCATTTTTAACGGCGTGAACACAAACCCTTTTTAACGGCGTCAATTTTTTTTGCGATATCAACGTTCTTTTTGGCCTACAAAACTTTGTAGTTTTTTCACATGCTGTTGCAACAACTAGTGACATTAGAAAAACTACAACACCACACCGGATCTAGCTAGACCGGAAACAAAACAACAGGCACGCCGCACACACGCCGTTGGGGCTTGCGAGCCAAAGAGTAGTAACGTTACATTTTGAGTGGATGGTGAGCGTGAGACGCCGAAATGGACGCCGATAAGATTCTGGATGGAGAGTTAACTTTTTAAAAGTCCATTGACGAGACCAAAGTGACCACTTGATGGCCAAGCACGCAGCTGATGCCAATCCCTCCCCCCGTCGATGTATTTTTTTCACCTTTTTATTGATGGACAGAGTTACATTGTGTGAGAGATTATTTGTTCCAAGGCTACATGCCAACGTTGTTTTCAATAAAAAACATTTGAACGTACACATTCCACCAAAACAAGTTCCTTACCGAGGCGATTTTGCAGCAGCACCATGGCTCCACTCGGCGCTTAGCACTGCCCAGGACGATTGGGATTGGTTCTAAACTCGTCAAACCCTCCTCTGTGGAGGAAGGTCTGGCCATACAAGACTATGCTCACACTAATAAGAAGAAACATCCAGACAGCCCATGTGTTGTACTTGACTGATCATGCCCTACATATTTTTACTCCAATCATGACAAAAAGTGTAGACTTCTCCATTTCACAGAAATGTGCCACATTTTCAATAAGTCACTTAGCGCTGCATTTCAAAACCAGAGTGAGGAGGAATGTCAGAATGAACAAAACAAGTCAGGCCTAATTGCATCTAAAATTAGATATCTAATAAGACAGGATAGTGTGCAACAGCAGTGGATGAAAGAGTGAATCAAGTCAATATCATTGAGAGGTAAGTGACAAAGCTGTGCCGCCAAGCTTTACTGTTGTTGAGGGGGTAATGCCCTGACCTCAAGGTTACAACAAACCATGCTATGTGCAGCAAATAAAATACTCAAGGAAGAATCATTAAGCCCCACAAAGGACATCCCTAATAAAATCCTCAGTCTGACATGGAAGGACTCTCCAGTGATGGCTGATTAATTGCTGGTGCAAATGAAAGCATGAGAGATAGCCGCGGCACTGTGGATGTAATTTATCCTCTCCTGTCCTGTCTTGTCCTCATAGCCTGGGGAGATCGCCCAGCAAGACATGGAGAAGGAGAGTGGGTGGCTGCTTCGGAGGTGGGAGTGGGGTATCATCTTTGTATCATGTGGAGGAAAACATGTTTATGTGGCTGCTGAGATCATTTCTTTAGATTGTTTCGGCTATAACAAGCCATATATGGTGACATGTGGGTGTTTGAATGGGGGCAGAGAAATCCCCCGAGCAGGTCAGGCTGATAATGATGACTGCTACCTGGTCTGTGAAGAAATATGGTGGCAGCAAAAGATGACCCAAATTATATTCTCGGCGGTGATACATCAAGTAAAGAGTAGGCTATTTTATGACGGCTCGCTGTGTAATCCATCAATAATATAATCTGATTCTGAGTCGGGATATATATTTCAACATTTCATCATTGCCTTTTGTCAGATCTCTGTTTATGATTAATGGAGACGTTGCCAGTGCCAGGAGGGCATACTTGTCAAACATATGGCTAATGAGTGAGTAATTACCTCCATAAAATGCTTTGATGCTTTGCCTTTAATCATATCTGAATGAGACAAAAGTGGATTAACCAATGGTTGAGAAAAAGCTTTAAGAATAGCCGGTGATGTAACGGGGCAGCTGAGGTTATGAGACAGACATGGGGGTCCAAGGACAATCTGGGCCAAGATAATGGCCAGCTGAGGCCAGACACACACCTGCCCTCTAACTGTAATAAGTGGCCGTGGCACATAAAGAGGAGTGAGGAAGGAAACAAAGGAATAGGGTAAAGAAAAAAAAACGAGGACATCCCTGCATGGACACAGCGGCTACTTTTAAATAAATTGGCAGTCCTGGTAGTAGTTATCATAAAGATGTCATAACTTGCTTAGAATAACCTGGGTAAATTCACACTCATCATAAGGATGAGAAATAAGGTGCTGTTAAGGTGTATGATCGCAGTTCTTAGTTACTCCATTGTTACGACTACTGTTAGTCAGCACATGTTAGTACACGTCAGTGCACGGGTCCACTACGTGTCAAAGCCTACGGAGCGTACCATGTGACGTGTGTGCATGACAGTGTAAGTAAAGAAATAGAGACAACAAAATGTAACTAATCCGAGAAGAGAAAGAAAAGTTGTATCCTGTCCTCTTTATTTATTTTATACTGTCCAACCAGTACAACATGTCCTGTCCTCTTTATTTATTTTATACTGTCCAACCAGTATTTATTTTATACTGTCCAACCAGTACAACATGTCCTGTCCTCTTTATTTATTTTATTCTGTCCAACCAGTACAACATGTCCTGTCCTATTTATTTATTTTATACTGTCCAACCAGTACAACATGTCCTGTCCTCTTTATTTATTTTATACTGTCCAACCAGTACAACATGTCCTGTCCTCTTTATTTATTTTATACTGTCCAACCAGTACAACATGTCCTGTCCTCTTTATTTATTTTATACTGTCCAACCAGTACAACATGTCCTGTCCTCTTTATTTATTTTATACTGTCCAACCAGTACAACATGTCCTGTCCTCTTTATTTATTTTATTCTGTCCAACCAGTACAACATGTCCTGTCCTCTTTATTTATTTTATACTGTCCAACCAGTACAACATGTCCTGTCCTCTTTATTTATTTTATACTGTCCAACCAGTACAACATGTCCTGTCCTCTTTATTTATTTTATACTGTCCAACCAGTACAACATGTCCTGTTCTCTTTATTTATTTTATACTGTCCAACCAGTACAACATGTCATGTCCTCTTTATTTATTTTATACTGTCCAACCAGTACAACATGTCCTGTCCTATTTATTTATTTTATACTGTCCAACCAGTACAACATGTCCTGTCCTCTTTATTTATTTTATACTGTCCAACCAGTACCACATGTCCTGTCCTCTTTATTTATTTTATACTGTCCAACCAGTACAACATGTCCTGTCCTCTTTATTTATTTTATACTGTCCAACCAGTACAACATGTCCTGTCCTCTTTATTTATTTTATACTGTCCAACCAGTACAACATGTCCTATTCTCTTTATTTATTTTATACTGTCCAACCTGTAAAACCTGTTCTGTAGATATAGTCCTTATTTATTTATTCATTTTGGACCAATCCATTATGACCAGCAGTTGAAAAAAAACCTTGCATTATTATGAATCTATTTTGATGCATTTTCACTCAACCTTTGTAATTTAATCAATATTGCACACGCAATCACATTTTGAACAAGAACAACAACACTCCTGGGTGAAAGTCCTGTGTTGACTGACATACAACAAACTGCTTGTTGAATTAAAAATAAATGAAAAGGAAATCATTTCCAACAAATTGAACATTGAAAGATATTTTTTTACTACTGTACTCTTAATGCTACAGTACGTCATCTTCAAACACAGTGTAGCTGCTGCTCTCCCTGGTGTGTTCTACACACACGCTTCATATAACGTTCATATTTTACGAGTTTGGAGTGAGCAAACAGGTGGGCTTGGTCCTCCAGTGACTACTTCCAGCAGATTGATGTGTTTTTACTAGTTTATGTTTTTGGACAAGAATTGAGCTCTCTAATAGTGCTACTGTATATGAAGCTGTGGATACATTGTTGTTTTTTGTCTTCTTATGGGATGTGTTGGCGATAAGAAAAACATAGAATCTGATAACAATTCTTTCAATTGCTGAACATACAGTACATTGCATACAATTAAGCTGCATACTAAACCAAGGTCGGATGGATGAAAATAAATGGATTAATATATTATTTATACATCACAACATATATGTGGAAGGCACAGTGACTCCTTAAACTGAACTGTATGGTTACCATTGTGGCATCGTAACTATAGTATAGTAAGCTCTTCTTCAATTTAATGTATTCATTTTTTGAATTTAAAATTCACAGAGCGGTCAATTTATATTTGCTATAATACAGTATACTGGATTCATGTTATTGTATATTTAAATTTCTGAAAAAAAAGAAACTTTCAAAAATTATTTTTTTACATAATTTACCGGCCTCCCTGCTCTAACTCTGGGACCCCCAAGGGGGTCATGGACCCCCTGTTGATGATCTCTAATCCAAACCGCTTATATTTACGCGTGAAAAATATTGCGAGTTCACCCGAAACAATTCTGGGGATGTTGTTGTGGAGCATTTGGCTGTTCCATGTCTGTCTTTAACTGTAATGGCTCTAGTTGTGGTTATTTGTCTGACAAGTTGCCACAAATCCAATTTAATTTAAGGACATTACCCAATATTGACATATAGCACAACATGACAAATTCATGCAACAACAGAAATAAGACAGCCTGCTCACGTCATTCACTTAAACAGAAATGTGTAGACTTTAACGTAATTCTTAAGTTATGTTACTTTAATATTGTGTTACTTAGATTAGGGTACCGACTACATTTTTTTAGTAGGCTAATTGTATCGGAAAACATTTTTAACCCTCCCAACCCTGGCTATAACTACAAAAATAAGGCACAGGTTGGATTTTTTCCTTTAAGTATGACTAATAGCCAGTTTACTCAGTCTGTATAAATGGCGACAGCTGAGCTTTAGCTGAACAACATTTTGACGGACAGCAGAACCACGCCGCTGACAGAATCTTCAGTCTAACACGTGGGACAAAAAAAGAGAAACACCTAAAGAAACAGCCCCATAAACACAGCTGGCAGTTTAAGTGACGCTTAACACAGCAGCATGGAAGCGATAGCATAATAACGGGAAACAGAAGCATCAAACGACTGCGGCGGTTGAAAGGAGCGCAGACTCATTGTCACTGTCTGCTGGTGGTGCGTATGTTGCAGCTCTAACAGATGATATATCATGTGAACTATCATACAGCTGGCCAGAGTGATGATGATTTAAAAGGCTCGGTGAGAGGAGACAGCTTGTCTGAAAGCCTTGTTTCCCTGTGACCGTGATGTGATGCATCCCAGAGTCACCTTCAGATTCAGCTCCTCTTGAAGGCTTGATGGGTCTCATAAATACCAATCGTAATTATGATCCACCAGCAAACAAATCTCTATTTGTCAGGCCATTCTGACAAGAATAAGGGTAAACCAAGTAGGCCTTTTGCATATATTGTCTGACTGATGTGTCATCGTGACGGTTTAATACTCCATAATTATGCCATTGTGGTGATGGCTGATGGCTGAGCTGGCCCAGGTTGGAAATGCTCGGCCGCGGTGTGAAGAGTGAGATGTTTTGCCACAAATTGCACCAGCGTTGATGACCTAAGAGGTGATGAATATTCGGAGGTGACCTACTCAACACAAAGAGCGATGGCTGGAGACAAACACAAACAAGCAGACGGTTTGTCAGCTTGTGTCGGGGGGGATAATTAAACATAATTTTGCATAGTCACTGGACAAAACATGTCTACCGTCACGCTAATAGTCTGTTTACTATGAATATATCATTTTAAACTTTAGGTGTTGCATGCGCGCAAGGTGACAGCATACTCCTAATAATGTCACTTACACTCACAATATCTTTTGACTGACAGGTGCTTTCCCGAGGGCCCCGCCAACTGTCATTGAACACTTCGTCAGCCATGGGCTCAAAGTGTCATCCAAGTAACCATGAAAGTTCCCTCCGCTCTCTTTTCATCTACCTGCTGCTAATCAACAAGTTATCGAGTCAAAGAGACAACAAGTGTCTCTTTATTCTGCAGGAGTGACGTTTACTGCAGGTGTAAAGGACTAAAATACTGCTGTTCATACTTTTTTCTTTTTAAATAAGTGTTTACCAAACCATCTCTAGACTGAACTTTCTGCAGAATGATAGGTGTGGTAATCTTTCTTCCATTTGCTGCATAAGTTTGCAACGTATTTACCTAATTTTGTCATTTGATTTCTAATTATTGTAATTGTATTGTCATTTCTGTCCACTCCTTTAAAACAAAAAACTATTTCATACCTGCCCATCCTGATAGAGGGTAGATGCTGGATAGCTTTTATTGAACGTAGTTACTGGCAGGAGCTTATCTGTATTTCCAGGGTCCTGTGTTCGCCAGCTCAATATCCTCTTAATATGACACATTAAGGCGACCTTTCCAAGGGTTTTATGTTCTCAGCATTGTTTTTTTCCCCCTAGGTCAGACGATCAATGAATGTTTCCCCGGGTCAGTTATGTTGAAATCACCCACCTACAGCTTATAGTCTACTGATGTAATACTCCTTTGGAACCTACGCTTTTAAATTTTGCAGACAAACAGTTTTCTTTACTTCGATTCTGGTTAATGATATCTCAAACATAGCAGAGCATCCTAACCCAATAATTTTCATTTCTTGTTGTGCAGCACTGGTGTGGCTGTAGTAATCCTCATGGGAGCAAACGTGAAAGAGAGGTGACAAAGTATAAGAGCGTCAAATTGAGTGTGAGGAGGTAGGTTGGGGTGAATGGGTCAAACCAACACAGGACTTTTACTCTGGAGATTGGGGGTCTCGTTCTTTCGGTCATGACGGTATTACATTCACTTTATGGCACCGCTGTGATGAAAAGAGAGCTGAGCCAAAAGGCAAAGGCTCTTGATCTACCGGTCAGTATTCGTTCCTACCCTCACTTATGGTCATAAAGGCTGGGTCATGACTGAAAGAACAAGATCCAGGGTACAAGCGGCCAAAATGGGTTTCCTCAGGAGGGAGGCTGGCATCTCCCTTAGAGATAGGGTGAGAAGCTCAGTCATAAGATGGATGGATGAAGATGGATGACCGTGTTTTACGGGCTTTAGTCCTTGACACAATGAAGTAGTAGTAGTATTTCTCATTTTAAGCCAATCCCTGATGTTTTCCTAACCCTAACTAAGTATTGTTGCTGTCTGGTTCCTGTTTCACAACATTTAGTTTTAAACTGCATGCTTTAGTAAGTTTTTAGTATTTTTAAGTTAAATAGAACAGACACATGCTTTTGGTGACATGATTTATCCGCCACCGTGCGGTCATATGTGTTGTTTTTGGAGTCTTTGGAAATCAACCTTCAGTATAATGTTGTTAACGAGGACCCTAGGAGGGATGGCTCGGGCCCTCGAAAAGATCTGACATTTGCTTTGGAGGTGCTGGACGGAGCCAGGCTAGCTGTTTCCCCCTGTTTCCAGTCTTTATGCTAAGCTAAGCTAACAGAAATGAAAGTGGTACACAACATGGTATACAATTGATATTTGACCGAATGCTGTATGGGTTAGGGTTAGAGTGACTGAGTGACTCTGACACCTGAGTCTGAGATCTGAGGATGTCCTAACATGAGCACCGTATGGATGAGTACGACTAAACTAAATTAAATATAATGTTTGCTTGATTAGGTTAAGTCCAGTTGGATTTGGTGTGGGGCCTGCAGTTTGTGTCAACTCCTAATAAAAACAGAAGGTTGTACTGTGGTAAAAAACTACTAGTACTACATACTAGTAAAAATTGGTAATAGTTTGCAACATAATTCCATTTTGACACCACAGAAGTGTGACTGAGATTAAGCGTACAGTTTTGACCTTAACTGAGGCAAAGCAAAATGCTGCTTAATTCATTTTCTTTCACACATTCCAACCTTGAGATTGGTCAAAGGAGAGAGAAAACTACTTCCCAGCCGCCCCATACACACATGTAGTGTGGAGCCCAGATCTGTGTAAATGAAAGCATCACATAATACATTGGACTGACCTGCAACCTTGACTGAAGCCACTGAAAAGACAGCTATTGAAACACATTTTTGTTCTCAATATTCAATATTCATCTCGCAACTTGTGACAAATGAAGAGTGGACAAAGTACAGTTTCCACACTTTAGGGTAAAACAAGAACAAGGGAATTTAAAGCACCTCTATAATTGAATACACAACATGGAAGATGTGACCACATTGATACGTCTTTGTAAATCAAAAGTAATTATTAACTCTTCTTTCTAGATTTGAAAGTAGTTCATTTTACTGCAAGTATCCTTGAGTAGCACCACCAAAACACCAAAGGAAGATGGGACTTGTGGCAAAAAGGAAGAGAAAACATACAAGGATCAATCTAAGCCTATGTTTGCTGTGCAACAAAGAGAAAAGCTCACATTTTTTGAGGAAGCACACAGACATTAAGTCAGAAAGAACTTGCACATGGAAATACATGAACTGGAAATGTTGGTATTTATGAAAGGTGAGGAAATTGGAAACTGTTGAAGGACGTCACTTCTTTGTTGCAAGCAGTTTCTGCCTTTCACCTAAAGTGTGAAAGGACTTGATTATTAATGTGGAGATGACGTATCAGCAGCAGAGATGCCCTGTTTACAGCAATAAAAAAAAAAAAAAAATGTTCTCGGGCCAGATGTGGCAAGAAATGAGGGTGCTCATACTAAACCGTTAGGACTTTCCTCCCATTTCTTTTACAAAAACGACGCAATCGAAACCAAAACCATCATCACTTCTTTATCGATCATTAAACTCCTTATCACGATCTAAACCCTCTATTATATCTCCACTACCACTTTTATGTTGCTAGAAACACAGAAGTAGAAAAAAGAAAGACAGAGAGAGAGAAGACTTCCATATATATCAATAGACTTTAAGACTCCCTGGGTTAAAACTTTCAAAAGCTTCTATCGCTTCACCACAAGCAAGGCTGCTTTCTGATGATTCAAATAATTCCAGCCCCTCTTTTCAAATGGAACATTTTGATGGATTATGCAGTGCCATCCTTCACCGCACCGAACACATTTGAATAAATGTAGATTTGAGATTTACTGAAAGATGAGGCCAACGTGTCAGAGTGATACACAACGGCATGCAAATGCTCTGTACTTTGAAGCCGTAGCCTTTTAGAAATGCGGTGTAGAATTTTACATGCAACAGTTATAAATCGTTTTTTCTCCATGTTAATTTCATTTATTCAGGTGGCTGTCACGCCGCGTATCGCGTATTGTCATATTGCGCTGACAAGCGATGACGTTAACAGTGATTTGTCTGCTCTCTGAGACCTGTCGTATAAACTGATTTCAGGACAACCTTTTTGATTTGCCATCATGTCATTAGAAATTCAATGAGAAGAGCTTTAAATGGGAAGGGGTTCAGTTAAATTGGCCTGAACGTACAATATACAAAGGCAGAGAGAATGAAACAGCAATTTGTGCACACTGTGGGAAACAATCAGCGCAAACCTCAGAAGATATGACATTTGGGTACAAGTGACACAAATGAAATCATGTACGACAACCCCATTACACATGTATGCCATTTGACAACCCCTAAGTCTACTGATATTTGAAGCAGAATAATCCACGTTGTGCAGGTCCGACCTATTTATTCATGCACAGATCACGGTTCTCTCCGGCTTAGGAAATCCGCTTTTGCTTCAATACCGCCTTTGTCACATGCAGACTTCCCGGCCCTCGCTAACTACACTATCTCCCTGCCTGTTCAAGCAAAACTTTATGCTAAGTAAATCATTTACATCTCCCAAGCAGCCTATCTACATTTTCCAATAAAACCCTAAATTGATGGATGTCATCTTAGTGCTCACAGGCAATAACTCCTGCTGCCTTCGAAATAACAATATGTTTTGGTTTTATGAGGTCTAGACATGCTATTCTTTTTAATGACATCCCTAGGCCAGGGCTGTTTACATATATTGATATCTGTTTTTAGGCTGGAGCAGCTCTGTCCTCCTCAGCGCTAAGTTTGACTTATGCTGACACAACACAACTTTCCATTTGGTGAGTTTAGACCACCGAGTGCGTCTGTAAAAAAATAAAAATAAAAATGTTGCTCATTTATGTCTCTGAGGGATTAAAGACAACATTTCTACCATATTTGAAAAATCACTTCAAACAAATGCGAACCACCTTATTATGCTGTTTAGTTAGTTTTATTTAAAGTCCACTCCTGGTTGTCCCTTTACAAATCAAGTTGAGATCTATATATCCTTTGAAACTTCAATTAGCCTAGTAACAAGGTGAATAAATACTATTGGGTGAATGCTAATAAACATACATTTAAATGTAATCAAGCAGGTCCAAAATGGAATCTGCAGACTTCTTTTCAGTCATCCAGAATGAAAATCTGCAGAATTTAGCAGACTGTTGTTTTTTTTTGTGCTTGTGGTGGAGATATGTTAACATTCTGAGTTTTATTTAAAAGAAAAAAATCTAAAATGGAATCTGCGGATTCTGTCCAAGCCACAGTTAAACTGGATTGTGTTTCTTTGGTGGTGTTTCTGCACCATAACACACACTCTGAAATGCCCTGTAGACAAATATTTCCTATCAGCTTTTTACTAGTCAGAACAAGTCTGGTTATTTCAATGAATTAGAGTGGGCGGGTTCAGTTGGAAAAAAAAGTGATATCATATATTCCCATGCACCAATAGGATGTAACAACATTTGATTCAAAACCTGATGACCACAGGCGTCCAGGAAACAGGGTGGAATTACTGACAGAAGCTATTATCGTACATTATCAGCGAGCATGTTAGAAGCTAGAAATAATCAGGACCAATCACATTAGCCACTCTCCTCTCTTTTAAAAGCAGAGCTCACGGTGACGTACAGTTCGGTAATGTGTAGGGAGTTCGGAAGAGTTTCTCCCCCAAAGAGGAAACTTGTCCAGGAAGTGAAGGGGTTTAAATATATAGCAGTAAAAATTGAACTGCCAAATTTTAAATTCAAGGTTTAAAGGCCAGAGGTCACCTTGTTTTCTCTGAATTGAAAAGTGCATTTGAAAAATATATATCTATATAGTTTGACTTTTTTGTCACTGCAGCCAAACTGGGAATGAATCAGAGTTTATGGCTGCGTAAACTGACAATACAGTAATTACCCTGTTTACAAATCGCAAAATAATGATACTGTTTCTAAACCTCACGAAAGTAAGAGTGCCAAGTTGTGCTTTATGTCCTGCGCCCGCAGGAAAATAGAGCAATCAGACTTCACATAAGGAAACGCTGGTGACATACATGCAACTGCTGCCATTCCATTAAATGGACTGACATCTCTCCCAAGAGAAGGAGCTTTATTTATGTGAACAACACTGAGGCTTACAAGAAAAATAAAAGCCATACAACATGAGGGACGGAGCACAGTTCAGTCTCAGTGCATAAAGGTTCAGCAGTGAGCCGCTGTGTCCATACATTTCACCAGTTAAAGCGCCTTAAACGGCAACAATGTTGTGCTGTAACATCAAGGCGCATTAAAAGATGATAGGTAAAACGGTGGCTCTGTTCTAATGAGTGCTGGTGTGTGAAAACCAATTGAAATTGATTTAGAGAGGGCACAGACTTTTACAATGACCAATTAAAGTTATGAAAGCATCAAATCTAAATGGGACCTGATTGCAGAAAAGAGCGTGGAGTATTAAAAAAATGTCCTTTCCTTGTATTTCAGAATCAGAATGCAGTTCATGGCAAACATATTAAGCATGGAGTACGAATTAATAACTTACATCAGAGACAAATATATCAATCGAATTGATGCCTCCCAGACAACACAAGGGATATAAAACGGACATAAATTGGACATTTTTGTCCCTTTTTCAGACTTCTTGTTTTGTTTTCACTAACACCACCTTACTACCACTAGTTTTACACTACTTTTTGGAATCCATGGTCAATAACCCTCATTCATATAGAATTATACCTAATATTTGAGTTAAAAAAGCAGAAATTATGAATTATTTTGACAAATAGTTAAGATCAGAGGAATGGAAGTGATGCGTTGTATTTTCGAAGAGCATTGTATGGAATCCAATCCATTATTCTGTGGTAATTTGGTTAAAAGGAAACCCATATTTTAGATATTGACATTTTTAAAGGGGTCAAATTTGACCCGATGGAAAACAGGAGGGTTACAAAATAGTTGTATAAATTTCTACTTGTACGCTGCATTGTCGGCGAAATAGAGACAGAGGTTGCTCTTGCTCAAGAAAGGTGCGAAGGTGCTACTTCGTTCTTCAGTCGGTGAACAGCGCTGTTGTGTGCACACATCTTATTTGTTATATTCAAGATTATCGTGAAAATGATGCTGCAGCTTATGTGAATTCATTGCTAAAAAGTATATATATAGAAACACATGTTAGCCAAAATGGCACATACAGTACTGCAACTTCAAACTAGCTGGGAGATCTTTAATTATGGATGTTTTGGGGGGATAAATATACCTGGACTTCAGCTGTAACTTAACAATTAAATGTTGAACATGGATGGGGAATTGGAAGCAGTTATGTCTGATTGTGTCAATATCTTTATGAAAGTTAAAAGCAAGCTAATGTGTCAAAATTGTCTAGAGTGAATGGGTGTGGCCACTAACAGAAAAAGCCATGTAAACTTCAGAGCAGATTCACAAAGCAGAATCGAAAATAGTACACTTTTGAGTATATTTATATATGCAAATATAACAGCTCTACTATTTTTCTTTCGAGATGCTGGTGGAACAAAGAACGAAAGACAGATGAAAGAATTATCTTTGAGTGAAAATCTGACATGTGGAATCGGCTTATGCTGACAAATGAATAGCATTAATGAAGGTCTGTCACAGAGATTCATCTATCAGGAGTACTTTTAGCAGTACCACTAGTTTGTACAACATAAGTTGTACAAGACTTTTCGTAAGAATATTATAAAGTGCTGCCAAGTAGAATATCCAAAAGAAAACAAACACAATTATAAAGAAAAACCTGCCCTGTTACTGTACTCTGTACTCCATTACAGCCCACAGCTCATTAAGGAAGACGCAACCAACTTTAACACCCCTATTAGACCTGATTGGGAAAACAGCAAAGAGAAGTAAAGTCTAAACACAAAGTTATAAGTTAAATTAGTTTTGTTTTAAGATAAGATACAAAGTTAATGCAATTAAATCTCGCAATTAAATGTGTTAGGTCTTTGGTTGCAACTGTTCATCTTTTTTTAAAAAGCTAAATCAGTGATCCAAATATAAACAAAATCAACCAAGTCCTTAACTGATTTACACATATTTTTAACACGTAAGTATTTAACGGAGCCCTGCCACACGTATTTCATTACTTTGTGGTAAAGTTCTACCATGGTTACCTTGTTTCAAGCCATTCTAGCGTGGTATAGAAAGTCTGCAGGAAGAGCTCAATTTATGCCAGTTCTCATTAATATTCGAGTTAAGCTGCTTGACTCTGATTGGCTAACAGCCAGCCAATGACAGCATGGCTATCAGTATCCTTTACCCAGCGCAACTGGGTGAGCTCATGAATATTAATGAGCTCAGGCAACATGATGTCAGATGGACCAGCTGTTGTAATTGGCCTGATTTCTCCTCTTATTTCTTTTGGCTAGAGCTGACAGAGGAGGTAGCAGTTCATTTTCACATTCACCACATAACACCAACACACATGGGCCTAACATATCTCAAAAAATGCAAGAAAAAAACAGTTTTGTGTGGCAGGGCAACTTTAAGTATAAATTCCGACTCTGAAATGTGAATTGCAAATTCTCGATCTATCACTCAAACTCTTCTAATCAGAGATATGAATAGATACTATACATCAAGCATTGCATGATTCATGAAATTATGGACTTAAATGAATTAAGTTGAATGTTACAATTGTACCAAAGACACAAGAATGGGTAACACTTCACTTGAAGGTATCTACATAAGAATGAAACACACTGTCATGAACATGTGACATGAACCCTAACCCTAACCCAACCCTAACCCAAACCTTAATTCTAACTTGTCATGACAAAACTGAATGACACTTACTAAAAGAAACATTGTGTCATATGTCTTAATGTTTATGACAGTGTCATGTCACTCTTATGTAGATACCTTCAAGTAAAGTGTAAACCGAAAATCTAATCTAAAATTAGATATTTTACAGAAATATAGAATCACTGTATTGTGTTTCAAATCCCGACATTTTAATCAGGTGTTGTGTTCACACTGGAAAAGTAGATATTAAAAAAAGTCATAATAAAGAAAACATTTTATGAGGGTGCTTATGATGGATACTTTTCTCCCACGATGTAATTCTAAACGTATAATTAAACTAACTGTTCGAGAAACAGCTGCAAAAACAATACAAAATGACATCTGACAGCTCAAGTATAGTATCATATCCTGTTAAAAATATAAAAGAAAACTATCTATAATATGCAAGTAATCATCACAGCCATACATAAGTCAGCTCTGATAGCTACATAATGATAGCAGGTGTGTGTCTTTGTGCCTTTTATCAATGAAAATGAAAGAGTTACAGAACATCAAAATGTCCAGTTATGTGCACAGATATGGATTGGAATTTGAAAAAAGAAAAGTTGCTGTGCAGTGAGCTCAACATCTGAACTGCGGGCCAGTTGATCGTTTGGCAGCTTAACTTTACTTGTTAGCAACAGACAGACTGCTATTTGGGAGCCAATGGATCAAGCCCATATCCCCTTTCAAATACATTTACCTGTCATCTCAGATGTAAACAATGTGACTTTGAGTTTCCCTCTTCCATTAGCTCTATTGCCTCCCATGTCTCTCCGCAGTGCAATGACTCAAGTATGAGAAGTAATCAATAGGCTTCTGGTTTGGGTGAATGAGCCTTAGTGCTTGGTGTGCACAGTCTTGATCAGCTTGACAATGACAGATTATATTGCTGTATTCTGAGAGTAATTAAGATGGGTCTATCGTCACGCTGATAACTCAAGAACATGATGCCCGCAAGGCATGCAGCACCAGCCTGTCAGACAACGGCTCTCTTCTGAGGAAACAGCATCAACGTTTTCTCATGACTCACCTTGAGAGGAGGCAAAAAGTCGGCTGTCAATTTTGTAAAGGTTTTCCTCTATACCCTAGCCTTACTCAGGATTATTACCATCACGAGATTGGAAAATACGTGTGTGTGTATATATATATATATATATATATATATATATATATATATATATATATATATATATATATATATATATATATATATATATATATATATGCACACACAACCCTGTAACAAATGCCAATGCACTTCTGAGTGATATTTTTAACAGAATTACAAAAATTGTTGAACATTTTGAGGAAATACATTTGCTTTCTTGCCTGTAGTTAGATTTAAGGATTGACTGATAACCACTCTACTCTGATGTCTGAACACTAAATATGAAGCTAGAACCAGTAGAAGGCTATCGTTGCTTAGCACAGAGACTGGAAACAGCCAAGCTCAGTCCAAAAGTAAAAAAATCTGCAAACCAGAACCTCTGTAGCCCACAAATTAGCCCATATTGTTTTGTTTGATTGATAGCTACAAAAAGCAGTGTGTAAGAATGACAAATTAGCCATTTTAAAGGGGGGGAGGGGTTATTTTTTGGTTGGGACCAGTGACTTTCTGGAGTCTCAGCTGGTTGCTTGCCAACTGGTCCAAGCCACCTTGATTTTAATCTGGATTAAACAAACGAGACATTCCGTGTTAATTAGTGAGCTTTGCTCTGGCCTTTGGACAGAGCAAAGCTTCATTCCGTTTCATCCTGTTTCCAGTCTTTATGCGAAGCTAAACTAACAAGAAAGTTGCCGAGAGTGAGATGAGAAGTAGCACTGAAATGATTAGTTAAGTCTCCGGTTAGTCAAAGAACAACCATTATCTGGTTACTGCTTCTCAAATGTAGGATTTCCTACTTTTTTCAGTTCAATTACTTTGGGTTTTGGACTGTTGGTTGCAAGGTAATGTATTTCAGGCCTGAATACATCATATGGAAGTTTCTGTTTCTCCTTGAGTGTATTTAATGTTGTTTCTTTAGACGTGTTTGTTCTTTCCAGCCAGTAGCTCGAGTGTATTGTTCAAATAAGATTAAAGGAACATTAGGGTGCAACGGAGGCACTGCTGAAAAGAAACATACAGTAGGAAGTTGGAAGGACTGGGCTATTCTAATGTTCCAAAATTGAGCTACATCCTGCTGCGTAAAGGGAGAATATTTCATTCAGTTTGCATAAATGCATTTGCAAACAGCACTCCAACAAGAAAGGGAGCGAAAGTAGGGTATACTTGTCCCAATATGTCAGTCTGTATAAGCAATAACTAGGTTTTTTACATTTCTACTCATATCTCAGAGTAAAGCATGGCATCAGCAGTACGTTGTTTGTCTATTAGCATGCAAGTTTTATTGATTAGTGTTCTGTTGGCTATCATTTCTTCGTAATATTACTGTGCTTTACATTTTTTGCATTAGCCTACTTCCACCTGCATGTCACTGCTTAAAGAGAACTCTAGGTACACAGTGGTTATTATATCAGGCTCAGACCTGCCCAAACAAGCCCAGATAGGAGATAAAAAGGAGCTGCTCCCCTCCTGTTGTCTGAGATGGAAAGTGCAGCAACAGAGCTCTGCCAGGTAAAAAGATTTCTATAGAAGTAAATGGCCTGCCATCAAACCACAGTGGACATAGAAGATCCGACTACCACAATAAATATCTCTAAAAATAATAAGCCAACTCACCAGACAAAAACATCTCATAGAAGCCAAACACTGCAGCTGCTGATTAAAGCACCCAAACCTTTTTCATTCCAGTTCAAGCAGTGGATTAGAGGGAGCTCAATAACTGAATTTATTGATTAGAGATTCAGCCTTCTCTCTCAAAAAGAGTCCTTTCTCCTCCACATTGATCAGTAGTTATTTAGTCCTAATGTCGTGACTTCTGGTCGGAAACTCATCCACTCGAGGTTCTCCTTTTGTTCTCTTTAGCTGTGACCGCTCGAAACATGGGAACATTTCTTCAAAACAATTATTTATTTATTTGATCCATTTTATGTTTTTAGGAAACAAGGTAACAGTATGTAAAAAGATAACATCGGTGTCACCATCATCAGTAAGGAATATACTTTTTTTAGGCTGTAACTGTGGTTTCCCCTTTAGGTACAAACAGTGTAATTTGAAATGCTCTGATGAAATATATCATCTAATATTTGTAAGAGTCAGAGCATTGGTGTCTCAGATATTGCATATGACACATGGATGAGTGAACAAATTATGCAGAGGGCCCCTTTGGGCTGATCAGTGTAGTTTTTAATAATGTGAGATGCATCCCCAACTTCTGACAGAAATCCAACAAGAGAGTTGTGTTGCAGGACTCTTCTTTACCCAATCAATGGGATTTTTCTTTAAATGCCATAATGAAGCAATCTAAAAATATGATCAGGGACAATAAAGGCACACAACTATAGATACAGTGCTTCTTTTAGGTGATTCAGTGTCATTCTGAAAAAGGACAGATCAATGACACAAAAAGAAAAGATGTTCTTTTTTTCCCCATCAAAAGACAGCTAGAAAGAAACTTATTGTAATTAAGTAGCATTGTTGAGTCTGAGCCTACGTGTGCCTATTATAAAACAAGTGAGAGCCAGCTAATCTTGCTTTGTATGAAACCAGCATACCATCCTTTGATATTTACGTTCTCATATAAAAAAGAAAAGTGCTGTGAATAACTCCTGGTGACAAGTGAACTAAATGTGAAACATGCTGATGTTTAGCTGGTGTAATATTAACAATGTTCACCTTATCTTGTTAGCATGCTAACATCAGCTAATCAGCACTAGAGTGCAGCTGAGGCTGATGGGAATATATATATATATATATATATATATATATATATATATATATATATATATATATATATATATATATATATATATATGGTGGTAAAGTATTTTTGACCTGATGATGGCGCTACATGAAAATGCTGAAGGATCACCAAAATGAATACAACTCATCCTGGAGGGACCATGAACCTGTTGACCAAATTTCATTGCAATCCATCCAGTAGTTGCAGAGACATTTCACTAAAGACTAAACGTGTTAACCTCATGGTGGCACTAGAGGATACGTTAGTAAGTCCTGAGGCATTATCCTTATTGCACACATTCATTTAGAGATAGGGTGAGAAGCATCCGTGGGGAGCTCGGAGTAGAGCCGCTGCTTCTTCGCGTCAAAAGGAGCCAGTTGAGGTGGTTCAGGTATCTGGTAAGGATGCCTCCGGGGGGCCTCCCTAGGGAGGTGTTCCAGGCACATCCAGCTGGGATGAGGCCTCGGGGAAGACCCAGGACTAGGTGGAGGGATTATATCTCCAACCTGGCCTGGGAACGCCTCAGGATCCCCCAGTTGGACCTGGTTAATGTGGCCTGGGAAAGGGAAGTCTGGGGTCCCCTACTGGAACTGCTGCCTCAACGACCCGATACCTGATAAGTGGGTGAAGATGGATGGATGAAGATGGACGGATGCACAAATATGAAGAGGCTCAGTGAAATCCTGATGTGACAGGAGACAACTCAGCATTTAGCAGCAGATGGATTCTCCCTGCAGTCCCTGATCAACTTTATTTCAAATTTATTTGGCGAGCGTGCACACTGTAGTACAATTTAGGGAAGGTTTAAAGGTATCAAAGTTTGAATCTCATCCAGCCTTCGTGAAAAGACAAATACTGGCATCTGGGGTGCTATATGTGAGAGACAGCTGAGTGGTCAGATCACTGTAGTCACTGTAGTCACTTTTGAGAATCTTCATATAACTGAACAGGATTCCTATTTGTTAAAAGTGTGGTTTGAATTACGGTACGGTGCAGGGTTACAGAGAATATCTGCCCAAAGGAAGTGCTGTGCTTTGACTGCTCCACAGCCTTAATGGTGGCTTGTAATTGCTCCATCACCCATACTAATGTGCACTCTATGCCCCTTTCAAAACAAAAACATTGCATTTCCTTTTTTTTCCCCATTGTGGACCTGATTGTCACCATCTGAGCATCGCAGCCAATAGAGTGAGCTCTCTCAGATCCAGGGAACAGAGAGAACAATGTCATATTCATAAGCAGAGACATCAGCTCTCCTCCTCATTACCACAGCACAGTCATGAATGGAAGCTTCTGTCCCCACAATCATGAAAGGACCTGTCATCTGTCTGTTTCTCCTAATTGACTGTTTACTACATTCTAACAGACAGACAGACAGACAGACAGACAGACAGACAGACAGACAGACAGACAGACAGACGTCTCATCGTCCTCAGTTTGTCATTCAGTGTAACACTGTAGTACAGTGTTACGTAGAAATGTCCCCAGTTTCTATACTACATTCTAGTTTAAAGACCCACCATTTTCCCTTGCTTTTTATCTCTTAACTTATCTTTTATTTCCCTATACTTTTTTTAATTTATTGTTGATTTCATTGCCTCTCCTGATTTCCTTCTTCTTTACATAACTTTGTTTTCATCATGTCAGTTGTTTTGGATTACATTTTGTGTTGTTGTATGTTAAGTATTTTTTACTTGTGTAATGTCTGTTGAGTCCGATTTCAAACTATCTTCCTTGGTTGTAAAGCACTTTGGGTCAATGTATGTTGTTTTAAATGTTCTGTATAAATGAAGATGACCTGACTTGACCAAATGACTCAAAGGGACAACATGTCCTCAGCAGTACTCCTGTGACAAAACAACCTCATGCAGTATTTACCGGTGCAACCCCTGCAATTGCTCTTGACATAGGAACTGGTATTAGATCTGCCAAGCTAAATTGATTAATCGATTAGATGTCAACTATTAAATTAATCGGCAGCTGTTTTGATAATCAATTAATCAGTTTAAGTCATTTTCTATGAAGAAAAAGTTAAAATTCTCTGATTCTAGCTTCTTAAATGTTTCTTTAATCCTCTATGACAGTAAACTGAATACATGACATTTGAGGACGTCATCTTGGGCTTTGGAAAAACTGATCAACATTTATCACCTTTTTTGACATTTTATAGACCAAACAACTAATTGATTGATCAACAATGAAAATAATCAGTAGGGACTATGGCTGCCCACTGTGGAAGATGCATTCCACATGTGTGTAAATGTACTTGGCAAATAAAAGAAATATTATTACATAATACATATTATTACGCATGTGGACAAAAGCCTTTGTACGGAGCACCCAAGGTGATGTTTTTTAAGGAATATTTGGAATCTTTCAGACACTGAAAAGAATAAATGACAGAACATGGACTTAACCCCACCATTCTTTCTGTGTAGACTGGCTGAGTCGCTCTAACCTCTGACTCAAGAAATAGTGAAATCTGCCTATACAATTGGAGCTGCAAGGACTCTCTGCGCTCACATCCGTTTTCCAAAAGTGATCTCAAAAGAGAGAGCGTGAAGTTCGATCATTCACACCCTTGCCATGCCCAGACAAGGTAGTAATGGTTTAGAAGCATTCAATTTACAGACAAAAAAAAAAATCACCCATACACAGCAGATACAGCAAAATACAAAGCAGATACAGCAGAAAAACACAGCCTGGAGGTAAGATGTACCTTCTAAAAGAAAACAACAGAGCCCACACAACTTACTTTGTTCCATCTGATTCCAGTGGCTAAATTCCTTCCATGCATTAGCTGCCAATTCTCTGTCGGCCCCTCCCTTTCCAACAGTAAGATTAGCTGCCACCGCATAAAGTAGTGCCATGCATTATCTAGCAATTAGAGTGAGGCTTATTAAGGAGAGTTTAATGTATATTTAATGAGCAATAAATTCAATTTCTTTAAATAGAAGAGTTTATTATTGTTACAAATGATGTACTGTGGTGATCATAAATGTACCGGCAATGAAATACTACACAAGCGGGCACATATCAACGGGCCATTAAGTGCAGTATTAAATTTATCCTGAAACATGGTACTGCAAGTGCTATTTCATACAGATAGTGGAGAGAAAGCCGCTTCAGTTTTCTGCAGAGATAACACTGATGTGTGTGTGTGTGTGTGTGTGTGTGTGTGTGTGTGTGTATGAGAAGATATTTGTCGTAGGTAGGGCTGGGCAATATATCAATGTTGTATCGATATTGCGATATGAGTCTAGATATCGTCTTAGATTTTGGATATATTGTAATATCGTAATGTGGTAAGTGTTGTCTTTACCTGGTTTTACAGGCTGCATTACAGTAAAGTGATTTTCTGAACTTACCAGACTGTTCCAGATGTTCTATTATTTACCTGTACCTATTAAGTCATTAAATCATCATCAAAAATGTTTTTGTGCAAATAACATTTTGTTAAAGCACAAATCAACCATCACAATATAGACGTTGAGGTATTTGGTCAAGAATATCGTGATATTTGATTTTCTCTGTATCGCCCAGCCCTGTGCAGTAGCAAGGTTAGGACTACTAGCCAGTCAGAAGCAGAGTTTGAGGGCATGCCCTGACAGTACTCAGGTAAGGACTACTAGCCAGTCAGAAGCAGAGTTTGAAGGCGTGTCCTGACAGTACCTAGGTAAGGACTACTAGCCAGTCAGAAGCAGAGTATGAGGGCGTGCCCTGACAGTATCTAGGTAAAGACTACTAGCCAGTCAGAAGCAGAGTCTGAGGGTGTGCCCTGACAGTATCTAGGTAAGGACTACTAGCCAGTCAGAAGCAGAGTATGAGGGCGTGCCCTGACAGTACCTAGGTAAGGACTACTAGCCAGTCAGAAGCAGAGTATGAGGGCGTGTCCTGACAGTACCTAGGTAAGGACTACTAGCCAGTCAGAAGCAGAGTATGAGGACGTGTCCTGACAGTACCTAGGTAAGGACTACTAGCCAGTCAGAAGCAGAGTATGAGTGTTTGTCACAGAGGTAAAGGCTGGACTACAATAGAGCTGTTTGGAGTAGTTTGTGAGCAATGTTTTCTGTTGGAGATGGTAAGTCCCTTTCGACTTTGTAAACCTATAACATGCACAAAAAAGATATTTAACGCAATCAAGGAAAGGGAAAAAGTCAAAAAGCATAATATGAGCTAGTTTATTTAATTTGTTGACATTCTACTGGTCAGATGAATTGAAAAAGTAATAGGCAGATCAATCTATAATAATAAATATTTACGGTCCTAAGTACAAGTGTTATACTTGAGTTTTATTGTAATTGCACTTGAATATTTCTTTTTAATGTTACTTTATACTTCTATTTCACCACATTTGAGTGGCAAATATTTTGTGTGTATTTGATGTTTCTTTTTACTCCATTACGCTTATTTGACAGCTGCAGAATAACATTTTACACACAAAACCAACGATTTAATTACCCAATATTATAATAAGTTACTATAACACGAAAATGCTGCTGTTAATGCATCAGTAAAAATAATCCAGTAAAATGTTATACTGCATAATAATGTAAAGACATTTAATGTAAATAATTGTCTGCGTGATGAGTAGTTTAACTTTTGGTATTTTAAATATATTCTTCTGTCTTATAGTTAGGCTACATATTCTTAGTGGGTAAATTCTTAAAGTAGGCTATGTAATGAAGTATTTTCACACAGTTGTATTTAAAGTAAGGATCTAAATACTTCTACTACCACTGGTTTAAGATCACCTTATATTTAGTACTCAACATAGTAATAAATGTAGTTATTGTCGGCCCCAATATGCACCATTGACAGAGAGAAAACATCAGAGATCCACACTTGTATGATAACTGAGGAAAAGCTACCCAACACCAGAACACACACACACACACACACACACACACACAGGCTGTAAGCAAACACAAATTGAGGGCAGAGCAGCACACTGCTAGCAGATTTCAGCAGTATCTGTTTCAAAGCCAAGCCCCACCATAAGCAGCAAGAGACGGACATCTTCAATTACTCACCCTGTCACGTGCCAACTGGCAACCAAGAGCACTGTAACAACTGTAGGATTGCTTTTGTTTCTCTGAGATGCCGTCTTTCAGCGGTGCCGTGAGGCTTCATGACAGCTCATATTGATCCACTTCACCATCACTCAGCCTCAACGAATGACTTTAAGCTGGCAATAAGTGGGATTATGCAACCTTCTGAAATCTGACCAGCTGATTTGCTACAATAGGCCGAGCCCCAGGAGACACATGGAGAGAAAAACTGCTAAACAGATTTCTTTGTTAGAATGCAAAGTGTCAGCACTTCATAACTGCAGTTTATGTAGCGTTATCTGCCCTTCTGTACATTGAACAATGTTCTCTTATGATGCCCAGGGTCATCTGTCTTTCTTTAATTAACACTCCTACCTTGGTATCTTTAGAACAACACCTTTTGAGACCAGCAGCATCCAGGTAGTGGACTGATCTCTCAGCAGAGACAAAGAGTCAAGTCCACTGATTCTGGATACCTTTACCAAGAAAAGGTAGAAGCTGTCAAAAGGCATACTGTCAGCACTTCACAAAGCAAGCACTCGGGCCGCTTTTTTTTCTTTTTTTTTTGCTCCCAGCAGCTGGCACGAAGACAATCAAATAAATGGGACCCCGAAGGTCAGATCAAACCTTCTCTGGTTCGAGGATTTCACCTGAAACAGAAGACAGCATCAGTTTCCTGCTGCTGCAACCCTCGGTGAGCTCGAGGCGCATTCATGATGCATTATTTTATTTGACTGAGAGGTTAATTAACTTAATGAGACAAAGAGACGTTACACAATGCTGTAAATGTCATTCAACTGCTATTCAACACACACCATAATAAATCCAACAACTGTGAAATGAAAGCCTTGTAAAAAAAAATCCCACTGTAAAAAAAATCTTTGACTAGTAACCTCAATAATGAGACCAGCATAATTTGGTTGCAAACACACACACACACACACACACACACACACATATATATATATATATATATATATATATATATATATATATATATATATATATATATATATATATATATATATATATTCACACAGGCTTTGATGAGTTTCTGCAGACCTGTTGATGGCTTATGTAGATACCACTATACAGTGGTTGAGCCACAATAATAAAGGCAATATGAGAAACATAAATTATATCAATAAGAAGTCGCTCAAGTAGACTTCAAGCGTAAACCTGCCATCGCAACTGTTGCTTGCCATTTCAGCAGCCCGGGAATTGACAACCCCACCACACGTCCATCCTACCACTTGGGAGGGATTTAAAGCGGCTGTAAGATGACATTTTTAACCATTTAACATGCGTCAGTATTGTTAACAAACACTGACGCATGCAACTCTGATGCAACCGTGGTAGCATAACGGGGGGGTGGGGGATGCTCGGGCTATGGGACTGCAATCGTGCACATTTAGGCGCCTGGTTCATGCAGTTGCAAGCTGTGTAAAACAACCAAATACAAAGCCTTAACAGCGACTTGGCAGATTTACATCCCCAGCCTCTGTGACCGGAGAGGAGAAGTGAAAGACTGCGGACGGGAACACACACACACACACACACACACACACACACACACACGGGAACACACACTGGCATCAGAGGCTGCAGTTGTGCGGGGAGAGGACACTGTGCGAGACCAGAGCTGCAATGCGTGTTTTTCCTCCAAAGCGCACCTGAAGCGCAGAGATTTGTAGACAGTGGGGTGAGTTGGGACTATGAAGGTTTATGCGGTAGGCTATGACTAAAAAGGAGTGCGTTTGAGTCGTGTTCTCTCTCTTCTTCAGTCGGTCTCATTTCATAATAAAAGAGCCACGTTTCACTGTGCAATGCCTGCAACTTGCCCCATAGATCTAAAACCTGCACGACCATTTCACTTGCGTATCTACTTTCTCCGCCTGTGCAATTGTGTAGCACTATAACACTACTTTTTTTATAGCACTCATCTGTATCGTATTGCAGCAGGCTATAACTCATCACAGCACCCTTTCCACCAGCGCTAAATCACGAGATAAGTAGCCCAACAGTCACGAGAAGCAGCGTGGATATTTGGGAGTCGACAGCGGTACCTGAGCGATAGAAAGTGATGTTGAGATTTTAAGGGCAAGCTTGTGCGCATCCAGCGCGCAAACGCACCACAACTTCTACCCGGAGCTACTCCTCTGGCTTCAGCTGTGTGAAGCGGGTAATTCTGCATGGCGGACACAGGCGCACACACACACACACAAAATACCAAAAACTTACCTTTCAGAAGAAACGCCGCTAAAATCACGAAAGCCGAGAGAGAAATAGCGAGAGATCCGCTCCCCGTGATCGCCATGTTGGACACCTGCTTGAGACTGGCGGCGCTAAATCACCTAGAGACGGCCATGGGATGAAAATGTAGACACATGAGAGGCGGAGGGAGGGCTCAAGCAGGGAGCCTGATATCATATTGGGCTGCATTATGTTGCAATGACATCTAGGCCTATAAAATAAAATAGGAATATTACAGTGATACCTTCCAAAATGTCCCAAACTGTGATACTGTCCATATAGATTGCCACTGAACCCTGTAACCACACTGTAATTCCCAATAGGAACACTGAAGGTATATTACAGTTATATGCTGCCATGTGAAGTGTAAAATACAAGGGAGCGCAGTGAGGTAACCATAAACTCACCACCGAGAACCACAGACACTTTATAGGAATATTATAGTAATTTTCTTTTATGGTTATAGTCTGTTAGTTCATGTGGGTGAGACCAACCTATACTCATCTGGCTGCACTTTGGTTTTTATAGCTGAGGCACCAATGAGATAAAACATAATTCAGTTTATGTTTATGATACAGCAGTAAGGCCCATAGCCGTGTTAGCTTCTGTTTGTGTGTGTGTGTGTGTGTGTGTGTGTGTGTGTGTGTGTGTGTGTGTACGGAAAAAAGGCATTTTACAGTATGCTGCGTTTTAATTAACATAATTAAAATTAAGCTGTAACATGTTAGAAATGACTTCAGGCTTAAATAACAAAAATGGGCGTTTTTGTCTCAAAAAAGAAATATATATATATATATATATATATATATATATATATATATATATATATTTCTTTTTTATATATATATCCACTGTGTACAAACCTGCTTTATTAAAGGAATAGTCAGTAAACTTTCAGTGAAACTCCGGTTCTCAAGGCATTTTGTTCCATGTCAAAGAGCGCCCCCCTTTCTTTGAGTGGTGTATTACATATTATACTCGAAGCTGATACTTGCTGAAGAGGTAGCACGCGGTCCTCAGAATTGGAGAACAAAATCCCATTAGAATTTTTCATTTTAAAACCATACTGCTTGAATGGGAATTAAATACTGTAACTATTAATAGTGTGATCAATTCAACTCTCTCCTCTACACTCTGTGTGTCTGTGTGTGTGTGTGTGTTCTTTATTATATTGTGTAATGTTTCAACCCTTCCCGACCTGTCCTCAACTGAAACAGTACATTTGGAATATCTTATGGGAATCACAGAGCTACAGAGAACTGTGCATGACAACGTTGAATCTCATTTCCCTTTTTCATTGTGTCAAAACAGCACAAAGGCTGCTAATTGCACAATCTATTCTCTGAGACTGCGTGTCAGTCCTCATTCCATGGATGAGTAGATAGCATTTAGAGCCTCACTCTAATGCTGCAGCCGTCCCTATCGCTACAGATTGAATTCCACACATCAAATTTATTTCAGATGTTATTATCTGTGGCAGCTTGCCAGTTCTGCCTGCCACTCACACAATGTCTCCACAAGGTGTTTTGCCCTCACAGCTCTGGCCATGCTGCTTTCTTTTCTGACAGTCAGAATAGCATTGATGAGCATCAGTCTGCACCTGGTGGAGGTGTGCTCAATAAGATATATTTCCCCAATGTTGTATTTTTGTGGGATTTGTAGTCATTTGATTTACAGCACGCCTGATGGTTCATCTCAGTTTTTGTGCATTCACGATTCCCCACAACGCTCCCAAC
This sequence comes from Percina caprodes, assembly GCA_013375575.1. NCBI lineage: Eukaryota > Metazoa > Chordata > Actinopteri > Perciformes > Percidae > Percina > Percina caprodes. The sequence continues at coordinate 2,763,550 of JABXJD010000046.1, forward strand.
TTTTGTTTTGGCTCTCCGTTGAGTCACACCACTTCTGCACAGCATTTCCTTTGCCCATGAGAATAGATGGGGTTCCTGGGTCTCTCTGAGAAGAGAAGCCCAGCGTTTCTGTCTCCCTGAGCAGGATGAATAATGGATGGGGAATGGATCAGATGACTGAACTGCTTCATTTGGATCCTCTGTAGTAATGGCCAGGCATAGATTCTCTGTCTATCTGTGTATTGTAGTGTGTGCTTGCGTGTGATATTTAATCGTATTGTGCGAGTAATGGTCATGCAACTTGCAAACTGTTAAGTATTATATTTTAAGGATTTTCCATATGAGCTATAGTCGAATACTGAAAACTGGTGTTGCCATTTAATAGGGCAGCCGTCAGCATTTTCTATTTAAATTAGTGGGGAAAATGGTAATAAAAGATTTTCACCCAGGCCTCTTTCTCAGTTAATGTTTGATTAGAAATGCAATGGTTTTAAATTAAGATTTCTTTCTCCCTTGGTATGAAATCAATCAAATTAACGGAAATTGAATTATTTGAGATGGTAATCTATTTAGGCAAACCATTCACCATGAAAATGTTTTCCTCCTGTTGTGAACGGAAGAATAATTGAATCAGACCCTTGTAAATGACCCCCAATGCCTTAGCAAGAACAAGGCTTATTGAAATGAAATGCAGACTCTTTTCATGCTTAGACCACATAAGTGAACAGGCAGGGGCATGCGAACTTCAATCTACCACACATAATATGTACATAGATTCACATGTAATATGATAAGCATACAGTAGCAAGATAGAACAGAGGGCAAAATAATGGAAAGTAATCATGTATGCAGAAATCTGTGTGCAAGCCTCTACCCATAGCCATATATCCGTCGAAAAAGTCACTTTTTAATACTTATTACTTAAGCAGCATTTACAAAGTAGAATGGTGCTACTTAAAATTTCTGTCTCTTTCCCCCTCCCATAGCAAATTATTACAGGAAATGATATTCCAAATATATCACCACAGGTCATCCATTCTTTATGCCTTCGAGGTATGAAACATGTACTCTCAGTTGGTCTCCTACCTCCTTTTTTTTTACACCTACATACATGTAAAACCCACTTGAATCACATGTGTGTATGTTTCCGAGAAAGAATTGTATCTTAATGCTTAGAAATATTTTTTCAATCTATTTTTTGATAGTTGAAGTTATTTTGCATCGAGTAGAGAAATCATCATTTCTGGTGAATTCAGATTGCCTGTTTGCCAAATACAACAAACACACCTGCACAAATACATACTGGATTCTGTTCATTTGAAGCAACAGGATTGTTTTCAAACCTCCAATAAGTTTATGTAAATTGCATACACTAATGACATCCATCAGTCTATGCCTTTTCCCCAACGGACAGCACGTACATACTTTAATTGCAAGACACATGCTTCACATTTTTATCAGCCAATGCATGCACAGGCAATTTTGCATCCCACCAAACCCACAGACATACAGCAGGTGATTGTAATAAATCATAAGTCACGTGGTACCCTACAGAAGCTTAATGGTAATAAATTTGTCAGGGTATAGTGTATATCAAGTCGGCTGCATGGGCCTAAGTGTGCCTTTCTTGTCTCTATATGTGTGGAAAAGAAATATTGTTTCAGTCCCCCCATTTATAATAGTCTGAACTCCGATAGCTCTTGCACTCTGCATTTATTTGGCCACTTCAAACCTTTTCGGAGCTCAAAAGGATGGTAGTGACCCACTTCCACCTTTTTATCTGATTCAAGTGGCCTATCTAATCCAACATATGTGCAGCGTAGAAGAGCGTAACTCTTACCATAATGCAACCTAGGGTCTTTTTGTAAATGTACCCGAGTCGTTTTTCAGTCAAATGGCCTTTTGAATGGGAGTGTTAGGAGCACTACTATGATAGCATCAAAATCACTATTTTTATATCACTAAAGAGGCTTGACACAACATGTAACTTTGCTCCAAGTATCACCAGGGGCTCTACACATTAACTCAGCATTGAGGACATTGTTTGTGTACACACTTTACTAAAAAGAAAGGTTTTAACAACTCATTGTAGCTGTTTTCCTCTATCCGCCATCTTTGCCAGTCAAAAAGAGCCGATCTCCGAATGCAAATGAAGGAGAATAGGAGGAAATGTCATTCTTACATGAAGCTCCTTTTACAAGGTCAATATTGTTTTTCACTTATGACAAAACAACACATTATCCGTGCATTTATATGGATCTAAGCTTTAGGAGCTTTCCATCTTTACTCTCCTCCCTGGACTAATTTTGACTTGCTGGATGGACAGCAACCAGAAAAACCAACAGCTACAGTGAGTAGTTACAACCTTTCTTTTTAGTAATCTCTGTGTACACAAACAATGTTCTCAATGCTGAGTTCATGTGTAGAGCCCCTAGTGACACTAGGAGCAAAGTTTCATGTTGTCGAGCCTTCTTAGTGTTTTAAACATAGTGATTTTGATGCTATCATAGTAGTGCTCCTAACACTCCCATTTAAAAGGCCATTTGAAAGAAAAATGACTCGGGTACATTCACAAAAAGACCCTAACTATTTGAACTGCTTATTTGTTACTTTTAGCCCACAGTTGCAACTTATCTGGTCACTTGTTAGATCTCAATTGCAACTGGTGTGACAGCTGACTCAATGTGGATATATCTTTGAAATCTAATGGAAACCCTTTTGTTCTTTTTCAAATTAATTTAGCTATATCTTTCCCTGAATCCCCTGGCCCATACCACTTGTGGTACAAGTCCGGCTCAACATCACATCAGAAATGTTTTATAATCTTTGTTTAAAGGTGTTTCACTGTAGAATGCATTACAGACCTTTAAATAGATTATTTATCCCTGGGATAATACATTAGTAACATACAATCATGTTATCATGATTATGGGTAGAACAGACACAAACATAATCACAATGAAAAAAAAACATCTCAACAGGGATTATGAGAATAAGAACAACAGAACAAAGCTCTGGGATTACATGTTGGCATAGCAACCGGTTGATGTATTGCTAGCTACGCTTTACTGGAATGATTAGCACAGCTGGACCGCCTGTCTGAAACTACCTCCATACAGTAGACTGCATGCAGGGCCAGGGTCATTAGTGTCAAACAGTCCAGGGCTATTTCTGCTGGGGGCCAAACGGCTGGTAGAGATCTGCTGTTATTAAAGAACATCGCGTCTATAATTTTCCACATTAGGTTCAGAATGAAATCAAAAATATAATAAATCAGCACGTTTAGCCAACAGATATATAACCATGTTTAACTATCAAAGCCAGTAGTAATACCAAGGTTATGAAAGTACCAATCTTGTACTGTACAAGATATGAAACTTGTAGTACCAAGAACAGTTAAAAACAACTAAAAATATAAAAGCAGATAATGTTGTTCTATAATTTTAACAACGCAACATCCGTATAGGAAATTAACAATTATTTAAAGAAAGGCAACATCAAAAAGAAAGATCTTCAGCCTTGATTTACAGGAACTGAGAGTAGCCTGATATCAAAAAGTTACGCACTAAAGCTTTAAAAGATGATATAACACAGGCTTTATGCTTTATGTTACACTTGAGGCCACTTTATTCTGAAGACCTAGTACTGGAGCTACATGTAGGTTCAAGCCCATGTCAGCAGCAGTCACCCCGAGGTAAATCCCAGAGTCCCAGAGGTGCTGTTCAGGAACTAACCCTGCCCTGAGATTTAACAACAGGATTACATCTGCTCGTGTGGGCATTCATTCGTCTTGTGATTTTTGCTTAATTGTGAAATTTAAATGTCTGAAATGTCACAATTAAGCAAAAATCCTGAGTTCAGTATATGTTGTTTTTCACTATTCTACACTAACTAAGCCTATGTTTTCCCCAGGTTCGTGCTGTTTATTTCTATTACACTGCGGAACACACACCAAAGACCAACCGAGCAAGAATCAAACCTCAGAAAATCCAATAAGATGCTTTAACCTTCACAGTGCATGTAGCAGTCATCTGTAATCCTATTGGATACACAAATTAGTCTTTAAGACTATGCTTTCACACATGAAAATAATTTCATTTTTCAATTACTGAAATCAAAGAGACAATAATATGGCTTAGGAACATCCAGTCACCTCTTAATATATGAATTTACTGCAAATGTTGAGAAAAACAGGGAGAGGTTGATATCGTTCTACCTGTTTTAGAGATGCGGTTTAGACAACAGATGCTCGAAGCAGACTCAAACCTCCTGGTGAGTCAATTCAACAGCTATTCAACAGCTATTCAGTTACAAATATTCCTCGGAAACTATTCTTTTTCAACTGGGAGAACACATCACACTGTTGGTTTCCCATGCAGCATGAACATAAAGAAACAATGTGCTTTCAGTTAACACGAGAGATCCAATCGTTTTTCTTCTCCCCTGTGCTTGATTGACTATAGATTGCATTGACTGCTATTGCAGCCCTGACTGTTTGACCCTAGATTACATTAGAGCTTTAATTGAACTCTCAGATCCAGAAAGCCCTCTGGAAGGTCTTGCTGTCTAGATTAAAGACAAAGGTGCATTTGCCCTGAAGGACCCTAAAGTGAAGATTACATGTCGATATGACAAGATATGATTATCAATCTCTGTATCTAATTGTAATTAAAACAAAACCTTGTTGCTTTCATATGTTTGTGTAGGCCTTATGTAAGCAGGAGTATATGAGTTATTTTTTCAGCTTTAATGTGATGGTTTAATTAGATAGTTAGTGGCCTGTAAACTGCTAAGTGGGCTTTATAGTGTCCTAATTTGTATGTAAATCTTCATTGTTATGATAATACTACACTAAAATGTCCAGTGCTGTCTCTGTTATGCTGAGCAGGCCTTTAAGGGAACCAGAATTACATGAGTGTCCTATATTGGACTTGATATTTTGTTGAAATTAGTGTACATCCCTTTATTTTCAGGAATTTGGTTTATAATGGCCCAGTGTGTAACGTGTTTGTAACTTGTCATGAATATTTACCACCACCATCAATTCCAAGTATTCCTATTTGCGTGAACTAGGGTAGACGCTCCATATTCATGCGCCATCTTGAAAACCGTTAGCCGTTGAGGGACATACAGGACATGCTGCTCCACCTTTTGGGTTTTTGCTGTCACATGATACACTCACAGGTGATGCTAAAGCTGCTAATGGGTATCATCGCTTCCCGGCCCCGGGAGGTTAGAAGAAGGAAACATAGAGGACCACATGTATTCAAAATCCAAATTTCAGGTACAGGAGTCTTCTTCTTCACCCAGAAAAAGAAAAAGGAGATTGAAACAAGGCAGAGACCAGCTTTTTGAAGCGTGAAGGCAGATGGGAGAAATTTCTACACATTGGACCTTTAAAGTTTTATTTAATTGAACTTCCACATTTTGAATGGGACTATTTCTTCTGAATAGACAGCGCAGTGATTTATTGGGACGTATCCATATACGTACTTTTTCATGCAGTCTGTTGATTTAACCAGGGTGGCAAATTATCTTCAGCTATATATACATTACAACTGTGTATCTATCCACCCTTATCTGGAGTGGCCTTGTTAAAGGTGCAGTAAGTGATTCTGCACAAGGATTCTTGATATTTGAACTCAACTGCCAAACAAATACAACACCCCCCCTTCACAAGCTCCGCTTGTACCAATACTTTGATGAAATATTACTCAAGTACAGGTGAAATAACCTATCTGAAAAATTAAAAGTAATAAGTTGTTCATTTAAAATACTAGTACTTTAATAGTACTTTAAGTAAAAGTTACTTAGTTACATAAAAAAACTGGGGGGGGAGATCTCTCCCAAGGGGTGAAAATAGGACATAAATCCAAAACTATTTAGGTTTAAATGAAAGAAAAATATATATAAATGTTGCTTGTGCTAGACAAAAATTAGCAATGCCACGAAACATGTTTTGCTGATTGGCAATTTGCTATTAGTCATGAAAACTATATTTTAAAATGAGCTTAGAAAAGAAATAACGATTTACAATCCACTTTCAATAATTCCCCCCATCTTACAAGGCTACTGTTATTCACTTTTTGAATCAGTGTGTGGAGGACACAGCTCATCGAGCAACCGTCTTAGCATTACAGATTACTTTTCCTCCCCTGTGTTTAATAAGTTCCCTCATTTAAAAATCTAAAAGAGAACTGTGGTATGGGGCTCAGACAGGATTCCATCAGGTGTGAAAAGCAGCCTTTTAGCCAGGTTTAATTGTGTTTCATGTTTTTATTTCTCTTTTTCTTTTTTATTATAAGGGCCCATTAAACAGGTTTCTCTGAGTTTATTGAAATTCAAAGTTGTTTGTGTCTTTTTCTTTCCTCTCTATGTACAGTAGAGCTGCTGTATATTTACCAATCATCAGAACACAACCATAGGAGTGTTAAACATAAAATTTATATGATGCTGATATTCATAATTGATTGCCGTGTTCTATTCCCATGCTTAGACATGGAGTTTTAATTCTTAAAGTGACCATATTATGAAAAAAAAATCACTTTTTCTGGGATTTTGTGTCTCTGGTGCTTCCACATGCCTACAAATTTGAAAAAAAAAAATATCCATGCTGTTTTGAGTGAGAAACGGGTTTCTGAATGTATCCTGCCTTCAGTCTCCAGGCGAGCTTGTCAAAATCGTTGATGACGTCTACGTCATCGGTCCAAACATTTGAATATACTCCCCACCACCCCCTCCCATCCGAGCATACGTACTCACCAGGTACAGCAGTAACTTCTCGGATATCCGCCATGTTGTTATCGATTCGAAATCACCGGTTAAGGAGACACCATGACGAAGCACCATGTAAAGTTGTGCTCACACTTTCACACTCTGCTTCTGACTGGCTAGTAGTCCTTACCTAGGTACTGTCAGGGCACGGCCTCACACTCTGCTTCTAACTGGCTAGTAGTCCTTACCTAGGTACTGTCAGGACACGCCCTCATACTCTGCTTCTGACTGGCTAGTAGTCCTTACCTAGGTACTGTCAGTGCACGCCCTCATACTCTGCTTCTGACTGGCTAGTAGTCCTTACCTAGGTACTGTCAGGACACGCCCTCATACTCTGTTTCTGACTGGCTAGTAGTCCTTACCTAGGTGCTGTCAGGGCCCTCATACTCTGTTTCTGACTGGCTAGTAGTCCTCTGTCAGGACACGCCCTCATACTCTGTTTCTGACTGGCTAGTAGTCCTTACCTAGGTGCTGTCAGGGCCCTCATACTCTGTTTCTGACTGGCTAGTAGTCCTTACCTAGGTGCTGTCAGGGCCCTCATACTCTGCTTCTGACTGGCTAGTAGTCCTCATCTAGGTGCTGTCAGGGCCCTCATACTCTGCTTCTGACTGGCTAGTCCTCACTGAGGATGTGTGACTCCCAACAAAGATGGAACACAAGTGAGATACCTCACTCGGTAGCTAAAACAGAGAGCTCAACACACAGGGTGAAAAGAGGAGCTGCAGTAATGTTCAGTACTACAAATATATATGGTGCTTTCTGAAAATTAACCCTTGTGTTGTCTTCCTGTCGACCATGCAAGTTTAGATTTTTCTGGGTCAAAATTTGAGTTGTTCTTTTTTGACATTTGTCACTTTTCCTGGCCTTTCTTGTAGTTTTTTTTCCACATTTTTTGTCACTTTTTACAATGTTTTTTAGATCTTTTCAAGCGCTTTATTAATTTTTTTCGTAGATGTTTTTTACAGTGTTTTTTTCCGAAATTTGGGAACCTTTTTTCAACGTTCAAATACTATAACATTTAATAAAACACCCAAGTTCAATAAAAGTAATGAACTGAGCCTTTACTTCACTTATGAAGAGCATTGGAGTGAACCATCCACATTTTTTTTTTTGACAAATTGGTTGAAAGAAAACCCAAATATGTGATATAGAAACTTGTTGAAAATGGGTCAAATTTGACCCGAGGACAACAGGAGGGTTAAACCATGTCAACTTATTCTGATGCAACCTCTAAATACAATTATGAACCTGAAAAAGAGCAGAATATGGGCGCTTTAACCAGAAGAATTTAAACAATTTCTCAACAACAATACTGTTGCTTAGTATCAGATCAAATTGTAGTACATGGTACAATGCTGCAATGCAATACAATTGCTTTTCTAAGAAATGCAACTTTGGTGACAACAAAAGAACCATAAGATTTTAACACACATTGATAAAAATATTAAATTAAATGTGGCATGTTTAGTTTGTTGGTTGATTGATTGAAGTTACTGCCGCTGTCACACTGAGATGTCACACTGGTTTTGTGAAGTGAAGCCATAATGAAGGATTTTTATGTAAGGATGGAGCTAGAGTTGTTCCTTTATTACATGCAAGAAAATAAATGATCTGAGGCGGGAAAAAATGTATGAGACAAAATGTTATCACACTGATAGCAAAAAAGCATTTTATGAAAGAAAAATGTTTGAGAGAAAATTAGCAAATAGGAAATAGCAAAAAAATATATGAGACTAAATAAATGTAAAAATATAAATACAAATATAAATACAAATATAAATTTGAATTTTTATAAATTATTTCTGAGAAAAAAAATCATTGCTAGAAAGCTTCGCTGCCAACCAAGAAGAAAACCGTTTTGACAGAAAGACGTTTTTTTGGGAGAAATGTTTTTCAAACTGATAGCATTTGAGATATTTGAGAGTTTAAAAAAATATTTTAAGGATTTTTTTTCTCAGAAATAATTTTAATAAGACTGAATGCCAACTCTTCTCTTCGTATTCATACTGCTGTCACAAGTCAACATCAAACTGGGAATAACTTTCCAGCGGGAGGGTGATTTTTCCTTTTATTTGTTAAATTGGGTGAAAATCAAGAGCATCAGAAAAACATGAAGACCAAGAGCGGAAAGGCATGCAACAAAAGTCTCTTGCCATGATTTGTACAAAAGACTTCACAGTTACATGATTTACAACTTTGATCTCTACCCCCCATAGAAAACTACAATTTGCGCTGTGTTCAATAGTTGTTTCACGTGACTTATCTTCTCCTCCGAAGACAGACCTTTGTGTTCTTTGAGTTCTATTATCAGCACGTATGATTTCTTTCAGAAGAAATGATACGTGCTGATGTGTCCAATTAAAATCAAGCCTGGTTCATTCTGAAACATACTGTACATACGGCATTAGCTAATGCAAGTGGACAGGGTGAAACGTGGTTTATGATGGTTTATGAGGTTAAATCCTTCATGCTGTAGCAGCTCAAATGCTTCATCCACACTCTTAGAAGAGGTTTCAACCATAGACTGTATGGAATAGGTTTAAACAGGTAGCCAAAGGATAACATGTAGAAGATCTTAGCACTACTGTTGTCTCTCCATGGGCAGATCCGAGCAGTCGTGTGTGTCATTAGGCTTATAGTGCTCTGCAGAGAAGCAGTGACATATACTGTAAGCAAAGAAGATACACACCAGTAACCACCCCACTGTAAGAGCTGCAACACATAATGAATGAGTCAGCCTCCTCGCTGTAGCAGTGGTTAAGACCAGAGGATACACAGGAGAGCAGTGTCATTTCACACATTTTCTCTATACATTTACAGCATACTGTACCTAAGTACTGTACTTTTTGACATGCCTATACTTTATACCTCGAATTTGTTGCATTTTAGAGGGGAATGTTGTACTTTCTCCACTATATTTATGTGACAGCTGTAGTTATTTTTTGATTTGATGCAGTACTACACTAATCTACCAAGAAGTATGAGTATCTAAAAATGGCTCTACATTGATGGACTACACCAATGAGATGTAATCATTAGTAATACAACCAAAATAATGCAATATTCTATAATAACACTGTGAAAGGAGCCATTGAACGATACGTGATACTGAGTACTTATACTTTTGATACTTGTGCATTTTGTTGATAATACTTTTGTGCTTTAACTTAAAGCTACAGTATAGTGCACAACTATTTTATATTAATGAACATCCGTTACATTCAAGCCATTGCCAAAAGAGTTGATGCAAAGCTAATGAAACTTTTCAGCTTCACATAACTCTCTCTGTATTTCACATGGTTATGTTTATGAAATTGTGTTGCCCAGCAACATTCGACCACAGATGCTCGAGTGATGCGTTTTACGTCACCGCTGAGAAAGGACAACAGCAGCGTTCAGCTTTGGAGACAAAGAGGTCTGCTTCAACAGGTGAAGGCACGACTAAAAACCAGAAGAAGAGCTCACGAAAGGTTTCACTACTGCTGAGAAAAGATGGACACGTTCAGCAGAAGGACTGAAATAAAAAAATAAAAAACAGAAAGTGACCGACAGCGGCGACAAACATGGATAAGGTGTGGCTTTTCCTTGTTGGAGAACGCTAAAAAAAGAAAAAGGACATATGTCAGACACGGATGTCGTCTCAATATGTTTGAACAGGTTAGTAATGGGTATCATAGGAATTATTGCTATTTCATTTCACAGTGTTGTTGTCATTACTTAGAATGACAACAGCACAGAAATTACACACTGTGGGCCTTATCTTGCACCCGACGCAGTTGTTAATTTTACCGTCCTGCGCCCAAATGCACCTGCACCCATCTTTCACACACATACACAAAGGGAAGCACAGCAGCACACAAACATGCAAAAGATTAAAAATAAAAATATTATGGTGCAAATCTGTCATCTTAATAGCAATGCGCCATGGTAGAAACACGCCTGGCTTTTAAAGGGAAGTGAGATGACGCTCTGATTGGTTTATTGCATTCTACACCCAAAACACACCTATGAAATAATGAAGGCACTAAATACAACCCTTTTGAACCATGCGCCCGGCTCACGGACATCTTTTTTGTGCCGACACGCCCTAAAAGCACCTGTGGCATGCGCTTCACGCTGTGTGCTTAGATCGTTAAAATAGGGGCCTATAGCTTTAAGTAACATTTTGAATTCAGGGATTTTACTTGTAACTGAGTATTTGTAGACTGTAGTCGAGCTGGAGCTGGGAACCAATGGGTTTGGTCGTAATGGTCGTTCCGATTAGCATGAAAATGGATGCTGAGGAGGTGAAACAAAGCTTGTCTCTGGCAATTACCTTTTGGTTTCATCTGCAAAGAACGTTAGTCATGAATAAATTATGTTAAAAATGTATAAATGACTCATTCTTGAAAAAAAGGCAAAAAAGGTGTGTGTGTGCGCACGTTTGAATAATGGCGGGCTGTAAACAAGTTCGGGCTTTTAAATGCTGTCAATCCAAATGTAGGCTAGCCTGCTTCTCGGGCTCGGGCCGACTTCTGTCGGGCTCGGGCTTTGTCAGGCCTAACTTTTAACCCTTGTGTTGTCTTTCCGTCAACCATGAAAAAAAAAACGTTTTGGTTAATTTTTTTTAACATTATTATCGCTTTTTCCGCCATTTTTGTCAATGTTGTGGGTGCTTTTTTTGATGTTTTTTTTTTTTTTACTGAAAACGGGTCAAATTTGACCCAAGGACAACATGAGGGTTAAGAATTACACCTCTAGACTGTGGTAGTTCTACTTTTACTTGGTTAGAGGATCTGAGTATTTCTTCCACCACTGCGTATGGATAAGCAAATATTTCCTGTGCAGAGTGAGTTCTGTCAAGCCTCTGTGAAGAAGAACTGGATCATGGCAGCCCACAACAAGACTGGCTGTTATCAAACAGTGCAATGCTACCTTCTCGTCACCACACACACATGAAAATGAACCAGACAGAAAATCATTGTAATTTAAAAGAGGCCACATTGGAAATTAGATACAGCTTAATGACGATGCAAAGCAATTGGTTTCATTAACTAATTTGCACACTGAATTATTCAAATAACAAGCAGGGGAGAATGATGGCTTGTGTTTGTGACCCTAATTATCAAAATACTTCATTAGCAACATGTAGTGTCCTGGTATTCTGGCCTCATCATGTTTGTCATGTCGGCAAAATAAACACTTGTGAGGTCTATCAGAAAAACATCATGTAGCCTACAATGCTCCAACGTTTCACTGAGCATGCGTTCACATATTTTCAGCGTTCCCAAAACCTCGGCATTGGTTATAATCGCCATGGTATCCACACATTGGGCTATAATTAGGACAAAAAGGCAAGTCTTTGTTCATGCACTGGTCAATTTTGAGATTTTGGGCTATTTTTGCTTCCATAACATGTCTTCTTTCAGACTAGTGGAAAGGAAACAACCAACATATACACACTGAGGTGTTTATTCCACTACACTTTGTCGATTTGTATCTGTAGATTTCTCCAAAATTCACCAAATGTTGGCGTTAGATCATGCTTCATTTGCATATTTAAACATTCAATTTCAGAAAACTTGTAATGCAAAAGAAAATCGTCTCACTGTAAGTAATACACTGCGGAAGTTGTGTGATTATTATTATGTTTTACTCTATTAAAAACATATGGAGCTTTACAGTACATATAGGCTTTATTAGCTGTTCTCAAAATTAGTTTTTCTCATTCTATGAGCCAGACCCCCGTTCAGCAGTGCTTACATACACCAACCTCTCTCCAACCAAAGGTTTGTTCATGTATCATTCATAGCCGGATTTACATAACTTTTTTTTTTCTAAAAACATGGAGAAAGTTTATTTTTTCATGCCTGATGACAGTATTTCATGCTTTATGGAGTGATAAAAAGAGATATCAAAAATTCTCTCTGTGAAAACCTTTGACTCTCGCATGTCAACAAAATGAAACAAGAATTTTGAATCTCATCCAATGTTTTTTCTTTTTCATTTTCTGTTCTGGAAATATATCCAAATGAGCACATATTTAATAAAATAATGCTTCACTTGGATATCTAATTTCAGGAAACTTGTCTTACTGTCGGTAATCAACTGGGGAAGTTTCATGATGATATCTTTTAGGTAAAATGTGTACCTTATTCAATGTGGCGTATCCCCTTAAACCTCCAGAAAGTAGTTCTCTGTCCCACGCTCTACCCCACAGACGAACACAGTCACATGCCAATTACATGTGTGTACAGTCGTCTAAAAGGACAAACATCAAGATCAATCTTTTTGGCAAACTTATTTTTATTATGCCTCACTGTAAACCCAGATTTAGTTGTAATTAAACTTTTAGCAGTCACCTAAAAACCCATATATCATGTTTTGTTTTTTTTATCCTGTTTTCTTTTCCTTCTCTGTGTTCTCTCCCTGATCTTGTGTTTGTGTCTTGTTCCTCCCCGGTCTTATGTTCCCCTGAGTGTCTATGTTCTGTTTCCTGTTTTATTTTGAAGTCTGGTTTTTGTCTCGTCCTGTCTTTAGTTTTACTTCCTGTGTCTTCCCGCTCTTGTGATTACCTGATGTTTTCCACCTGCTTCCCTGCCCTCTTGTCTCCTGCCTCTGGTTCCCTCATTACCTCGTGTATATAATGTCTGTGCTACCCTCGTCTCTTGTCAGATCGTTTTGGTTCGTCTCGTGTTGCTTGTGCCGTGCTTTTGGTTGTCCTATCCAGAGTTTTCCATGTGTTGTTCCCGTTCCCTTAGCTAATCATCCATGTGAGTTTTTCCCTGCTTTTGTTCTCTGTTTTTGCTTTTTCTTCTTTCCCCTTGGACCTGTTTTGGTATTTTTGCTTTTTGGATTTTGATGTTATACTTTGTGTTTTATCCAGTACGCCCTGAGTTTTTGCCATTTTAGTTTTTATTCACAATAAAACTTTTGGACACTCTCGCCTGCCGGCCAGCCGTTCTCTGCTTTTGGGTCCTCATTCCGTTCACATAACACCATACTCATTACTAAATCCTATTAGTTTGTAATAATCAGTTTAAGTGCACAGATCATATTAAGGATTAAGTTTTTGTATGGGAGGGGCGGGGTCATTTGAACTGTTCTGTGCTGAAGTGATGCAAAGGCACATGGGGAAAAAAAAATTGTGTGTGTGTGTTCTGAATGACTTCTATCCTACTTAAAGTGTGTTTTGGGTGTGCATTTGTTATCTTGGTTTTAGTTTTGTATGATTATAGTGTTCATGTTTATCTACATTTATTGTTGCCCCATGACCCGGGTGGGGACTGATGGGGGTGTTGAATGTCCCACAGAGATGAAAACCAGTAGCTTTGACTTCTGAGGGCCCCCGGATAGCTAACCTGGGAGAGGGGGCGCTCACTTATAGAGGTTTACTCCTCAGCACAGCGGGCCGGGGTTCGACTCCGCTCTGCAGCCCTTTGCTACATGTCATTCCTCCCCCTACTCTCTCCCCTATCATTTCTTCAGCTGTCTTGTCAATAAAGGCCTAAAATGCCCAAAAAATAATCTAAAAAAAGAAATTATGACTTCTGAAACTTCCTGTTATTAATAAAACATTTGTATTGAATACATGTTAAATTTATATCATTAAGGCAAAGGAACAATATTTAATTAGTGGTTAGTAGCCTAGTGCTTTATATTTGTTATTTTTCTTTGCACGTTTAACTTAGCATGCTCATTTTAGACAACATGACTCCAGAAAAAAAATAATGTATGTTACCTAATGATTTTTAGTAATGACGGCTAATGTAAATTTGATTTGTTTCCGGCATCAACTTAACAACCTATGTTTGTACAACTTAACCTGTACAAACTAAAGTGGTTGCCATGCAAATTTCTAGTAAAGTCAACTAATTTGGGATAAAAATAAATTTCATTTGTAATGTTCTTTATATTTACGCAAGTGCTACATGATTAAACAGGTAAGTGATAAAAATAAAACACATGAAAATAAAAATAAAATAAAAACAATAATGGCAAGAGTTCAATCAAAAGCTCTCCTAGAAAGGTGGCTTTTAATAGATAACAGTGAACGAGCCAGCCCCTCACTTCAAATTTTAACTACAGACAGTGAAACTACCCTGTTCCTCTGTGTTGACATCAATACTATAAAAAAAAAAAAATCTGATGGCTTCATAAATGTTTCATTGAATTTTAATAGAAAAACAACAATTGCAGCACAATGTTTTGAGTCTAACTACACACTTTTTGGCTCAAACTCATTCTATGCAGAGCAGTAAGTTCCTAAAAACTTAATGTTTTTTTTTTTGGCTGTATTCATAAGTAATATGTAATTGTAAAATATTCCGCAAAACATTTCCTTGTGGAAAATAAAAGATGTAAGGGCAGGTCATCTGCATTGACACGGTGAGCCACGCTGGCCTTTGCTCAGCCCTCTGATCCTCTGACTGGCCTCCAGATACTCCTGTAGTCATCGTCCACCTGACCTTTGGTTTGATGTCTTCCAGCTAGGTGTCCAGTGGCTTTAAAGGTGAGATAAAGCCGTGGATGCCGCTGGTGGATATGAACTGACTTTTGCTGTGGAACCTAGTTCTTCTTAAGCCCTGCTTGCAATGCTATGATAGAGCTTTGTACAATTATTCCATGAAATACACATAACCCTTGTGTTGTCTTCCTGTCAAAATTGAAAATCAACACTTCTGTTGACGATGTTTTTAACTTTTTCTTACATTTTTGTCCCTTGCTTCAACACTGTTGATGCTTTTTTTTCAATGTTTGTCAGTTTTTTTGACATTTTCAACACAGTGTAACCCTAACTTTAGTTTTACGGCTATTTTTGGCTATTATAAGACAAGATAATATAAGATAATAAAAACCTGTATTTGTCCTACAGTGGGGAAATAAGAGCAAAGATAAGTAAGTGTACAGAGAGTGTACAAAATATAGCAAACTGTATTATTCAATAAATTACACTTACACACATTATTAACCCTCATGTTGTCCTCGGGTCAAATTGACCCGTTTTCCTATATCAATGTTCTTTTTAATTCCCCAAAATAACATGATTGATTCCACACAACGCTCTTTGGCAAGTACAAATCTCTATTTTCATTAATTTTGGGGGTCTTATTCAATTTTATAGCATTTGAAAAACTAATTTAAGTTTTTTTGAAATAGTATTGAGTAAAAGTTGACATATTCCAGTTTGTGATTATCCATCAACATCCATTCCTTTAATTTTAGTCTAAATAATTCCTCATTTCTGCTATTCTAACTCAAACATTAGGTATAATTTCCGATACCTTGCAATATATCCTGTATCCCATGTGCCATTATCATGACATCTTTGCCTCATTTTTCATTTGGGCAATTTAATCCTTGTGTTGTCTTCACGTCGACCGTGCAAACTTATTATTTTTCAGGGTCAAAATTTAAACTTTTTTTTTCAACGTTTCGGTCATCTTTTTCAAAACCGAAAAGGGTTTTTGTCACTTTTTCCAATGTTTCTGTCCATTTTTTTCCTTGCCTTTTGACGTTTTTGTGGGCTTTTTTGCCACATTTTTGAAGCTTTTGCAACCATCTTTCATACCAAATATTTTTTGAATGCTATAAAGTTGAATAAAACATCAAAATTTAAAGAAAGTAGTGGGCTGATCATTTGTTTTACTTGTGAAGAGTGTTGTGCGGAACAACCCACTTTATTTTTTTGGAATATTTGGTTGAAAGAAACCCACTTTTCTTTTCTTTTTGAAAACGGATCAAATTTGACCCGAGGACAATGCAAGGGTTAACAGACGCAACAGCGGAATCTACACATCTCAATTCTCCAGCGGCAGCCATCTTTGTTGTAAACAAACTCAACCTGAGCACTCTATGGTGACGCGATGGATTACGTTACTGTTGATCACCTGTCCATCATTGTATGAAGCCCGCCCTGACAATTTGATTGGTCCGAACTGCTCTGGTTTGAGCATAGTTGCTCCAAACCAAACTCAGCGACCTCAAATGTTGTGGGGGGTGGGGCTAAATTTGGCTGGCATCCAGGCTAGATGATGGCCCTAGATGAAAACATAATCCATTGAATAGTTGTCTAATGTGGGCCAAAGTGGTGGACCAACCTATACAGACAAACACATTTGTCTGTATCACTAATCTCTTTCCTGAATTTCTACCTGCTTTAAGTCACTTCTACTATACAGCACTTATCTTTCTAGTTTTCTTTTTTTTTTTACGACAAAAGCTTTGTTTTTGTCATCATTTAACCAACAATTGGACTGTAAGGTTAATGCCTCTGTGTCTCAGAAGTAGTAAATGAGCTGGAATTGAATTAAATATGCTCTCCCTCGTCAGTGGAACTTAATAAAACGCATCACCCAATCAATGTAGCTCACACACCAACATTGAATGTTCAGCTGGGGATGCATTATGCTTTATATTTCCTCTGTGTGAGATACCAGGTCACTGTGAGAAGGAAACATGAAACCAACACTTTTTTCTCTGCTGAAACGTGTCCTCCCTTTTTAGGTGGTTTATGGATGATTACTATTCCAATTACTTAACCTTTTCCTCCAAATTTGCTTTTAAGTACTGCTGTGTACAGTATAAGTCACTGTAAGTACAAATGATCTCAGCAGCGGGTCAGGGATTCAGGCCTGAGTGGGTTGATGTACAGTCAGCTTCACAGTGTATCCAAAATACCAAACTACAATTAAACTGTACTCAAAGACCCTACAGAGCGCCCGGATAGGTCAGTTGGTAAAGCGGGCGCTCATGTATAGAGGTTTACTCCTCGAAGCTGCATGTGTGCATGGGATACATTCACACTGCTTCAACAGTGTAACCAGTGCAAGAAAGTTATTTCTGTTTCCCATCTTAAATTTAAGGGGTTGCAAGAAGAGACTAAAAGAGAATAAGAATTTTTGTTCCACAATTTTTTTTTTTTCTTCTGATTTTTCTTTAAATATTTGCCTTTTACTCAAGAAATTCTGGATACTTTTTCACGACTCTTGTCTATATTAAGGCCATAACCTGTGGTGAGCGGTCACAAGTACATACAGTATTCATTTTAGAAGCCAACCGATAAAGGATTTTTATGGCTGATACCAATACGAACATTTGGTTATTTAAAAATCCGATATGCCGATATATCGTCCGATATATATATTTAAAAACAAAGAAAATGCAAAACACGTTACAAAACATAAACAGATTTCCCTAACATTAGTTATTTGTAGTTATGTATGAGTTCTCACTAAAATAATATAACAATTTGTTTTATTGTCTCTACAGAACATCAAAATATATTAAAGTTCTGATAGATAAAATGTTTGAAAATACAAACTTAAGATATGAAACTTAAAGTCCTTTGAACAAAAACACATGTAGAGCGTCCTCTGGTGGACAAACTATGCAACGCCAACAGTCATAACATGGATGAAAGTTCATTTTTATTTTTTAAATATTAATTTATCAGAATCATTGCTGATTAATCAATATTTAAAAAATTTAAACTTTTTTTTAAATCGGCCATTATAAATGCCGATACCAATATATCAGGAAGTGCCTAATATCGGTCGATAATATTGGCCCACCGATATATCGGTCGGGCTTTACATTTCAAATGAATTGTTTGATATTTTGAGTTTATTTGCTTACTTGGTGAGATTTCGATGAGAAAAATCTATAACACCAGCTGTCTGAGTGGTAAGTATAAAGCAAGAGCCAGCCATGTATTTAGCTTTAGCATTTAGCCTGGAAACAGCTAGCCTGGCTCTGTCCAAAGGTTCAATAAGAAACACTTTATATCTTGCTTGTTTCATATGTACAAAATACAAAGTAAAAAAAAAAAAAGAAACAAAAAAACAAACACATTGTGACACTTTTACACACGTTAACGCTTTATGCTAAGCTAATGGCTACTGGCTTATCACAATGGGCAGTGGTTGCAGGTGAGAATCCAGTGATAGGTCATGTCCATCTACAACTATAAAATTATAAACTATATATAAATAGACTAAAACTAATGCCATATTATTAAAGTAGATTAACCAAATCTCACACCTACCAAATAATTCAATTTAAACCTCTATATTCCTCATTGATATATTCAGATTATTTTTTTCCAACATGAATGTATAATTTTATTGGAATTAAACTGGATACATTTCCTTGAGCAGCACATGTAACTGATCTGGAGTTATATTTCATGTAATATAGCAAAAGAATGACTTTGCCTTCTTATTCATCCATTACAAAGGTGCAGATAGCAGGTATTATCACTTAATCTGAATGACTGAATACTGACTCATGAGATATCTTTATTAAAACATGTTCAGGTCTACAATCCAGCACCTGCCTATTTAACAGTCACATGCTGTTCATTAAGTCTCCCTTTTTTCTGTCAGTCATATCTCACCCTGGCCATAACTCAGCTGGGGACCAGAGTGATAACAGCACCATCACGGGCCTTTTCAATTAGTTTCTGAGATGAAAATATATAATCCTCATTCTTCATGCCAGGATGCTTTTCCAGATTACAACACAGTCTGTATTAATCATAAAATTTATGAACAAGAAATCTGTGCTTGCATAGCGCTGCCAGTCATATTGTCTGGCTCTGGGCACTGATAAGTCGTGCACAAGCATTACAAAGACAATTAGGTGTTGAAGTGTGTGTTTATGTTCTGTTTATTGTGTTCTTTTATTCTAAGCAATATACTAAAAATGACTCATAGCACTTCAAGTCCTGGGGCTGTTGGCGAAACATTTGTAGAAAACGAGATGCTGCATAATGTTGGTTTATGCTATTTAAGCTTTGCTGCACTCAGCTAAGGCAAAAGAAACTTGAATATTGCACAAAAGTCCCAGCTATGTACATGTATACAGCCATATGTGATAAAGAGCTCCAAAATTCTGGAATGTATTTCCTGTATATTTGAAAATTGCCATGTAACCAAAGAATACATTCATACTACAAAATGCCGCTATTTGCTTGCTGGTTCATTTTTACAGGTGATGATCACATTACTAACAATTAAATGTTTATAGTCATTAGTTATTATGATACAATCATTATACTATCAAGGCTATAATTAGCCTCGGTCTAGAGTCTATATGCATATAGCATTCACGCCACACAGTGCAGTAGTATATATACATAGATTGGGAAGACACAGTTAGATATATTATAATAATAAAAATTGGCATCTGAGAGAAAAATAAAATAATTTCCATCCAATCTGAGAGAAGAAGCAACTATGAAATACCATGATGTATCAGATTTACTGGTGCTTAATATATTAACATAATGCTAATTACATTGTCTACAGTCACAAAACAGTAGTTGATTGACACTTCCAACTTCTTCCCCAAGGGGGGGGGGCAGGACGTTTTGGAGGGATCCTTTTCATCTCAAGATACGGATGAGGTGAAAAGGGACAGGTGCGTGGTGTTCTAAAAACAGGAAGGTAATTATTGTAGTTTCACCATAGACTGTATATATATATATATATATATATATATATATATATATATATATATATATATATACGCTCTATGAGTTTCACCCGTTGGTTTCGCCCGCTGATAAGCCCGGTCTAGTTGGAAAAACTAGCAGTGACACACGGTTTATGGACGCAGTTAAGGTATGCTAAACACAAAGTTATAGATTCGGTTTGACCTGCTCTTTCCGAGGATGTAATTCCATCCAGTGTCCTTTGCTAGTAACGCTAAACGTCCATGAATCCGCTTTGTAATCATCAAACACGTCACTCCGTATAACTTCCGAACTTCCCTGAGAATCATCCTGTTTTTAAGTTTTAATCAATATCAAAGTAATTCAGTGATAGTTGTTTGAACATTCATAGGTGCATTGGAAACAGGAACTGCTAATAGTTAATTCGGCATAGTTTTAACGGTGCCAGTTACCAAAAAGCCACCAAAATATAAATATATATTAGGATAAAACAAGCAGGGCACAAATTGTAGCACACAGGGTAACCGTTTCTAAAGCAACATTATCCTTCCTGTTTATATCCCCCAAAGCACTATGGGGATTTTTTTTAATTAGTATTTGAAGACATGTCCAGGTTCCTAAAGTTACTAAAAACAATTTGAGTTAAACAAATAATTATCTCTGCTCCACAGTAGCTAGCTTATTAGGATGATTTTTCACTAATTTCTCAAGGTGCCACTCTGTTTCTTAACAAAGATGTCAGCCTAAAGTCACATACACACTGCATTGTGGTTGTTGCACGGCTAGTGAGTTTCTAGCCCAGTGGTGACATGGTGGCACACAGAGTGTTGTTGTCAGCCTGAGTTAGACACCTACACATAGACCTACTACAGTAGGGTGACCATACTTTGATTTCCAAAAAAGAGGACACTTGGCCCACAAATTCAGACAGGCTTCTCAGAGGTTAATGCACATGCTTTATTATGCCTCAGTGGTACAAAAATAACTTATGTAATAAAATATGTAACAACCTGTAACAAAATAATAGCTCTTTTCAAATAAATAAATGTGAAATAATGTTCTAAATATGACCTATTCTGTGTCAGCTTCAAAATCCAGCTTCAACATATCTCTTAAAACCTTTTCAATGTAATAAGATAAGGTTTTTCGGTGTCCATGTGAGCTTTTGAGCCCACAAGACACCTTCTCGGGAATTACTTCACACAACAAAGTACCGTAGTAGTGTGTGCAATGCGCCAGTCAATTTAAGTACATGCTTAATGGTCCCATGAAAAACAGTGAAAACTGGACATTTTCATGAATTTGTAAAACCCCAGTGGACATGTCCAGGCAAAAGAGGACGTTTTGTCACCCTATCCTACTGTAAAGTACCTTTACCCACTTTTTATTGATGACTGTGTTCATGTTTAACCCTTGTATGGTATTCGGGTCAAATTGACCCATTTCAAATTTTTACATGAAGAAAAATGGCACAAGTATACTTTTTTCTACCTGAAAATCAACGGCCTTACCTTATTTTCTGTGATAAACATGTATTTCTGACTCTTATGTTTTTTCCAAGATAAGAATGATCACATAGTGGATTTTTAACATGAATTCTAACCTTATGACAAAAAACTAATCACACTTCCATTTTTAATTGTGTTCTAGCAGAGACTATGTTATCACAATTGTTTGAAATTGAGATAAAGACAATATTTGTTAATAGATTAAGAAGTAACATTTAATTTCAGAATTGTTTTTAAAACCCCAAATAAGTTACGAGTCAGTTTGACCAGAGGGATACGAGAGGGTCCCGAAAGTGAAGACAATACTATAATAAAGGGTTAAAGCATGTATATAAGCATGAACACAGTCATCTTAAATGTAAACTGGGGCTAGCGAGTATGTATGTATGTATGTATGTATGTATGTATGTATGCATTGCACAAAATGGGTTTTGAGAGGACATTTTGTTAGTGGACTGTGTTCAGGTTATTCTGCATGTGGCCCTTAACATGACAGCTCATGTAACCTTGCAAAGGTTGCCTGTACAATCACGTTGGTCTTTTCATTCATGAAAAAGGAGACACTTGTTTGAGTGATAGGCAGCACAAAACTATACAACAGCTAAATTTAGGCCCATCAGTTGGGCTATTTTTCTACTTGACATATTTCATGTCACTCTTTGTTCTGTTGTGTATTAACAGTGACTCAAATGTAAGTATGGAGGCACCCAATGTGATAGTTCTGTCTTTTCCACTTGTGATGAATTGAATTAGGCAGGAGCGACATGCATATGAACATGAAATTAGGGGCAAGCATTGAATTGATGACTAATTTCTACCCACAGTATCATCAAACAAGCTTAGTAAAAGAGCTCTGTATTGACTAGCCATTGCAGTCGTCGTTGACATTTTTTGATTTAAAAAAGGCAATTTAATAAGCTTAATGAGGGCAATCAATTTTAAGAATTGTCAGCCGAATGAATTGAGAAGTGTACGTCCAGACGTTTTTAATTGTAGAAATGGTGTGGAAAATTCCGCTCCCTGAATTGAAAGTTAATGGGCCAGGTGGATACATACGGACAGCCGAGCCATCACACAGTATAATTAATTAGTACACAGCATTTGCATTCCTGTTTATTCTCCGTCAAAAATGAGCCAAACCGTGACACAATGAAATGGGTCCAAAGATTAGAGAATATCATAGTTATGCACCAGTTGTTTTGACTGGTGCTCTTTTATTGATTCTCATCTCATCACAAGATAATTTAACAAGAGTCAAATAATTTATGAAACGGAGAACATGATGATCTCAGACCATGCTCCTGTCATATTGGAAATGGAAGTGATAAATGGTCATTCTAAACAACATGTGCAATGTTAACATGTTAGTTAGTGAGCTTTAGAACTGCTGGTAGGCTGATTTTACCTTTGGACTAGTATTGGTTTGCCAGACTTTCCTCCACAGTGCCGCCCAGGAGGGTCTGGCTAGTCCACACAGCATTCCAAGATGGGAGAAAAACGTGCTCTGGTTTATTGGAATTTCTTTAAACCAATCACAATCGTCTTGGGCGGAACTAAGTGCCGGACAGAGCCCCGGTGCCGCTGCAAAAAAGCCTCGGCACAGAACTTGTTTTGGTGGAACGTGTACATTTAAAGGTTGTTTTAGTCGTGCAACAGAAAACTCATATTGGCCAGATAGTCTAGCTAGCTGTCTGGATTTACCCTGCAGAGATCTGAGGACCAGGTAACCATAGTCCTCAGAAATCCAGCGGAGTTTAAAACTACAACACAAAGAATGCGGAAGGTGACGGACATCCTTCCGAAAAGGGACATCTGGCGGAATTTCCGCCGACACAGGAGCAATCCCGAAAGTGGAACGTCAAGGGTATAGACTTCCTTTGGTCGGATCCTGGCTAGCTGTTTCCCCTTGTTTTCAGTCTTTGTGCATCCCATATCAATAAAACCAATAGCCACACTGTGTCACACCAATATTTACAACGATGCTTTATGTTCTGATCCTTGCACGTTATGTTCATTTTGCACTATAGTTATTAAAAAAGGGAGAAAATACTCAGTACTTCTAATTTGTCAAGTATTTATTCCTCCAGATTCCCCTCCTTTTTTGCTGGTTGTTATTTCCTGCGTAGTCTAGTGTAAAAATAAAGAGAAATTCAAAGCCCTAGACGGAGTGTAGTTAAAATGCAACACGTGCAACTGATGTTTGGGTATTGAACAAAAACTCAGGCCTGCACAATATGAGAAAAATATGTGATGCTCAACAACAACCCGATATTTATACTTTAAGTATACTACTTAAATACAACAAATTCCTTGTTGAATAAAAAAAATGAAAGGAAAATATTTCCGACATTTTATTTGAACATTGAACTGAACACAAAACACCAATAAAAAAAAATTATACTCTTGTATAACTATCTCAAAATATCCCTGAGTGCATTACTGCAGTCTTTCGCAATGCGTTTATCGCTCAATTATTGACATTTCAATGACAATAGGGAAACAATAGGCCATATGGTTCAGCACTACAAAAGCATAAATGGTGTTGGCCCAGCGGATATGACACAGGCTCCCTGGAAGAAGAATGTGACCATTTATCTTTATATTTCAAAAGCAAATGGCAAATGGTATAATTATACTATACTGTAAATCGCTTTGGATAAAAGCGTCAGCTAAAAAAAAATGACATGGCATGTAATGTAAATTATTTCTGACCTGACATTAAGGTGTGGTTGGGTGAAAAGTTGTTGAGTTTCTCGGCTGACTTTTAGATAAAAAGAAAAGACAAGACATGTTTGGAAGGCTGTGGATTGCACGTGGGGTCAAAGGAAATGAGCAACAGGAAAAATGTCTTTGTTCTTATCTTTCTCACACAATCAATAGAAGTAAAAAAAAGTGGGGAGGAAATAAAACCTCCTCTTCAAAGTCCATCATATTCCGTTTGAAGTCCATATTGTCCTTTAAAATTAGAGTAATACCAAAGGTAGCACTCAGCCCTTAGCGCCTGTTAGACTTGAAGTCAGAGTAATGCAATGTTGTATGAGCGCAGAAAGGAATTTGTTTTTCAAATTAGGGCTGCAACTAACGATTATTTTCATAGTCGATTTAATATTTTCTCGATTAATGGATTAGTTGTTTGGTCTATAAAATGTATGAAAATGCGGACAAATGTGGATCAGTGTTTCCCAAAAGCCTGAGATGTCCTCAAATGTCTTGTTTTGTCCACAACTCAAAGATATTCAATTTACTGTCACAGAGGAGAGAAGACACTAGAAAATATTCACTTTTAGGAAGCTGGAATCAAAGAATGTTTTACTTTCAGTCTTAAAAAAATGACTCAAACGACTAATCAATTATCCAAATAGTTGGCGATTAATTAAAAAGTTGACAACTAATCGATTAATCCATTAATCTCTGCATCTCTATTTGAAATATAAAGAAAAAGGGTCAAATTCTTCTTCCAGGGTCGGAATATGATGAATTTGTATATTTTCTAGTGCTGATGAAAACATATGCCATTTAATTGGTTTAATTTATGGATGACACATAACTTACAGAATGTGCAGAATGTGTTGCTAAACATGCATGCAAGTTGTGGTAAAATATGTTAATATTTATAGCTGCCATGGTGGAAGTGTAGGTGGTATCACAGAGTACAAGAAGTGACTGAACACAGTGTTAAACTCATTGTCTCTGTTTTTCTTACAAAAAGTCTCTATTGCAAACTAGTCTATTCCTTTAAGATATACCAATAGTTAATTTTGCATGATACACATTTAAATATTTGGGATTTTTGAAGCTTATGCTAATAATGAAAGCTGCTAACAATTTTTTTTAAAGTCAACTAAGGGAGCACGTTGTTATTGAGTCCTTACATTATAATTTAGAACAAGGGTGTCAAACTCATTTTATCTGCCACAGAGGTTCTTGTCCGCTTGATGTTGGAAAACGCAAGTTGCTTCTGCTATGACAGCGTTCTAAGCCATTGTAGGAAGAAAATAATGTTACGGACCCTGGAGAGGGGTTGTATGCTGAAAAAAAACTAAAAGATTCGTAAAATGAAGTCGTAAATGAACAGACAAAGAACTCGGATATTCTCTGAGATTAAAGTGGTAAATTTGGAATTGGAATTAATTACTTCTCTGCAATTTTCACACTTTGCAAATGTCATCCGGTGTGCCTGGTTGGGCCCTTTGGTGGGCCGATTCTGGTCCACGGCCCAAGCTATTAGATGCAAATTTTTTGAAATTAACAATTTTCAGTTTTTAAATGTTATGAGATTACGTTTCGCTAGCGTAGTGCTATTGCTATGCTCAGAGTGACACAAATACAACAGCAGTTGTATTTCAACTAGAGCTGGATATGGAGAAAATCAGATATCACGACATTCTTGTCCAAATACATGGATGTCGATATTGTAGGGTTGACAGTTGGTGCTTTCACAGCATATTTTCACAATGAGATTTGTGATAAATAATAATCAGTAATGTGGATATAATGACTAAGAAGGTAAAGGCAAATACCAGAACAACAACAACAGTCTGGTACTTTGAACCATTCTTTGTCTAGCCCCTCATCTGAGACCACTTTGCCATGGGAGACTCTACCAGGAGCACACAGCTCCAGACAACACAGCCCTCAGGTCCATAGTGACACACAAACCTCCCTACCACGATAAGGTGATGGTTCCCAGAGAGGACAACACTTACTACGATATCCAAAATCGAAGACAATATCTAGTCTCATATCACGATATCAATATAATATTGATACTGTATATTACCCAGCCCTAATCTCAACTGGTGTCAGCCTGTGTGAAATACACACACACTCCTTATTTTCAGCAGCAATCTAAAGGCACATTCAAACCCCCACTGAAGCTATAGTGGCGGCTGCAGCCAACGAACCGTGGCAGAGTTAACTTCCAGGTTGGCTTGCAGGATAACAACACTGCTGGACTCAAGAGGCTTGTCCAGGGCGTAACATTATTCACATAAACACTGCACATTGAAAAACCTGTTAAAGTAGGAATGAATGAACAAACACACTGAGGCCAGCTCTTATTCGTTGGTGTTCCTATTGGGCACCTAACACCAACACGTGCAGTGAAAATAACACAATGCTTTTAAAGGTCTAGCACGAATATGAAATAAAAGCAAAGCAATGACTTGTTTTAGATCAAATCATACATCTACTATATTTCCTGTAACCTGTTGAGGTATACTCAGTGTTGTTTGTGTTCGTTTTGTTGATCTCATACTGTAAAAGTTAAACAGAGATCATCTTTTTGATCACACATATTCATTTATATTTCATGTATCAAAATCCTATATCTTTTTACTTGAACATTCGTTGGTGTTTCAGTATTGCAGAGAGCATCCTGAAGGCAGTTTGATGACTGATAGCAGTGTTCTGCATAGCCTGGGGTTTGAAATGGGCTTTGAGTATGTTAAAGGCTTGTCATACATCTTGAGTGGAATCCAAAGTGACAGGCTTCTTGAAAGACTGAGGATCTGATGCGCCCTGTCACTGCACATTACAGAAGCTGGCGCATGCTAAGCTCGGTTTACAGGATGTTTGAGTAGTCTGCAGGGAAAGTCTTAAAATGAGTCCGAGCGAGTGCGTTTGGAGACGAGGCCACTTGTGTTTTTGATGGATTTATAACACTAGCCACCTGTTCAAATGTAGCATCTGTGTTAAACTCATTTTGTGCCATTATCAGATTGTTTGTGTGTGTGTGTGTGTGTGTGTGTGTGTGTGTGTGTGTGTGTGTGTGTGTGTGTGTGTGTGTGTGTGTGTGTGTGTGTGTGTGTGTGTGTGTGTGTGTCAGATTGTTATTTTTGTTAGGTGTGTGTGTGTTGAAGGTTATTACTACTAAGGTGCTAAAATGAGCCAATTTGGATTGGATTCAGAAATGTGAAGTAATTAAATCGTAAGAGATGGATATAGGTTATAATGTAATGTTTATTGGAAAATAACCTTTCACTGAATTGCATATGTGTGTGTGCATGTATGTGTATTTTTTACATACATACATACATGTGTGTGTATGTACTGTATATACATATACACACATATACTGTACACATAGCCTACTATATATGTATGTATGTATGTATATACTGTATGTGTACATACATACATACATACATACATACATGTATATGAGAGGGAGTAATAATGATATATGAATATATATATATATATTATATATATGAACAGCCTCATGTACCACTGCTGCCAGTTTAGATTTAGTTAAATATAGCTGATTCTGCACAGTGAGAAACCATCAATGCAAATGCTGTGTGAAAAATGTTTCTAACAATTCATAAAATAAACTGTGTAGGTGAGAGTTTAAAAAAAAAAAATCAGCAGGAAACATTTGTCAAAAAGCAACATAAGAGTCAGGGGGGGAAAAAATCAAATCAAACCCTAATCATACCAAAGTTAGCCCAATAAATATTGCTGCTTTTGCATTGGCCTGTGAGCTAAACCTCCCATCCAGCTGGAGCGTTGGGTCCCAGTCAAACAGTCCAGTTTGGAGGCCAGACACCGTGGCCACATGAAGAAAATCTATTATATTCCATTTTCCAAATTACACCACTTTTACAGTAGAAAAGTGATCAACATTAGTTCTCATTAATTCCTAACTGCATCTGTACACTGTCCATGCATGAATTATAGAGCCTAAAGAAAATAAGTTGTGAGTATCATATTTCAAGTAGAGATATGCTTCCCCCATATGTCGGAAAGACCACATTACACATACAGTGCTGCTTGAGGATGTGTTGCCATGTGTTATCTTAAGCTCCATGTCCATGCTGTATCGTTGTATATCACTAGATGGCAGCAGATATCCAAGATATCTTTATGGTTGGTTTTGTCGGCCTCAGATTTCTCCTCCATGATTAGGCTCACTTAATGCCGTGCATCTCTTAATTTATTTGAAAACTAAAACCGAACTTTGAAAGCTGAAAGTAGTCAGATCTTACAAATGACTTTATGTTTGTCTTAGGATAGTTGTAGATGAACAGGAGATAACACAGCCGCTTGTTCAGTCTAATGCAATAGAATACGTGTATTTGTGAAGCATATGTTGCTCAATTATGGTGCAACAGTGTCAGAGAGAGGTTTTGGTTCAGTTCATGGTGTTATTGGATTGGATTATTTCATCCAACAATTCATTCCTGAAATTGTGTTGTGTTGTGCTGCACTTTGCAGTTTGACTCCCCCTGAAGAACAATTCCAATAGTTAAGTGTGTCCACCTTGGGACTTACTGTCCAAACAGTTTAAACATGTTTTATATTTTAATTTCCATTTCATTAGGTTAAATTCAATTGAATTCTTTGTGTGACTTTGTTGACTCTATCATTATGTGGTTAGCAGGATCTTTCGCTCGCGCTCTGGGTTATGCTGATGAGGCAGAGGTGAAGTGTTGTCACTGCTCTTGGCAGTCAAACACTGAACTATCAAGTGGAACGAAGCCTCCTTTGTGCTTGGCCATGACGAAAGTTGGTTATAGAACTACATTACGTGACAGCTGGCAATGACACCTTATGTCTACAGCGGTGACGGCAAGCCTGCGGTCTGAATGTATTGTGTAAATCATCTCAAGAGAATACACCCTTTATGATGGGGGAAGCTGTATGGGATTGGACACTCTATCCTCTCTTTTTGCTGTTACATAATGAATATGCATATGGCTGAGTCTGTGTGTGTGTGTGTGTGTGTGTGTGTGTGTGTGTGTGTGTGTGTGTGTGCGCTGGTGTGTGTGTGGTTGTATGTGAGCTTAGTCAGATTCCTCCAGATCTCTGCCCACGCAGATTAATATCTGCAGTCCACAAAGGAGCCTGTGTGCCTTGCAGGACAGAGTCTCAGGACAATGAATCCCCTGTCTGACAACACCATCTCCCTCTCAAGCTAACTGATATGCACCCTTTAGTCCTGAGATTATAGGGAGCTCAGTCTTTCTGCACTAAAGGTGATGAAGGTGGTGACAGTAATTGAATGACGGAGCTGTGCTTCGAAGCTTTCTCAAAGCTTGACACCGAGTCATTCATCCAGAATGCAGGACATTGAATTAGCGTAGCCCAAGGCATTGACATTTGTGGCTCTACTTGGGACTTTTGGATTTGGGTTGTGATTACAATGTCAATGTCTTCTTCTTACCTTTTACAGAGAAATGCAGAGTATGCACCAAAAGTTCAAAAACAAAACGAAAAAAGTTGAAGGTAATGCAATAAAGCTTAATTTAAATCAACTGTCTTGCAGGGGTGTAAATCCCAGGTTTTTATCATGATACTATAATAATATATCTATTCTTTGGACAACAATACGATATCTGCTGCTATGTTAAAGTCTGTCACGATACAATTTTGAAACCATTCTATTTAGGGGCCTGCGTTCGGTATGAGACAATATATGCTCATTTAACATTGCAGCTACTCAAAAAAGCAACTTAAATAGGATTTGCCAATTTTATTACTGACCTCTTCCAGACATTAAAAACAACAAAACAAACTACTCTTTTTAATAAAAAGAACAAATACAAAGTGGGAATCTACTAGAATCTGACCGATAAAGGATTTACCGATACAAATATTTGGTTATGTAAAAATCCGCTATATATATATATAT
Organism: Percina caprodes; assembly: GCA_013375575.1. NCBI lineage: Eukaryota > Metazoa > Chordata > Actinopteri > Perciformes > Percidae > Percina > Percina caprodes. Next base: position 2,793,881 of record JABXJD010000046.1, read on the forward strand.
ATATATATACACTACCGTTCAAAAGTTTGGGGTCACCCAAACAATTTTGTGTTTTCCTGAAAAGTCACACTTATTCACCACCATACGTTGTGAAATGAATAGAAAATAGAGTCAAGACATTGACAAGGTTAGAAATAATGATTTGTATTTGAAATAAGATTTTTTTTACATCAAACTTTGCTTTCGTCAAAGAATCCTCCATTTGCAGCAATTACAGCATTGCAGACCTTTGGCATTCTAGCTGTTAATTTGTTGAGGTAATCTGGAGAAATTGCACCCCACGCTTCCAGAAGCAGCTCCCACAAGTTGGATTGGTTGGATGGGCACTTCTTGCGTACCATACGGTCAAGCTGCTCCCACAACAGCTCAATGGGGTTCAGATCTGGTGACTGCGCTGGCCACTCCATTACCGATAGAATACCAGCTGCCTGCTTCTGCTCTAAATAGTTCTTGCACAATTTGGAGGTGTGTTTAGGGTCATTGTCCTGTTGTAGGATGAAATTGGCTCCAATCAAGCGCTGTCCACTGGGTATGGCATGGCGTTGCAAAATGGAGTGATAGCCTTCCTTATTCAGAATCCCTTTTACCCTGTACAAATCTCCCACCTTACCAGCACCAAAGCAACCCCAGACCATCATATTACCTCCACCATGCTTAACAGATGGCGTCAGGCATTCTTCCAGCATCTTTTCATTTGTTCTGCGTCTCACAAACGTTCTTCTTTGTGATCCAAACACCTCAAACTTGGACTCATCCGTCCACAACACTTTTTCCAGTCTTCCTCTGTCCAATGTCTGTGTTCTTTTGCCCATCTTAATCTTTTTCTTTTATTGGCCAGTCTCAGATATGGCTTTTCTTTGCCACTCTGCCCTGAAGCCCAGAATCCCGCAGCCGCCTCTTCACTGTACATGTTGACACTGGTGTTTTGCGGGTACTATTTAATGAAGATGCCAGTTGGGGACCTGTGAGGCGTCTGTTTCTCAAACTAGAGACTCTAATGTACTTATCTTCTTGCTCAGTTGTGCAACGCGGCCTCCCACTTCTTTTTCTACTCTGGTTAGAGCCTGTTTGTGCTGTCCTCTGAAGGGAGTAGTACACACCGTTGTAGGAAATCTTCAATTTCTTAGCAATGTCTCGCATGGAATAGCCTTCATTTCTAAGGACAAGAATAGACTGTCGAGTTTCAGATGAAAGTTCTCTTTTTCTGGCCATTTTGAGCGTTTAATTGACCCCACAAATGTGATGCTCCAGAAACTCAATCTGCTCAAAGGAAGGTCAGTTTTGTAGCTTCTGTAACGACCTAAACTGTTTTCAGATGTGTGAACATGATTGCACAAGGGTTTTCTAATCATCAATTAGCCTTCTGAGCCAATGAGCAAACACATTGTACCATTAGAACACTGGAGTGATAGTTGCTGGAAATGGGCCTCTATACACCTATGTACATATTGCACCAAAAACCAGACATTTGCAGCTAGAATAGTCATTTACCACATTAGCAATGTATAGAGTGTATTTCTTCAAAGTTAAGACTAGTTTAAAGTAATCTTCTTTGAAAAGTACAGTGCTTTTCCTTCAAAAATAATGACATTTCAATGTGACCCCAAACTTTTGAACGGTAGTGTATATATATATCTGGCCTCTGGTGGACAGACTATATAGCGCCAACACAAATGTTTCGGATAAATGAATATTTAAAAAATAAAATAAAAACTTCTTTTTTTTCCCGGCCATTATAAATGCCAATACCGATAGTTCAGGAAATGCCTAATATCGTGCTCTTGAATCTTCAATAAAGGAGAATCTTACAGAGGATTGAAATTTTCACTTTGCATCAATCATATTGGATCGTGGATCGATATTTCGCCCCAGATCGATGTATCGTTACACCCCTACCGTCTTGCCAGGCTGTGACACTGCATTTCTACTGGCCTGCTGATGCACAGTAACACCACAGTGTTCTTTTGTTTGATTTTCTTTCGCCTGATTTGAACAGTAATTGATTATGTAATATACACGGCAAGAGTCAATAAGAGGAAGAGGGTCTTCTGCTAACCAGTCATCATAGCTCCCAAGGTTTTCTCGTTAGTCAGATTGATAGCCACCAAACATAATTATGCAAACCCCTTCCTGTACTACTGACGTCTATTTTTCTCCCATGACCCGGAAACTAATGTTCATACCAGTACTGCATGTTGCCTTCTGTTACAGTAGTGGAGGAGGTAAGAGAAGCTATTTTAAAACCTCTTACAGCGGAGGATGTCCACGTGTTTCATCTCCAGGAAATATGCTAGCAGTATGGATGGATGGATGGATGGATGGATGGAGTGAGGGATGGATGGATGGATATAGTTTGACTTAATAATTCATAGCAAGAAAAACAAAATTTACTTTAGTAGTAATGAACACTGAAAAAGTAGATTAGTTGTTAGTCTCTTGCACGTGCCTATGTGCCTCTAGCCGTGAGCTCAAGAGCATATGCATGTGTGGTCATGGCTCTAATGGGTGAGAGGATGAGAGTAGGCAGGAGAAAGAGGGGCAGATATACTGTAAAGAGAAAAACAGAGAGAGAGAGAGAGAGACAGCCCGGAATAACTTCACAAAGCCTGGTGTATAATGAAACATGTATTTTGAAGTATTCAGAGGGTTATACATGTTTTTAAAATAGCTTCTTTTTACCAAACTGAGGAGAATACAACAAACGGAGATGAGATTTATCAGCATGTACAGTCTGCTACTACGTGCCGCATGTGGTTGAACATAAGTAATAAAACCAAATAGATCTCTGCAACGTTTTGAAAGGCATTCTGGTTGATTTGAGTAGATGAAAGAGCATGCTATGTGGGCTTTTTGAGTTGCCAGCTTGTTTTTTTTTGCAAGGTGTTAACAGGGCTGCAACAAATTTTGCAACTAATTATCATTATTGATTCACCTGCCAATTTTTTTCTCAATCAATTAATTGAGTTGACTTGTATGCTTATACAGTATTTAGTTGAACAGAAAGTGAGTTGATGGCTCAACATTTTTTCATGAATAGGATTAAGGCATGTACCAGTCCCGAGTTATACTGCCCACCAAAAAGATGAGCTTAATAAAAACAAGACTGCAGCCAAAGTTAAAAACACAACACTGTTGAAGCGATTTATTTCAAATGATAGGACAAATTGAAAATGATATCTCCAGTTAAGCTATCTATTCATTAACTCCCAAGGAATTTAGCTGGTGGGACCCGTGCGATTTCACAGGCATAAATGATTACTTGAGCAGAAGATTTAATTTATCCTGATCGCCATCCTTTTAAAGAAACTGCTGGAAAATGTCTTGGAAATTCAAATATTAGTGAGCGTGAGGTTACACTAACAAGCTCACCCAAAAATTAAAACATAACAAGCGTCATCAGCTTTTCAACTCCAATGCACACTGAATAAAACACGTACATTTCGGAGGGCATTTATATGCATGAGCCATCAGCTGAGTCATACTTCTCTGATGCTGAAGCACAAACAGTCAGAAACTCCCTCCTCTTCAACCCCCCCGCAGTGGCCCACACCCTCTAGCTTCTCCCCCCTCTTTCACTATACAGTAGTTACGTCTTAGTTGATGGATGGTTAAAAGAGGATGGGAGGAAAGTCTGTGAACAGTTTTGGGGCCACACTCCCTAAAGTGCTATGTGTAGAGGGAATTATTGAATGAGGATGGATTGCTGCAAATGTGCAAGATATGACCACAATACATTTTTAGCCAGCCCACAGATTGATTTGGGTTTATTATGTTTTGGCCCATTGCATCTCTCTGCTGGCCAAAAGTGCAAATCAAAGGCAAACCAGCTTCGCAGGGAGCCGAATGCTACTGTTCTTCCCTGCTGTGCGAGAAATCACCTTTCTCTTCTCTTTGCATCCTTGTTCTCTCAGGTAACACTCACTTTAAATCCTAAATAACAGTGTGTTGCATAAGGCTCTCCTTGGTCATTGAAGTGGTGAAGGGGGGTTAGTGGAGTCATTGACTCACAGCAATGTTTAACAAAAGTGGGTGTGTGGGTTTTGTGTGCATTGTGTGTTGAATTTCAAATATAGTGTTGGACTCTGACAGTATTTTGATAATAGTACAGCATTGTCCTACAGTAACAAGTATTTGTTGTGAATTACAAATTAAATTGTTTCACATTTGATCTGTGATCTAAATCTAAAATTCCATTCTGGCAATGGATGGCATACTGTATTATATATTAAAGAAACTAAATCCTACTGGTATCCCTGACATTTTAAGATATGGGAAATGATTTTTTTCTCTTTTTTTCAAATAGTGACTAGAATTTTATCAGGGTCGCAGCTGCCATTGAGGTCACAGAGGCATTGTTTCCCCTCTGGAGGAGTTTCCTTTCTACAGTTACAAAGAAATTGCACTTGGTGGGTTTTGAAGGCTGCATTCTAATATTTCTTTCACACTTAGCTGCCATTGTCCCTAGGAAAGAAGAAAAATCAAATCATTCAATTCAAAATAAATAGATGGATTTAATATGTACCCTCCACTATTATATTCCCAGTGGTGTGAGAAAGACTTTAAAACTGAACCAGCATGTTGGAAGATACAACTGATCAGTTCAAAATACAAATGTGAAAAAAAAGTTTCACTGACTTATTTTTAAGCATAATAAAAAGGTTTGAATGATTGCTGGGTGGCATGATGGAATAAAGACTCACAAACACATACAGTATTTTTTAAATACAGGCTATAGCTCTGAATATCTGACAACAGTAATTGTTTAGCTATTAAATAATAGATACCGCTTTCAAATAATGGGTACATGTTATGGTAGTGTGTAACTTATTATCATTACAAATCATCTGCCAATTCTTTTCTTAATCACTTGATTAATCATGTGGTCTATAAAATGCCATTATCAATCAGAATTTTTTCTAAAGCTCTTTCTAGCTCTAGGGTTAGGGTTAGGGTGATGTCTTAAAATGTCTTGTTTGCCAGACCAAGACTCCAAAATCCAAAGATTTTCCATTCACTGTCATCTAAGGCTAAGGAAAGCGTCCATCCAATCCTCACAAATCACTGCTGGAACTAGAGAACATTTGGCTTTTTTTTCTTACGAAATTGTTTTAAAAAGTATATTACTGTAGCGATTAATACATTTTCAAAACAGTTTTTATATTAATTAGTTTTTAAATAAATCGTCTAAATAATGGATTAATTGACTAATTATTTCAGCTCTACTGGCAGTCCAAAAGTGGTTCTTAATAATGGCTTATAGCTGATCTATAAAGCTTTAATAAACCATAATAAATGGTTAATTACAGCTCAAAACCATTAACAATACAAAGGATGCTTTATTTCACATGTATTTGTACATGTATTGTACTGTATTTGCACTGTACATTCTGTTTGAAAATACATTGCATTTAGTCTCTGAAGACAATTTTTCCATTATGTAGTGTTGACAACATAAAGCATATCAAATGTTTTTTTTAATCACAGAAAACACCTTGAAATGAATAGGCCTACATATTTTTAGATTGAAGGTAAAAAAAAAATACATCATTATTATTATTATTATTATTATTATGATTTGTTATAGTATATATTCTTTGCTCTATTTAAACAGATATAATAATACCGCATTATACCGACTGCATTTTTTCCCCATTATTCCGAGGGTTTCCCCGTGACACTGGTTTCCTTTGAGAAACGCGCACTATTTAACAGGAGGTCCTTTATTCGGCGGATTAATCCACCTGTGTGAGAAGGCTCTGCTTGTCAGTCAGACTTTGAACAGTGCACTGGCGCTCATCACCGCTAATCTCCGGCCGCTGCTTGTCATCAACGACGCTACTACTGACAGTTATCACCGACCAGCTTTAAAAAAATATATATATATAGATTAAGATGAACAATTGTTGAGATAAGGCAGGAAACCCGAGGGCAACACCGTAGGGTGCGAGCGGAGATTAAACGTTAGCTAACGTTACGACGTTTAACATTACTCGGGAGTTGCGATGGTCCAGTTAAGGGATATTTTTCTAGCCTTGCTTCTTGTGGGCTATACAGGTAAGACAGTCTTACATTCAGCACCTGAACTGGAAATGTTTGTCTTTCTGTTTATCTCTGAATATTACCACCCTTTCATAGTGGACAGGCATCCTCTCGCTTCTTGGTCTTTCTCCCCCTCCCTCCTTCCGCCCGCAGGCACTCTGTTTAGCAGGTGCAACGGTAACGTTAACGGTACTGCGACTGCTGCTAATTACCTTACTACTCTCATTACTGGCGAGCAGGTTAATGTATTTTTTAAGAGAGCTTGCTGCTAATGTAAGGGTACCATTTTTCTCTGGAGACACTCTTTGCGTTACCAGCCTGTAAGCAGATGTAGCGGTATTGAACATTAAATATAACATGATGCTAATGAATGATAGGGTTTTAAATTCCATTAGCATTTATGTTTGCATTATGCGAATAAAAATGTGCCACGGGGATTTAATGTTTTTCCCATTTATGACTATTTATGATTGTTGTTATCGGCCGCTTGGTCTCAAGCTTGGCTGGGACGTACGTTGTTGATGGGAAGTGATGCTGGGCTCCCTGCCTTTGTGTACACACACACACACACACACACACACACACACACACACACACACACACACAGACAGCCTTCTGGGGTTGAGTCACGTTCTCTCAGTTAAAGGTACATTGTGCAAAATAAAACATGGCAATTTGAAGTGCACCTGGCAGTGTGTACAGGTGTGATGGCATTAAAGGAGGGGTTGACAATGCATGCTCGCTTGCTTACATACAGTACCTACATTATTGTTGACAATGTGGGTTTATTTGGTCTCCCTGGCACACTGATGCAAAGCAAGCACAACTTCTGTCTCTGAATCATCTGTTATGTAATCTGATGCCACGATAAAGGCTTTGAAATTAGATCCTCTAAGTTGGTAAAATGGGCCGTTATGTAAGTCTCTAAAAGAGGGAGTTTTGTGACCACAAATTACATTTTTAATAGCCTTTGCACGCCCATTTTTTTTGATTAAAATCAGTAATTTAACATGTTAGGCGATTACAGTACGGTTGGTGTAGTACGCTCAGCCACACTCAGGCTCAGGGTTTCGTGGGATAGCCTGTTAATCCTTAATGTTCAATCCATGTGCAGGGGTGTTCCTAAGGCAGGAGAGAAAAAACACACATGGAGTGGAGACCTCACTGCATTCTCATGTTAATGCAATTTCCCTTGGGTTTACTGGAACATTTTGTCAATTTGTAAGACCCTTATGGCGGGAGTCAATCTCATTGAGCCATAATTTAATTTAAGCATATGTAATGATGTATTTGACACATTGTGTTATGTTACCACCAGTTACACTAAACACATAACAAGTATACGCAACCTGTTAATTTAATTAAAGCCTTGGATGAGCTCTCGACATTTTCTATTCTGCTTGAGAGAGAACATCTTTATTTTATTTTTTTCTACAGCTTATAATCTTGTCAGAACATCTCATAATATGAAATTTGCACAACAATTCTACAACTAGAGACACTCCAAGTGAAGTATCTTGTTACTACAGTTATTTGGTGATGATAATTTAGCCATCAACTCCATATGAGATGTTTGAGGCTGATGTCGATATTTGAAAATATTGATCAAGACATTTTGTAATAAACTTTTCAGACTTGGACAAACAATGTATTGATGACACAGTTGCTAAAAGCCCAAATCTTTGGCATTTCTGTACTGTGGTTTCTCATTACGCATTGGCCTTATCTGCAATAACCTAATTTTGGTTGATATAGCAACCCAGTCAACCAATCGGTTTAACTCTCTATTGTACAACATAATTAGGAAAGGGTATTTGGAGTTTTGGGTTGAATTCTATTTGATAGCCTGACAAGCATTACCTTAAAGGTGCTCTAAGCAATGTCACACATATATCAAACATCTCCTCCCTATCCACAAGCTGTCCCCAGAACACACTGTAAAAAAAACGTGGTATACACAAACAGTGTTCCATTGTGGTCTGGCTTTGAAATTCTGGAGAAGCCAGACCCATGTGGTGCGTTCGTCCAATCAGCTACCGGTTTTAATTTTTTTGGTTTTCAGTCCAACTGCCGAAGGTTGGCCGTCAGGTTGGAGTGTCAGAGCGTTTACACTTTGCTGCAGGTAACGCCATTAGCCACAGTAGGAACTGGATTAAACACGGTTAAAATGCTGACAGCTAAACTGTGTAGTGTCACTGTATTTCACTGTAGAAGATTCCAACACCAAGACGTACAACGGTCTGCCGCTAAAGTTAGGAGATAAAAGACACAAACTAGCACTGGTCACTGTCGGACATGGTCCCCTAATACTGTATCTGAAGTCTCTTTATATATACCTTAGTGGTCCCCTAATACTGCATCTGAAGTCTCTTTTATATAGACCTTAGTGGTCCCCTAATACTGTATCTGAAGGCTCTTTTATATAGGCCGTAGTGTTCCCCTAATACTGTATCTGAAGGCTCTTTTATATAGACCTTAGTGGTCCCCTAATACTGTATCTGAAGTCTCTTTATATAGACCTTAGTGGTCCCCTAATACTGTATCTGAAGTCTCTTTATATAGACCTTAGTGGTCCCCTAATACTGTATGTGAAGTCCCTTTTATATAGACCTTAGTGGTCCCCTAATACTGTATCTGAAGTCTCTTTTATATAGACCTTAGTGTCCCCTAATACTGTATCTGCAGTCTCTTTTATATAGACCTTAGTGGTCCCCTAATACTGTATCTGAAGTCTCTTTTATATAGACCTTAGTGTCCCCTAATACTGTATCTGAAGTCCCTTTTTATATAGACCTTAGTGTCTAACAGCCACTTTGCTCATTTGAAAGCCATGACGTCTCTCTCTAATGGGGGGGCCAAATTCTCTGGGTGGGCAAAGCAGAGAAAGGGGAGGTAACCTCGCCCCTTATGACCTCATAAGGAGCAAGATTCCAGCTCAGCCCATCTGAGCTTTCATTTTCTCAAAGGCAGAGCAGGATACCCAGGGCTCGGTTTACACCTATCAGCATTTCTAGCCATTGGGGGACCATATTGGGCAGGATGGGGGAACTCATATTAATGTTAAAAAATCTCAAAGTGGGATCTTTTTAAAACCAGTGGCTGTAAAAAGCTTAAAACTGATGAACCTCCTGGTGCATTCAAAGTTATTGTAAAATACGTTTTTCTCATCTATTTTTCTCTTTTTAACAGAAATTTACTGGTGAAAGGAGAAATTATTGTTAAACGTTATTACATTCTTAATAATCAGTTAAATCCTCCACTTTTTTGTGCTGATCTGAAAATGTATCCGATCCGTGAATGAAGACCGTTAACTGATCAGTGAGTTCTGTTATCCGTTGCACCCCTATTTGAGAGGGATGGGAACTTGTATTGCAAGCCGTTATCTCATTGTTTCATTGTTACAGTGTGTGGTATAGTTAGTTATTAAGTTAGTTATTGTACATTTATCTATCTCTGTACACTTATCTTATACTTGCTCTTATCTTTGCTGTTGCAAACCGCAATTTCCCCACTGTGGGACAAATAAAGGTTTTTTATCTTATCTTATAGTTACATAAGAAATCAATTGCTCCAAATACAGGCAGTTTAAAACATGGCAACTGTATTGTCAATTTGGGCAACCATAAACCGATGCCTGGTCGCCAAGCCGGCAACCACTTAAAAAGTTAGCTTTGAGCCCTGGTGCCATCACTGAAGCTGAAATGAAAATATTTGTTTTGTATTCCGTTTATTGAATCTACTTTTGTAGTGTTTGGCACTGTACAAATAATAGAAATAGTACTTTTATTTATGTCACCTTTTGGAGTATAATGTAAATCAAAGAAAATTGTAAATTTTTTAATAGATAATTATATAGTATACAAATTTATGTCTGAACTGAGATTTAGGAGGAATTCATCCTCTTCCTCTCCTCTCTGCCTGCTGCAGGCTCAATGGGCCTGTTGAGCCTCTTGACATAATTTATTAATTGATCTTCTTCAAACTGATAACTAGAATATTTCTGACAGAAAATGAAATATGGCCTCCAGAAATCAAAGTGAGACAAGTGAATCAAAACTGGGCGACATAAGAGATGAGTCTCCCATGTCCTCAAGCGGTGGGATATGACAAAAGAATTGCAATCTTCATCTCGCCATATTGCTCTCTCTTCCACAGCCAAATGTGTCTCTCTAGTTTACTGTAGGATTGTTTCACTTAGCCTGTGTTACATCATCACTCAGATCATGTGGGAGTGATGACGTAGCTCCACGCTGCTCCATTTACAAAGCAACATGGAAGCATTGCTGACTGCAGGCCGACCAACACCTCCAGACTTAGCTCCATGACGATGATAATCAACTCTGCCAAAACCAATGGTTGCTCATCCAACCGCTCTAACTTGAAAGTGATTATTTTAGAACAGTGTGCACATTGTGTTTCCCATATTTACAATTTATTTACCCCCAAAAAAAAAAAAAGACATAGCATGTCTTTTTGATTTCTCTTCAGTTGTCTGCATGACCACAGCCAACTGTTACAAAGCTCAGTTGAGGGGTGGGCATCTCCAGGCATCTCATTCAGAGGGCTACAATGTGATTTTGAAAAGATATTTGTAACAACCCATAATTTATCTTTTCTTTAGTTAGACACAACTTGCATTAATAAGTAGTGAATTACTAAATGCAGAAATATACATTTTCATTGATTTTGAAAAATCAGTAGCCATAATTATTGTGAGAATTAAGGTACTCAAGAAACTTTGCCTGTGTATGCAGTGAGTGAGTTGGAGATAGCAGCACTAAAGACGAGTGTGGCGAGTGCTGGCGAAGAGTTAGAGGACCCGGCGGCCTCTTTAAGATTGCAAGTTTGGGAAAACTTTGGTTTCCAGTAGTACAGGCGAGTGGTGGATAAGACTGCTGTTGTAGATTAGCGTTACGTTTCCAGCGTCGCGGCTCCGAACCGTAACATTAGTTGGGACAGACGCCTTGTTTCTTCGGGCTAACCATATTAGTTTTAGCCAGGCTGAGAGCAGCTTTCTGTGGTGAAAAATTATTACGGGTAATAATTATTAATCGGGTAATTTAGTTTGTCTTTGCAGAGAACAGAGATGCTGTATTTTCAGTTTTATAGCTCATTGTCTTATTTTGTTTACAAATTCCAGATGGTGTCCGGAGATGATTTACATCTTGCTTTACATACTTCAGTTGCAGCTCAGGGGAGAGACCATATGACACTAGGTGGTACAGCCTGAGACAAACAATAAAAAAACAAAAGTCCCTTCTGTGTTTTTGTTTTGCTTTTCCCTCCATTGTACCGAACCCTGATGTATGAACCGAACCGTGACTTCTGTGTACCGTTCCACCCCTAGTGAACACACAGCGACTGACCAGAATCAACAGAGAACTCTGTAATGTAACAAGTGTATTGAAGCGGCTCTGTTGTAAAAGCTAACGATGCTCGGTTAGCACAATGACATCATGTTAGAAAGCACAGCCGAAACCATTTGTCATAAACTAATTAACAATAGTGTTAGCCACGATGTTAAAGGAGAATTCCGGCCAAAAACGAGCCAAATGACAACAAGATGCTTTTTCAACTCTGACATTGTTTAAATTCACCTACCCTGTCTCCATCCTGCTGGTAGCTCGCTCGCCCTGTTAGCTGCTAGCTGCCGTGTGTTCAGTCATGTTTCTGTTATAATCATCATGCAGCAGATCTTTGTGTATTTGTAGCTCATCCATTTTGTGTGTGAGTAGGAGACTCGTCAAGTATGCAAGTGTGGCCGGCTACTTCCGGTTTAGCACTCCACTGATTTAAATGGGATTGAATGATTTAGGGTGTACTCACACTTTCTAATAATTTAGAAGAATGCCAGCAATATGAGCACCTGACAAGACTGCGGGTGAAGGAGAGATTGTGTTGTCACACAGACAACAAGCGTTGGTCATAATAGGTTGTGGATTTGAAAGTTGTCATCCCTTAAATCAAGTAATAGTCTGTGTATTGTGTGCAAGGTTGAAATTTAAGGCTAGCAAATGCAGTTTTTTGGTGCGCTTGCTATATTTGGGTGTGGATTGCATTCATTCACTTGGAAGTGAACTAAGACCCTCGTATTCAAGCGGCCCAGAGTTTGGTTGATTGGTCTGCACCAGAGTTCGAATGAGCTATTACAGCAAACAAAAAGAACCGGACCATCCGATCAAAATGCTCCAGGGTTATATTAAAAATCACCAAACTGTGGCCAGGTTGGCTCGGTTGGTGGAGCAGGCGCACATGTATGGGAGTTTGGCTCCGACCTGCGGCCTTTTGCTGCATGTTGTTTTGCCCCCCTCTCTCTCCCCTTTCATGTCTTCATTGGTCCTCTGAAAATAAAGGCCTAAAATGCCCAAAAAAATAATCTTCAAAAAAAAAAAACTGCATCAAACTGCCGAGGTGTGAAAGCACCCTTAAACAGACATTTGGAGAAAGCTCCATTTGGGAAAGCCAGCCAAAGCAGGTGAAGTGACAGACCTTGTGTATCATTTGACCTCCATTTTCTGTGATCATTTTAGTTTTCTTTTATCAAATAACCGAGCCTGCCAAGGACAAGAGTGTTTACTGACAGGCCACTACTACGCTTTAGAGGATGTTCATTGGACCAGAATATGTGTCGGAATAGAATTTGATGATGAAAAAAAAATTTAAATTCTAGATTTCAACACACTGTGTAATCTTAACTGTGAAACAGTCTGGTGAAATACCAATTCCCCATAAATCAGACTGTAGTTTTAAAGCTCCCATATCTCTTGCACATCATTTTGTTTAAATCTCATAGATTCTAAGGTTTTCATCCAGTATTAGGACGGAGAAGCACGAGAGAGGGAGAGAGACTGTGGTTTTGTTCCAACCAGGACTACTTGACTCCACTAGTGATGGGGAGTAGATCAGACAGATCCAGGTCTGAGAGGGTTGAGAGGAGCTGCATTGCCTAAGGACGCTAAAAAGATGACATTACACATGCACGTGACCCTGTGAAGCGCTGTGGAGTCATAAACCGCCTTTCCTGAGGGTTTGCTCACAGAAGAGGCACAGGCTGTGGGGCTTACTGGTTGTTTTTTTCAGTGATTAGCTTTTGTGGTGGTAGCAGCATTCATCCTTATGCCATTACTGTGAGGTTTGAGTTATTATATTATTAATCTGGTTTAATTTACAAACACAACGAAAGAGGTTAAACACAGTACTGAGGCCTGGGAGACGAGCTTGTTGTGTATCTTGGTACTACTCTAACTAATCTATCTATCTACTGTATGAGTACTGAGAACCTGTTTCGGACTAGAGCCCGACCAATACCAATACGAATAAATGATTATTTAAAAATATATGCCGATATATTGGCCGATATACTGTATATTTAAAACAAAAAAACACGTTACAAAACAAACACATTTCCCTAACATTAGTTATTTGTAGTTATTGATGAGTTCTCACTAAAATAATATGATAATTTGTTTTATTGTCACAACAGAACAGGGGAACATCAAAATATATTAAAGTTCTGATAAATAAAATGGATAAAAATACAAACTTAAGCTATGAAATTTAAAGTCCTTTGAATAAAAACAAATTAACCAAAAATATAATCAGTGCTGCCAACAGGGACATTGTAGAGCGTCCTCTGGTGGACAGACTATGCAACGCCAACGCTCATAACATGGTTGACAGTCCGTTTTTATTTTTTAAATATTCATTTATCAGAATAATTTATTTGTCATTATAAATGATTCTGATGAAGGAATATTTCATTTTTGGTTTTAAATCGGCCATTATAAATGCCGATATTTGTATATTTATATCGGCTGACAATATCGGCCCACCAATATATTGGTTGGGCTCTACTTCGGACCCATTGCTTTTTAGCTAAAGATTGCAGTTCCAGTGACTTCATACTACAGTATGTCTGCATTTGTCAAATCATGCTAAGATCTCAGAGCTATCAGGAAATTAGAACAACGGGTCCTTGTCGTTCTTTGAAAAGAGGCCAGCACTGTGAATACAGGATCCCTGTGGACGTGGAACCCTAGATTGGCAATACTTTAGGCATTACAGGGCCTCTCTCCACTTTGAAGCATGTGCTCTGTGGGACAAAAGGAACATGTGACAGGGTGTTGGAGACTTTGTCAAAGTGTTTTTTTAGGCTACCATCTTTTCTTGACAATGGTGAAAACAATTATTATCCAACGTGCCCGTTTTTGTTTTGGTTCTCATTTTGATCTGATTTGACCGGTTGCCTTAAGCAATAAATGCTTGGTGCACAACCTTTTTCTCTTCACACGATTCACTCGTAGTAAAGAAGGATTTCCCCTTTTTGATTAAGCTGTTATTGACTGAGAGCAATTCCTGGCTCCCTTTCTGTCTTTCCATATTTTATTTGGGTGTGAGAGCAACAGGGAAAAACAGGAGTCATGCGACCCAAACCAAGTCATCACAGCCTTGTCCGTGTAGCCTGGTCCTACCAGACTCTGGTCCATTAGCCTGGTACCACCAGACTGTGGTCCATTAGCCTGGTCCTACCAGACTCTGGTCCATTAGCCTGGTACAACCAGACTCTGCTCCATAAGCCCGGTCCTACCAGACTCTGCTCCATAAGCCCGGTCTTACCAGATTCTGGTCCATGAGCCTGGTCCTACCAGACTCTGGTACATTAAACTGGTCCCTGGTCCATCTTTCACCACTGCCATTATGGAACTACAACTCAAAATAGCGCACAACCTCAACATCATCGTTCTCAGCCACTCCCTCTGTTCGCCGGAGACAACCCGTGAATATACCGCAAACCCAGACGTAGTACTGAAGGAAAATGAAAATTAAGTGGAAATACGTAGGAAGGCGGAGCCAGGCTATTGTCCGTGTCCCCTGGAAGAGCAAATGAGCTTACGATCATGTCACTGTCCATGCTGGAAGGAACTGTGACCCGATTTACAATAGATACTGAAGTCTTCCTAACGCATACATTATGTCTGATTTGAAGAAAATGAGTATGCCTCATCTTACCGTAACAAAGCAATATGCTGTTGGCTAGGATATAGCTCTCAACTTCTTTTGTGGCGTGTGAAGAGAAGCTGTGTGTGTCTTCGCATGCATCCATGCACATCATGTTGTATTCATTAATAAAACACAGTGGGATGCATTACCATGCACAGAGCAAGGAAATATTCAGATTGTTACGCCCCAGGCTTTCTTTTTATGCAGTCAACATAGTGTGTCACCCGCTCCTCTAACGTTATACTCCTCTAGCAGCTGGGTCATTGCCTGGAAACTTAGAGATACTTCTGTTTCACACAAAGTCATGACATACCTTTAATAGTGATATGAAAAGGTGAAGCGACACTCATTCAGTAAAAAAAAAAAATCTGTTATTTTTAATCTCTAATTAGATCACAGTAAGAAGACACTATCTCCAGAGAAGCAATTGCTGCCACATATAGCTGTTTCTTATCCATTCAATGTGCAGGATCCACTTTCAAAGGATGTCAGTGATTCCCACAGATAGGCTGTACTTGGGCAGCCTGCAGAAGTACTCCTACAGTCACTCAAGTTGGTTTTAACCCATTAATAATTTAACATCTTCCGTCTGATTTAATGATGCATTTTGAGGATTTTATACGGAATCATGCACAGATGACCCTCGCATTTTGCATTCAAACTGCTGACTCTCATTCAAAGGCCCTTTTTATTCATGGATATTTTCCTACTCATGAAAGATAATATATAATATTCAACATTTTCTTTAAATAAATCTATTCTATCCCACAGCTACCGGGAGTTTCCCATTATTGTCAACCTGATCATATGTTAGTACATCCCACAGTGTTAGGATTTTAGGAGAACTAGAATGACAAGAAACCTTTAGAAAGTGATATTGCTGGGGAAGGGAATTCACCTCATGTAATCCTCACTCATGCAGAGTAATCTACAATTATGTAACAGATATGTCCAAAGATAGCAAGAACTCTACATGGCAACATGGCACCTATTTTTATTTTTGTAGCAGAACTGTGAAGACTAGTGCATGGGTCATGACGGCCTGTTTTCACTAGGGGTGCAAGATGTATGGACTCAATATCGTTATCGCAATAAATCGAAAGTGTCACGATAAGTATGCAATATTTTGTTTATTTTGTGGAGAACTGCGTCCTGTCCGTTGGCTGTGTGGCTTAGTTCTGTTTATTTAGAGCTTGCTTGAAACGCTATAATGATCCTGTTTCATTGGCCAGTTACCGTGCCACTTGCACATATTAGTGCACGTAAGTGTGGACGGGAGTCTACTACGTGACAAATCCTATGGAGCGTACCACATGTGTGTGTATTTTGAGGTTAACGGTGTAAATGAAGAAATAAGATAGAGACAATACTGTCCAACCAGTACAACATGTCCTGTCCTCTTTATTTATTTTATACTGTCCAACCAGTACAACATGTCCTGTCCTCTTTATTTATTTTATACTGTCCAACCAGTACAACATGTCCTGTCCTCTTTATTTATTTTATACTGTCCAACCAGTACAACATGTCCTGTCCTCTTTATTTATTTTATACTGTCCAACCAGTACAACATGTCCTGTCCTCTTTATTTATTTTATACTGTCCAACCAGTACAACATGTCCTGTCCTCTTTATTTATTTTATACTGTCCAACCAGTACAACATGTCCTGTCCTCTTTATTTATTTTATACTGTCCAACCAGTACAACATGTCCTGTCCTCTTTATTTATTTTATACTGTCCAACCAGTACAACATGTCCTGTTCTGTAGACATGGTTCTTATTTATTTATTCATGTTGGACCGTTCAGCAAACAAAACTTGTTTAATTTGTTATGAATCTATTTTGATGTGTTTTCCAGTAACTTTCGTAATTTCACATATTTTTAAAATATATCTAAATTAATATTTATCACAATATAAAAAAAAAAAAGTCAATATCGTGCAACCCTAGTTTCCATAGCATGTTGAACTAGGGATGTAATGGTATGAAAATTTAACCTCATGGTTATAGCGACCAAAATTATCATGGTATTTTTAAAATTGTGTTCTGTATGTTCAGAAAGCACTGATACAGTGGTGCTCAAAAGTTTACATACACATGCTTAAGTTGACTAAAAAGAGGAATAAAAAAATCATGTTTTGGAAATTTATTTTAATACCTAAATTAAAAAATGAGGTAAAATCCAACCTTTAAGGACACCAATTTTCTTTGTGAATGAATAACGTATTGTAAATAAATAAATGTTCTTATTTAAAATACAGGGGTCATAAGTATACATACCCCTATGTTAAATTCCCATAGAGGCAGGCAGATTTTTATTATTAAAGGCCAGTTATTTCCTGGATTCAGGATATTATGCATCCTGATAAAGTTCCCTTGGCCTTTAGAATTAAAATAGCCCCACATCATCACATACTCTTCACCATGCTTAGAGATAGGCATGGTTTTATTTCAGTTAGACTAATACCTGGTTTGATTTGCATTGAGAGATGATTTTATAGAAAGTATCCCATGCCTATCTCTAAGCATGGTGAAGAGTATGTGATGATGTGGGGCTATTTTAATTCTAAAGGCCAAGGGAACTTTATCAGGATGCATAATATCCTGAATCCAGGAAATAACTGGCCTTTAATAATAAAATCTGCCTGCCTCTATGGGAATTTAACATAGGGGTATGTATACTTATGACCCCTGTATTTTAAATAAGAACATTTATTTATTTACAATACGTTATTCATTCACAAAGAAAATTGGTGTCCTTAAAGGTTGGATTTTACCTCATTTTTTAATTTAGGTATTAAAATAAATTTCCAAAACATGATTTTTTTATTCCTCTTTTTAGTCAACTTAAGCATGTGTATGTAAACTTTTGAGCACCACTGTAGGCCTACACAAGCTGAAATAGTTTCAAAAAGTGTAACAGTGTTAATTATGTTACAAAAATATACTCAATAGTCTTGTAAAAACTATTGAAAACTGGCTGCTGAACCACTGGCCCGCTGTAGGGGGTCCGGTAAGAACTTGGACCAGAGAAGATTTATTACAACTCCAACATGAAGTTAACTATGAAGTTGTATTTGACGTTACATGTGAAGTTGGATGGGATTCTGAAATATAAGGAAATAATAATGCACATTAATAAGTGTCTGACTTACTATGAACATTATTTACCTAAACTAAATGTTATAAACACAAGCATATAACAAGAAACAATACTAAGAATTACAGTCATTTCTATATAATAATATAAATGTAACATATTGCTCAGTAACACAAACTGAGAATAAGCCAGATATATTACAGTACACATATCCATAACGGAGCAAACTGTGTAATACACCTTTAATAGCTCAGCATGTGGCTCCACAGCTCCACACTGTTTACTGTCGATTGCACATTGCGAGGAAACAACCTACACGTGGCTGCACAAGTAATATCAAAAAATCTGCCCATCTATCAGCCATATGCAATAAGAAACAGAGCAGCAGCAATACAATATTATCAAGGCGATTATCGCTCTCTCTCTCTCTCTCTCTCAAAATAACACTGGACGTCTGACTTGTCATGTAGCTTGTGAATTTCACCCCCGGATCAATAAAGTCTCCTCTTCATCCACTTTCATACATCATAGATTATTCATAATATTTTGTATAATTAATGAGTATGCAAAGTAGCTACAGCTATAAAAATAAATAAGTGAAATGTACAATTGGCAAATGGGAGAATGAAAAACTCAATTAAGAGTACCTTACAGTTGTCTTGAAGTACGACATTGTTGTAAAATGTTGATTTAAAGCCCTTGAATAAGAAATTCATTTTCAGTTTAAAACACTCTAAAAGAAATGGTCAATTATTGTGTGATTATACTTACTATCTACATTATAGACAGTAGACAGTACTTGATTTACAGCTAATATGTGAAATGGTACACAACCTTATTTGTTTAACAGTAATTTAGTTTTACTGTGAACCGTCACAGGAAGTACTTTTATTTTTGAAGTAGCCCACACGGAAGTTGTCTGATGTGTAGTCTTGCTAGCTCACGGTGATGAACGTGAGATACTAGATGCAAAACATGTCCGTCTGCTCACTGTGTTGTTTGTAAAACTGCAACACATTAAACAGTAAATGGTCACAGGAAAAGACCAGCGTGGTTGGTCGTCATTCAAAGCCATTCCACTATGGCTGATAAAATACAATGGTATTTAAATGCAACAAACCAAAACATTAATTTCCGACTATCTGTCAGTAGCTCGGACACACTGCTGTCCACGCTGACGTACCGTCACCTGTTGGACACGTGTTGTCTGTACCGTCTCTGGTTCTGGCTCTGACCACGGGAACAGAGACAGCTTGCTTCAACGCAGCGTAATAACTCCAGAAAATAACATTCATCTGGCAAATGTATCTGTCTCTGCAGTCACCTCAACCATCAAATACAGCAACAGGAAATAACACTCACGGCTTTTTGTCCTGTGAAGAAATGTTTCACAGTGTTCTTAAAAAAACAAAACTCCACTAAATGTTGTGTTAAAATGCGTTGTAACTCGCGTTACTGAGATTGTAATGGGTATAATATTACTGAAATTTAATTAGTAATGTGTTTATATTTCTGCATTACAGTGTTACTCCCAACACCGATCGTAGCAGAACATTTATTGAAGCTAACAAAGCAGTAAAACCCATGACAGTTTTAACTTATGTTCTGGGCTTCTCTATGGATGTATTAAGAGAACTACCCACATCACTTCAACAAAGAAAAGAAAAAAAAAGATAAAGAAATAAGTCTGCTGCTACATTCTGTCCCCCTCTCCTGTCTGCCACGCAGTGCACCTGCGTGGCAACTTCAGGAGCCTCGGATGAAGCTGGGAAGGATTAAACACAGGGTTTCCACACTGTGGCAATCCACCGCCACAACCACCAAGGATATTTTAAATGAAAAGGGTAGTTGTTTCGTCAACATTCCTACCGTGGTTTATTGTTATACCGGTAATCGTTACATCCCTATGTTGAACATTAAAAAAATATATATTTTTAAAGCTCTTTGTATTATCAAATTGATTATTGCTGTAATGCACAGTGCAATCTGAGATCTTAACATCCACCTTTTTTTTTTATATAAGATATTTTTTGGGCATTTTTGCCCATTTATTTTTGACAGGACAGCTGAAGATATGAAAGGGGAGAGAGATGGGGAATGACATGCAGCAAAGGGCTGCAGGTCGGAGTCGAACCCCGGCGCGCTACATCGAGGAATAAACCTCTATACATGGACGGCCGCTCCACCAACATCCACCTTGACCTTTTTTAAATCTGGACAGCCCTTGTCGGCCTGTGGAGATTGATCCCAATGAATAATAAATGAGTAATGTTAAGGACGTTACACCATCTCGTACCGACATTTGCCATGCAGCTTGCACTTTGTAGAACATGGAGAAATATTGCTGCTCTTCCCGGCCTTGTAACAGATGGCATTAATGTTTTTCCATTTTGACAGCCCGTTTCCTTCAAACTGAAATGTAGCTAACTGATAACTGGAATGTATTTAGCCATGTATTTCCTCTTATACACACAGAGAGATTCACACTACCTAGGACAGACCCCCATCCGTTTTCACACACAGACGCCCCAACCAATCAGATGTAACCACTAAAGCTTGGGTGTGGAAGGAATTTCGAGAGGCTATAAAGGGCAATTTAAGGGGTTTTCATTTAGGGCACTGAATTGCTAACATTAACAGGCAATATCACCCAGAGTTAAACTGAGCACTTAGTAGAATACCAGAACCAAACAGGAAGGAGGTGTAGCTGGAAAACTGGAAGGGGATTAGAGTCAATCTCTGAGTCGGAAGTCACTGGAGTACTACAGTTAACTCCTCAGTGGCAGAGTGCTGGTGGTGGATCAGATGGGTTCTGAAATGCTAAAGGCTGTTTGGATATTGTTAGGCTTGGTAACAGTGCCCTTGGTCCAGCACACCACCACGTCCCCATTACTGGGGTGTGTTCTGACTACTCTGTATTCACACTCTGTAGTCCCTCTTGAAACCCAATTTCCAAGGTGCTCAAGCCTATTTTTGAGCCTCAGGTTTACCAGTTGGCTAGCTTTTAACCCGAGGGCCAGATTGAGAGGTCATAAGGATTTGCTATTCCAGTGCCTGGAAAGGCTTATGGCAGTGTTTTCCTGTGTTATATAGGGTGCAGAGTGCAAGCCAGTCATTCCCTGTAACCTCAAGCTCTGTTTGCATTCTTGGCATACAATAAAGAAAAGTGGGTTTTGGCATTGGACCGTGACGGGGGTAAACTTTTACTGTTTATGGTATTTATGGAAAGAACGTCTAGGCCCCGGTTTGATGCTGACATGATGCAATTTTGTCTTCACTGAGCTTAATAGTGTGCTGGTCAGCCCTCACCTTTAGTACCAAGTGTTGGTACAGACGTAATAATGGCTTTCTGTACAGTGGCTGGCTCACTCTGTGTGATAATTTGAGGGTGTCTTAGGTTTGACTGACTGAACGCTTAGGCTGTCACACTGCATGGTTAACACATTTCAGTTCCACATTTGCCAAATTTGGCTACAGTAACTGACAGCTGTGACAGTGAATTATATCCCTTAACATCCCTCAAGGCCAACTTCAGAAATACTGTATATATACAAAACTTGGGTTTTGATTGCCATCAGTTGTATCTTCTGCTTTTCGTGCATTCCAACAAAACAGCGTGTTTGTATTTGGAAAGCTGAGGATGATTTCTGTGCTTTTCACTGCTCTAGCAACTCCTACTGGTTGGCTGGTGTGCCTGTCCAGTAGAGCAGGAACTGGGATATCTTAAACCTCCCACACATTATGCCCTACCGAAGCACATTGCACGTCTGTCTGCATCGCTACAAAGGCAAACAGTAGGGTTAGCATTATGAAGGACTCGGTGCATAGGAAATTGGACTCTTCGAATTTAAAAGAAAACACAGAAAATTCTTATAATAAATAAAAATAAATATTATAATGTCAGTTCCATATGTGCAACCGCTATTCACCTTGTTTGGCTGACTGAACAGATGACTCTTGGAAATGACCAAGTGTTGCTCGGTACCCTCGCTAGCTGCACTAGCTACTACCTTCTTAGTTAAATAGCCTTAAATCTTAAATTCCAAAAAATTAAACACTATCTTAAGATCCATTCTTTGGATTTCAGTATTTAAAGGCGGTGTTGCTTGTGCCCTTTAAATATTGGCTAATACAGCTTAACAAGTGAGTTAACATAGTGTGCAATGGAGAATGAGAAGATTAAAGGGGTGAAGGACAGAAGATGTGCAAGGTTACTGACTTAACGACACACAGTGCGAATACATAAAGGTTGTATTTTCAGCTCCGTGTACCACTTAGTCAACCCAAAGCAGCAGACTGAAAACAATATCCAAACAAAATTTGAATGTAATGCAGTGTCAGATTTTTGAAGTAAACTTGACTTTGTGTATTTTTTTCCATGCTCCTCCCTGAAGGATCTGCTCTCAGTATGACTCATTGGCTTCCACTTCCTGAAAGCCGTCTAGCTCTCTTTGCCAGCAGAAGCCGGATGTGTCATGAACCCCATTGTGCATCTTTTCCATAGATGTCATAGAGAACACAGGCAGATGACAGGCCCTCTGAAGCAAATGAAACTGTCTGCCGATGTAGAGAGACGGTGTATCTATGCACCTATACAATGATAGGAAGAAGCACCAATGACAACTACTGCTATCTAAAAACCATTACCTTCATTGTTCTGGTAGTGTCTTAAATGCTACCAAATATTTACTTTACATCATTGTAAATGCTGCAATTTGAAGCAGTTTCAGTTGATTCATGTTCATGGTTGTGGTCAAAATGCTCAATGTAGTAAGCTAGTATTTATGATTTACTCATCCAAACCCTGGTAGACTTGCACTTTCTCTACAGCTTACTTTTGGTATTTTCTCTTTCTCAGGCTAAAGACATTTTGTGGCATAGGGAATTATTTGTTAAAGTGCCACACAAAACCGTTTTTACTTGCATTTTTTAAAAATATGTTAGGCCCATGTGTGTTGGTGTTATGTGGTGAATGTGAAAATGAACTGCTACCTCCTCTGTCAGCTCTAGCCAAAAGAAATAAGAGGAGAAATCAGGCCAATTACAACAGCTTGTGGCCTGAGCTCATTACTATTCATGAGCTGGGTAAAGGATGCTGATAGCCAGGCTCTCATTGGCTAGCTGTTAGCCAATCAGAGTCAAGCAGCTTAGCTCATTGAATATTAATGAGAACTGGCACAAATCGAGTCTTTCTGCAGGCTTTCTATACCACGCTAGAATGGCTTGAAAGTAACCAAGGCATTTTTTCCACAATTGTTTTTACAGAATCCAATGTAGAACTTCAGACATTACCACAACGTAATGAAATACGTGTGGCAGGGCATCTTTAAAAAAGTATACATTATAAACATTTAGTAGCATTCTGTATGTATTTTGTAAAGCACTATTTGCACTCTTTGTTAATTGGCCATTATTAGAAACAGGGCATTTTGATCTAAAAACATCAGTGAATGTGCTGCATGTTTGCTGTTAGCAAACAGTAATCATCCACTGTATTCTCAATGGCATACTGGTGATTTGTGGATCTACTCCCACTGGAGATTCCTTCACAACAACCACCATTAGTGGGGAATGGGGATTGTCTGTGAAAGGCTGTTCTCTGCCTCATGACAGCACATAGCTGCTTCCTCTGCCTGAGTGGCCACAGTAACGCACGGCTAAAACACATTTTGACGGAACAGGGTCAGGGCGCGCTGTTTTACCAGGGAGCATGTTTGACATCAGTTATTTTGACATTCATATCATTTGTTGGTCTTGCTGCACCGTATTGGTTGATTAGCAAGCATCCACCCATGGCATTGGCAGTGGGGGCAGGTCTGTCCGAAGAGCAACTGATTGGTCGGAGAGAATCATTACTAATCACTGCGTCATCATTGCTGGCGACAGTCGGGGGGGGGGGCGTGTTTAAATAGTTTAGCCAGTGTTGTTTTTTTTGCTGCCTCCAGCTTCTTTTGAAACAAATTTGCCTTCTAGCTGTGGCACGCCGAGACTCAAAAACAACACACCTTTGCCGTTCTGTGTGTGTGTCGCGCAGTTTGCTGCTATGACGACCAGCCAATCTCGCCTCACGCACTACGGTACTAATCTGCAATGGAAAAAGGAGGACGGGCACCGCGGGCGATTCAAGGCGAGTCGAGCAGGTACCATTAATGGAAAAATGCTCATACAATCTAGTCCTTATATAAACATAAATATAAAATAATTTAAATGAGAAGTAATTCATTTGTATTCAAAGGTCACAAAGTGGCTTTTCAACTCGCATATCATAGCACCTACTGTATTGTATTACCCTATTCAGTACTGTTGTATAGAATTGTAATAAAACAATACTATTTCTTATCCTATTTTATGGTACAACTGGTATTCCTAATATTGTGGTCAGTGAGTGCACATACCATCATATTTTCATTAATATCAATGGACATATTGGGCCTAGGCCTAATACCACATCACATGTGTTTTAATGTATAAAGTAACTAGTAACTCAAGATGTCTGATTAATATAGTGGAGTAAAAATTACAACATTTCCGTTTTGAAATGGAGCACAAGTAGAAAGTAAAAAGAGTAAAGTACCTCAAATGTGTACACTAGTACATTACTTGAAAAAAGTACTAAGTTACATTCAACCACTGCCCTGGACGACTCATGTAACATAGCACATCTGGTTGTATTTCAGCATCTTAATTTCAGTTGGACTGCAGTATCCACAGTATCTATTCACATCATGGCATTGTCATGTGCAACATATGCAACTCTGTTTTCAAGCTAATTTTCATTTCATAGAACCTTTGCTTGGAGGAATCTAACGTTTAAATTCTTTCGCAACAAGAGCTGTCTTGATTGGAGGGCTTCCTCTTGGAGCTGCTGTTTTGCTTGAGGTTCTGGATATTTATTCATAAGTATTGTGCATTGGGTGACATGTTTCCCCACAATGCTTGCATGCTGTGGTTAGTTTGCGAGTGTCTTAAAGAGATCTCGTTTAATTAACCTTAAGAGTTTATTTACACTGAATAATTGGTCTTTTCAAGTGAATCAGTTCACGTACACCCGCGTCTCTGTTGTCATCTGTAGACTAACACCTTCAGAGAATCATTCACAGATATAGTGGTAAGCATGATTTGCCCTGGGGGTGCGTGGGATTTCTGGTCTACATATCCCTGCCTCTGCTGAATTATTTTTATCCCCAGTGGGAACTAACTATATCCCCCTCTCAAAGTGATCAGTGCTTTCACCAATAGACCAAATATTATGTACCTAAAATAGAAGTATTTTACTCTGTAACATGAACAGTCAATAGGGCCTTAAGGTTAGAACAATGTAATACGAGCGGCAGTTGCTGGTTGTTTAGCCACTACAGAGCTCTGGGACGCCGGCTACCAGCAGCAATTGTTTAGGGAAAAGATTGTTGTTTGGATTAAAACACTCCAGAGGAATAAACGAGCATTTCCTGGGTGAAAGTCTTGCTCTCCGGCTTAAAGGCGGTGTGTTTTATGTTGACACAGCCTTGAGCTATTGCATTTTGAGATTATTTTCCATTGAATATTCATAAAGAAGTGTCTTGGCATGGCTGGCAGAGTGGCACTATACCCATGGTATTGAAAGAGGGGATTTCATTCTTGCATGCTTTTTTTTTGTGCATGACTTGAAGAAAAAAAACATTCCCCTCCACAGCTCTTCTTTTTTTTTTTTTTCACAAATCGCACCACTTTCAAATAAGTTGTAGTGCAAAACTTCTGTATTCAACATGAAACCAGAGGAGCAACGGCATTATTTTGGTTTTCACAGAATCTTTCAAAGACATTGCACATACCACCTTGTGCAGTCTCCTAAAGAAGACTCCACACTTGTTGGAAATGGCATGTGATGGTTAATTAAATATGTGTAGCTTTTAAACAGCTGCTGTACTTGCCATTTTGCTAATAGATGACTGTAATGTAAAAAAAATGTTAATGCCAGGGGCAGTCAATAATGTCAAACCGTTGTTTCAGGGCTTTTAGCCCTGTGTCCTAATTTCCTGTGACATTTTAGGTCTTGGTTTTTTGTAGAAGTACCTGTGTCCCTCGGAGAAATATTAAAAGAAAAGTTAAGAATTGAGTTAGGGTTGTGCCGATGGAAGATATCATCGTCCAACGTGATGGTTGACCGGCATCACGATGGAGAGCCACCATTGTGATGCCACGCCCCCCCACCCTGTCAGACACACGCTAATACTAGTGGGCACGAAATTGACAACTGCGGTCTTAAACTAGCAAAGACACTTGCTGCCCCTTAAGTGGAAGCTGCTAAGGATGGGCATGATTAATCAACGATCGATAATCGATCATTAAGAATTTTGTCGATCACCATCCATCCATCTTCAGCCGCTTATCTGGTATTGGGTCGCGGGGGCAGCAGCCCCAGATCACGTTAATTTGTATTGATTAATCGATTAAACTGCAGGTTGCGTTGTGTAGTGTGAGTCTTGAAGCAATGAAAATAATTTACTGTGTGGCAGCATTTGAACATTTTACCATCCGGGGGCATACTCCGTTACCTGCGAGTTTCCGTTTTGATTTCAAAAGTAATCATGAAGAGATCACGGCGAAGTGTAGCGTGGGACCATTTTGAATTAAAAAAAAACGACTTGGTTCACTGCAAACACTGCAATGCCATGTGTACGTACAACACGGCCACGACTCAAATGATGTAAACAAAGTGCATCGCCCCTGGTTAATGTTGGTGGCGGTGCATCCTGCTCTCAGTCTCAACCTAGCATCAAAACGCACAGGGAGCCAATGCAGGGTGTAGAGAACGGGAGTGATGTGTGCAATGTATCCTGATGTTAGTTTTGTATCACCGCTTTGTAAATTTGTGTTTTATATCTTGTGCGCGCAGATAAAACATGTACATAAATGAAAACTTGAATTTAAAAAAACTGACATTTAAAAAGATGACTTCAATCTCTATAGAAAATGACTTCAAGCTGCGGGAGGCAGAATTTGAAGTAGAGCGAGACCTCCTCCTGCACCTCTCCCTCCCCCCCTCTGTCCATCCCCTTCCATCACACGTGCATGGGCATGCACCGTCCTCATACAGTAACCTTTACGACTACTACTCATTCATTTCATCCGGGTGCTGTTAAATAGCAGCAGTTCTATGGGAATATCCATCTCATTTTCTTTGCAAATCCCTTTGAGATTAGGGCTGGGCTATAGACGGAGAACCAAATGTCACGATATTCTTGACCAAATGCATGGATGTTGATATTGTAGGGTTGACAATTGGTGTTTTCACAACCTATTTCCACAATGAGATGTGAGATTAACAATAATGTGGATTATAGGTAAAGGCAAATAATAAAACAACTAGAACAGTCTGAAGTTCAGAAAAGTACACAACTTTACTTTTAAAACCAGGAAAAAATCTAAACGATTCCTTGTCTTGTGGATCAATATGGATTATTGTATTGATATATTGCCCAGCCCTATGTGAGATGACCTACTGTGATTCAAGGCTGTAGTTAGCTACATAAAAATGAAATTAGACGCAGCTGTGTGCATAGGGCTTAACCACTGCCTTATTTACCGCATTCCCGTTTCCTCTCACACCGCCTCCGGCGTCTCCCCGTTAGGAAGGCGGCAGTAGGTGATGCCGCAGCTTCGGGCCTGTGCGTGTAGCAGGCTGCTGCCATCTGAACAAGGAGACAGCGGCTGTGTGAGAGGCAGCGTTACCACGACAGAGGAGCTGATGCTTGAGCTAGACTAAAGACTAACCCCAGCAGACCGGCTCTCACAGAAAATGTCCGCTCCCTGGACAATAAATTGGACTACAATTTTATACAATTTTGTTCCTGTATGTGCTGTACAATTAAGTATATAATCTAATAGTTAAGCATTGAATTGCTGAAGGGGCATGTGCACATGCATCTGCATTTGCAGAACAGCCAATAGGAAGGCTCTCTCTCTCTCTCTCTAAAATGGCCTGTGTCAGTCTTTTGACAAGGGCTAGATTTTCTAATGTCTGATAACCGATTAAGTAGGAGATTCAGAAGTCTAGTTTTCTCTCAGACCTCTTGTATTCCAATATGCTAAAAGATTATAATGAATTTTTGCCCAACAACGCCAAATGTAAACTCCCTACCCCAGCTTTAAATCCACTTTCTCAGATGACCTAGTCATTTGTTACTTCTACATTTTCCAGGTTTTTCTGCTCTTGACAAATGTATCCCAGTAGTGCAGGTCACAGGATTTGTAACAGAATGAGCTGCAGTTCAAACGTGCAGTCTATACTGCCTCTGCTCTCAGACGGCATTGAATGAGTTTAAAGGGAGTTGCATCTGTAGTAATCAGCTGTCTTGACTGGTTGTTATCTGAAGGTCAAACAAATGAGGCCCAACAATAACTATCACTAACAAATAATGGCACATTGCAATGCTTTTGTGCAAATGGACATGCATATCATCAGCACATGTATCTTACTTAAACCTTACTTTTTACTGTCAAAGTATAACACCTGAAAGCCAATGAAGTTATGACCCTCAAATCCATGTGTGTCCAGTGGTAATGAAATTAGCCCAGGTCACTTAGCTGAACCTATCACGTATTGAGAGTCCTATTACATGTATAACGAGCAGGCATAAAATCTGAAAAAAGGCATTACTCATCACGACCCTGTTTTTAAGTGCCTGGATTAATGGTGATAGTCTTCCCTCTCTGAAAATGTCTCCGGAGATTCTAGCCCTAAGAAATAGAGTAGTCAACTCTCTGGAGGTTAGCCCTGTCCCAGTGTCTATTTTTACAGTCCAACCGCTGATTGGCCAACAAGGTGTGTGTGTGTGTGTGTGTGGGGGGGGAAGCTTGTGTTGTGTCATAAGGTGCCTCTGTGCCATCTGTCGCCCTCAATGGAGCCGTTGTGACGACAGACCACGCCTAGCCAGTCTGTCTCAGAGAATGCAAAACACAACCTTGGGCTTTCCTTGCTCTTTTGTACTGATAGCTATATCAGGAGAGGGGGTAAACAGGATCCAGCTTCCCAATGAGTGCTTTTAATGAAAGTGCCTTTTACTTTTGTTCTTTCAAGCTAATAAATGTATTACTCAATTACTCAATGTATAACTCAATTGCACTGAATCTCAATGCTATATATTTCTTGAATATGCATTGGGTTTGTAGAGAAAGGAATGCCTGATATTACATGCTAACAGTAAACATGAACAGATTTGCTTAGCAGGTGTAGTAACAGGTTGTTCATGAGTCATTGCTTGTCTACCCGGAGTATAAATTTGTTGTCTTGCCAAAAGTGCAAAATGATTGAATCACAACATTTGTGTTACAGACTTGGCTGACTAAAAGACAACACAGCATCACACTTCTTAAGGTTATCTGACCATTACTTATATTGACTGTCCTTCTGCCTAATCCTCCTCAAGCCCTGATTTGCAGCACATAGGATGTCTAATAACAAAAAGGGCAACTTTGTTATTGATAGCTCGGCTCCACAGGTCACGACTGAACCGTAACAGGTTTGTCTTAAAAGCTTGACTGGTGTTACCCATCCTCATCTAGCTCCTCACCAACATCTCTAATTAGTCAGCAAAAGATGTTGGAAGAGCATGGCGTTAAGAACGCACATGGCCCGCTGTTATGGCTTAGCACAACTAGATGTGGCAAGGATTAATGAGGGAGGGCCTTGAATAACACTTAACATGCTACCGGAGTACCCAGCATTGTCAGCAGGGCAAGAAAAGCATTTGCCGACCATTAAAGACATCCGGTTGGGGGTGAGAGAAAGAGACAGACAGAGAAGAGACAGATTGGGAGAGAGAGACATTTAGAATCGTAGCAGAATGTGTCGAAGGAACATGACTCGCAACCACAGATCCAGACTCCACAGCTCCAGAGCCAGAAACACCTGCAGGAAGTGATAGGTGGAGAGAGGAGAGGGGCGAGAGAGCACAAGACTACGGGGGCGAGAGAGCACAAGACTACAGGAAAGGGAAGAAGTCAAGTTAGTAACATGCATTAATGGGATAAGGTTGCATACAGATGGAGAGAAGGAGGAGAAGAGAGGTGCTCAGTGCATAGTGGGAAGTCCCTTGGCAGTCTAGGCCTACAGCAACATAACTAAGGGTTTGTTCAGGACTCACCTGAGCCAGCCCTATCTATTAATCAAAGAGGAAAGTCTTAAGCCTATTCTTAAATGTGGAGATGGTGTCTGCCTCCTGAACCCACACTGGAACCTGGTTCCACAGGTAAAGACATGAAAATTTGGAACATGACCCTGAGCATAAATATTTGTACTTTACAAATATTATATATATTAATATACTGTAGCTATGCTGATCATATAATGTTATGTTGGCCTTAAAAATCTTTAATTGGTCGGGCTCTAATTTGTATCATCTGTCATATTTCAAGCTGCTCATTCAATCAACTTCATTCTCTTACAGCTTTACCTGGATGTGGTTAGCACTGTTGCCTCACAGTAAACAGTGTAGAGGTTTTATGTTTTTCCTGTTTGCATGGATTTCCTCTGGGTGCTCTGGTTTCCAACCCCAAAGACATGCACATTAGTTACATAAGGATACTATTGGCCCTGATCAGATGATGATGATGATGATGAAGGCCTCAGATTTGCAGTTTGTCCCCAAGCACTGCTTTGTCGTTATACCTAAATAGTTAACATGGGTCACATTCAGAGGACGAATTTTGCCATGGGGACTTATATGTATAACTAATTTTAAATAGGATAAAACAAATGAGCTTCTTAGTGGAGCACAGATGACTCTTGTGTCACGATCAAAGGTTTTTTTTTTTCTGATATGGTTAGCAGAGGGCCAATTTCCCATCAGTGAGATGCACTGCACGTACACACCAAAAAGATGAATTACATTTCAATGGCAGTTGTCTTGTTAGATAATAAGAGATCCTATGCATATTCTTGAGAAGAAAAATGTTATTGAGCAAAAACACACCACAGTCTTCGGTCTGTGAGGTCACATCAGGAGGCTTGTAGGTATTTTTTTGCAGGAAGCTGGCCAGTTTTTGTTTGGCTCCGCCCTCCTACTTTCATTTTCCTTCAGTACTACAGTACGTCTGGGTTTGTGGTATGACCAGACTCTCTGTACTAATGAATGAGTCTGTTAGGACCAGGCTAGTTTTGAAATTACAGTTGATTTAAAATACAAATTGATATCAATAAAAACGAGCACCAAGGAAAGTTTAAATGTTAACCACCATTTAGGGCTGCACGGTATGAGAAAGTATTAGCGGTAACGTTGAATATATCGCGATAACGATATTACTGGCAATAAACTGATATTAACGTGTGCTCTTTTCTGCTGCACATATTGCTTGTTTGCTTGATTGCAGCTTTTCGCGATACGTTTACTGAGCCAGTTAAAATTGGGGTGATGATAAAAAAAAAAACACTTTGTGCAGCCCCACCACCACTAGCTAAATAATTGGGGAGTTTTGTTGGTAATGCGAAGGACGTCTCTTTCTACAGTACTTCTCAGACCTGAGGTAACAGTATTGCTGTGAGTCTTTGACCTGTAACGCCAACCTGCTCATTTTCAGTGCTGTTTCATGTTCTGTATTGAGTAGGAATGTTGTCAAAAATATATATACTGTATATTCCAGTAAAGAGATGAGCAAATAGAGGCTTTGATTTTAAACTAGAGCTGGGCAGTGTATCGATATTATATCGATATCGTAATAAAACTGGGTATCGTCTTAGATTTTGGATATCGTAATATCGTGATATCCTGGTTTTAAAGGCGGCATTACAGTAAAGTGATGTCATTTTCTGAACTAACCAGACTGTTGTAACTGTTCTATTATTTCCTACTTATTCATTAGCTCCACATTACTGGTGATAATTTATCAAAAATCTCATTGTGTAAATATTTTGTGAAAGCACCAATAGTCAACACTACAATATTGTATCGATATCAAAATATTGTGATCTTTGATTTTCTCCATATTGCCCAGCCCTGTTTTAAATTCAGTCAGATTTTGTTCATCTTGGTCTTTTCTTCCTGTTTTTATCATGCTGGCTGTGTTGTATTTGGTTATCTAGTCATTTGGCTGGTAGACCGTTCTGTCAAATGGGAAATAACAGTTTCGCAGCTTTTTGTAGAGACAGCTAATCAGAAGCCTGTTTGATGCACAGCCACCGTTTTGCTTTGATTTGATTGGCTTATGGTTGGCGGAAGTATATTGTAGTCTGCAGGGGCACTATATGAGGACAGGAACAGACCAGCTGAGGCATTATCATCTTGGCTACTGTGGTGGGTGACCCGTGTCTATTTACTGGCAGAGACTCGTGTTTTCTGGCATTTGATACTTGGCAGGGGTTAACATCAGACTCTGTTAGTATAAGAGGCGGGACTTCTGTATGTGATTGACTGCTGGTGGGTGATGTCCAAACGCTTTGCTGTAGCCAACTGTTTCCATGCCAGCAAATGAGGGAGCGTAGCTGGCTGTGGTGAACATTGTTCAACATTTCTCTGGTCATAGTATATACTGTATTTAGGCTTCTGGTTTCTCCACCTGCTATCAACATGCTCACGCAATTGTCTTTGTCAGCTCTGTAACCTTGGCGGAGACACGCACATGCCAGTTTTTATTTTCATTAGCGCCTTAATCCAATTACTGTGTGGCCTGCCCTAATCTCTAATGGGTCTGCATCATCTTCCTCCATTCATAGACGCCTTAAGAAGTGGCTGCACACACTGTGTGTCATCCTACACACCATAATGAGTACTCAAGTGCTGCTCTGCCTCTCTGCTTTGCCCGTGGCTCTGTCTGGCTGTATCTGAAATGGTGCATTCCCTCTTATTGATCCTCTTCCTGGTGGAGTCACAGGCAGGCTTATCCGGCTCGTCCCAGCTTGTCTGCCTTCTGAATGGACACACAGAGAGAGCTGTGTGCATGTGCCAGGCTTCGGGGCTCTGTGTAGTCCCAGGCAGCTTGTGGCTGAGTGGTCATTGTGGCTCCCTCCCTTTTGCCCTCCTGCCCTCCCTGTCCCCCTTTTTTGCCTGTGTTGTTGTTACAGGAATTATTAGGGATGCATGAAATTCTGCCCAGGTAGCAAAGCATTAGTGCATAATATTCTGCTAAACCTTAAAAGCTTTCTCACAAGTAGCAGGAAGGCGGTTGCTTTTATGGGTATTTTTTCATGGGAGTGTGTCACAACTAGCACTAACAGGGAAGCCACTGGAGAACCACTGTTATGGTTAATCTGGAAGAATTAGTGTTATTTTGTGACATTCGGTGGTGATTCATTGTGTTCGCAGGCATGTTACCATTTCAGTCATTGTTAATGCCGCACGCAGACTCCCTGTTCTTGTTTGTAGTCACCACACAGGATTCAAGCCGACATTTTATTTTTATTTGTATCACTGTTCCCAGAATTCAGCCTCCAAGAATCTCACTCATTATGCATGTTTTTTTAGACATGGTGACAGACTTATAGTCCTCGCACAGGTTGTACA
Organism: Percina caprodes; assembly: GCA_013375575.1. Taxonomy (NCBI): domain Eukaryota; kingdom Metazoa; phylum Chordata; class Actinopteri; order Perciformes; family Percidae; genus Percina; species Percina caprodes. The sequence continues at coordinate 2,827,499 of JABXJD010000046.1, forward strand.
GCTCTGCCGGAGCCCTAGTCTGGACAAAAATCAAACGGGCATTTTTGGCGTAACTATTATTTCATAGCATCACATGACTGTCTTTCTTAGGTGACAAAACATGTCTATCCTGCATTGTGGTAGTTTGCAGTCACAGAATTGTCCAAATGATTTAATAAGCCACAATTTATCTCTTTCCTGGGATTTTCTCTCCGCTATATTTTAAGTGTCCCTGCCAGCACACTGTCTGCATTTTCTTCTGTCCTGGTTTTTCAGCTTCAAAACACTGACTCATTACAGGAGTACATAGCATTGCATGATAGGCCACAGACGCTCAGCTCTCCGCCATGGGCCTTTGTTGTGTGGTGCACAGCTGAGGCAAATGCTGTGGGCACTTACACTAAATTGCCTGAATGAGGGCGAATTCTGTTGGCCGCTGAAAAGGAGTGCACCCTAGCTCATTGAGTCACACATTATCTTCAGCAAAGAGAGGAAAAGGAATGTTACTCAGAGATGAAGGTACCCATGATTAGGGAGAGTTCATTTTAACTTATATTTTGTCTTCTTTTTAAATCATGATGTTACTCATACAATGTTGGGCTGTGAGAAATGTATTTGGTTGTGTGTTTTGTATTTATGATTTATCAGTAGTCATAGAGAAATCCAGTGCCAAGTCTGGGAGAATGGTGCATTCATGTGCAACTGCATTGACGGGAAAGATATCTTCCCTAATCGGAATTTAGCTTGTGAATACATTTAATAAATAAAAAAATAAAAAGGGGAATACATTTTTTCGTTTTGTCACAGACACAAGCTATGCATATTGAACACACATCACAATTAATTCTCAGTATATGAAGAATATTCCAAGGTTACGAGTAGTCTCTTAAACTATAGATAATCTAAAATGAGGGTTCCGTTTTTTTAAAGGCCGGGTCCGTCTGCGCCCTTTTCCGTGTTTTTTTTGTTTTATTTAAAAATGCCCACTCAGCCTTAGTAAAACTCAGTGATGTGGTACTGTAGGCTAATCAATAAGTTTATGAATAATGCTGATGTAGTATAGCCCTAGTGCCTTTTTATGTAGAGTGAGCACTGTGCCAGACTCTGTTTTAAAAAAACAATAGCCTTTTAAATGCTACACAGTGATGCACATCAAGCTACAGTACACAGCACTAAGATGTTCCTTTGGCTTATGACAAAGTGATAAAAGTGATGTGGCATAAAGTATGAGATGCTTTATGATTCTTCAATATTACAGCCAAACACCTTTCAAACGGCCACTCTTCAACCACAGATAGGAGTCTGAATCATCTCCACTGTGGCAGCTCAGCCTCTGCTGCCTCGGCCTCTTATTCTAATGTGTGCTGCCCTATTATGTAAACCATAAACATTACGTCAGTATTTCAAGTGATATTTAACGCCCTCGTTTTTTACCTTGTAACATTCTCCTACCACGAAACAAATCCTGTTATCTGCTGACTGTATTTGCAGAGTAAATTATTTTTCAGATATAATTAATCATACCTGATAAAGGATTTAAGTACATATGACTTCCACTGTAAGCCTCCTTACTAAGTGCTGTAGATGCCACGGAAAGGAGATTTGGGATTAAGATTCAGGTTTTACAAGGGTAATTTGGAGGGGAAGCCTCAAAATATTACTATGAACCAGGCCGTTTCTCTGCACTAGTAGTTCATTTGGGGTTGGCATATAACCATTTCCTTTAAACCTAATTCACAGAGATTTACTATGAGCTGCTGGCCATCTGTTGTGCAGTCTTATCATGTTTAAAAAGTCATGCACAAAGGAAATGCCCCAAGTGTCTAAAGCCTGGCAGATACTGATGGCTCAGCTTGGGACTATAATACGGGAAGCACCAGCTCATTCTCAAATGCATTGTTATAACTTGCTTTGAAGCTAAAGTGCGTAGTTTGTCGCCCCCATGAGGAATTCTAAGTAATGACAGCAACACTTTCGGCACATCCACATGATACAAGCCTTCCGTGATCGCGCATGCCTCCCCACCCCTCCTTCACAAAGTTGCTACACTGCAAGGAGGACACGGAGGATTAAAAAAACATGATGGACTCTTCAGAAGAGGTTATAATCTTTACTTGAGCTTCTGCGTGGCAAAGTCACTGGACAACACAATCTCCTGAACATATATTCATACTGAGAAATATTAAGAGAGTTGTAATTAGCTTTGTAGCAAGGGCTTGGAAATAACGGACGTTCATTTGTATCAAAGAAGTGCATCTTTTACATATACATAGAGCTGGGCAATATATCTATATTATATCAATATTGTGAAATGAGACTAGATATCGTCTTAGATTTTGACATTTTAATATGGTAATAAGTGGTGTCTTTTCCTGGTTTTAAAGGTTAAATTACAGTAAAGTGATGTAATTTTCTGAACTTACCAGACTGTTGTAATTGTTCTATTATTTGCCTTTACCTCCATAGTCATTCTATCCACAATACCATTGATTATTTATCAAAAATCTCACTGTGTAAATATTTTATGAAAGCACCAATAGTCAACACTACAATATCGTTGCGGTATCGTTATCGAGGTATGTAGTCAAAAATATTGTGATATTTGATTTTCTCCATATCGCCCAGCCCTACGTATACAGTTTATGGATAACCGGTGTATCATATCGTCAATGGCACAGCCCCCAAAGGCAATCATGGTGATCAGTTAATGTTGTGCGCTGTTTAACAGCTGCACTGCTGCGGCCAATTGGAAACAGAGAGAGAGGAAGACAGGGAGGGAGAATGGGGAGAGAGAGAGAGAGAGAATGGGGAGAGGGGAGCTGGGAAACACGTTTCCATAGCAACTGGTAGAAGTGAGTATAACTGTGGGTGAGAGGCATGAGCGGCAAGCAAACACTCACTTGTTCCTTAAAAGTAGTTGTTGTGAATACAACCACTTTGGGTGTGTATTGTCCCTTTCAGACTGTGGTCTCAGTGCCGTGTTTGTTCTAAATGAAATGCTTCCGAGTTAGTTTCTCACAGAAATCTGTTAATGGAGAAGCAAAACATGTAAGGGTTATGTGTAGCACCTGAATTACATTCCTGTCTTTTTTATTTTTTAAGAAGAAGTTACGGTACACATTACATTCTAATGTATATAATTTCACAATAACCCACAAGTTGTAAAATGAATGAATACAATACATTGGTCTAAGTGGGTGATAACTGGTGTAGTGAATGTGACATACATAATTCACCATGTTGCTAAGTGTTGTTCCACACACATTTGATTAGACATGTAATTTACTGCCCTTGAGTCACCGCAGGTAATGATAACTGTTCAGGGAACACAGCACCTTTAATACATGTCCTGTTCTCTTTACCTTTATTGGGAATGCGTGATGACGTTGGACGTTATGGGGTTGGCATTAGGCTCAGCGCCTTATTCTGTGTTTTATGTTTTTTTCCTGTTGAATAAACGAGCCACGCTTTTCGTGTGCTCAACGTGAGAAATTGTCTCTTGCATCTTGCCGCAATTTCCACACTGGCAGCTTTTCTAAACTGAAATGTGTGGAAAAAATAACGTTGTGAGTTATTGCAAGTCCGTCTCTTGCAATACATTAGACACACACTGGCACCATAACTGAGGCAGAATTTCTGTCCTGCAGACAGAACATGATTAGCTTTTTCAGCAGTTCAGACATTACAAGGTAATTTAAAGGCTGTTTGACATTTAAATAGTGGCACATTCATCAGTGTTTTCCATAGATTTGTGAAAGAGGCACACATATTTGGTGGGTGTTTAGGGGCCCTCCATCAACAAAATGTTAAGTTTTTCAATAAAAAAGATGCAAATTTTACATGGACAGTTATTATTATTATTATTATTATTATTATTATTATTATTATTATTATTATTATTATAATATCTGTGTCTAAAACATTGGAAAAGCTAGAGCAAATAATAAATTCATAACACTCAATAAGCTTACAGACAAAACTTGCTAAAGAAGTCCACTGGGGACAAATGCAATCATCAAATCCAAGAAGTCCTTTAGTTGCTCATTCGGCGAAGTGGTACCCAAAACGGCATGGGTGTTGCGCCTAAAAGCCGTTTTATGCTTCTGCGTCGAATCGACGGCGTAGCCTTGCAGACCCCTCTGCGTCTACGCCAGGCCCTACGTCGTAGCCTGACGTGCACCTCTCGAAAAATGTAACTACAGGTTGCAGCGACGCACGTCTCTCATCCGTGGCTTGGTAGTGTTGCATTTCCCCCCCGACTCATTCCCTAGGTCTCCTTCTCCAAAAATATGATATTAAGGAGAGGGTTAACTTTTCCTGTTGCAGAGCTCCCACCGTGGTCAGAAAGCACAGGGGAGACACTCTGTTCCTCTCACTGTGACTCTAGAGTCAGTACTCGCTCCAAAGCTAATCACCGTCAGTCTCTCACTTCGTCCTCTACCACACACACACACACACACACACACACAAACACAAGTCGACTCGACGCACACACCAGCGCACAAGTATACCACCACTTACTTAGGCTACGGCAAAACGTCTGCGTGGAGCCTCCGCCAAACCATAAAACGGCCTTAAACCTTATAATGGTAGGGAAAACCCTGTTCATGTTCATGAATGAGTTTATGAAGTGTGTGTGTTTTTGTCCCTTAATGCAGTAAAGACAGGTTTGTTTCTTGCTATGTAAAGAAAATAATTATGTATTTATATTTCGATAATGTTTTGTGCTGTATTACAAATCGCACTAATTCCGGCATTGTAGTATACTGTCTTTACCATGGGGCTAAAGGAAGAAAAAAAAGTACAGTGTGCATATAATATATTTTAGTGTTGTATTACGAGTTACTCAGTGATTTTCCAGCCCTAGGTGGCTAGCCTAGAGCTTATTTGAAGGACAGATCAGATTATTTTGTTTATTTTAGATTACAGATAGTTAAACTAAGGTTTATAACTGTGACTGTCTGTGTGTGTGTGTGTGTGTGTGTGTGTGTGTGTGTGTCTGTCGTGTTTTACGCTGGCAGAATAGATAATGAGCATAATCCCACACGGCAAGTGAAGCGAGTCACAGCTTGGGTCGAGGCTTACTACAACATCCAACAGCACCCGAGGTGTTGTCTAAGATAACTACAGAGGCCTGAGGAAAGAGGCCAAGCTCTGTATAAATTCTCATCTATATGGTGTCCGTGCTCTTCATATCTTATCACTCACTTCCAACATAACCATGTAAAAGTCAGTGTATTCCCATAGGGAACTTAAATTTAAGATAGAACCCGAGCTTGAAAGGATGGGTTTGGGCTATATAAGCTATTTAAGATCTCCAATGGCAACCACTGATTACTGTAGGCCAAGGACATCAATGTACATCATTTTCATTCATGAAATAACCCCCTTTCCACCACCATCAGTACACAGCCAGACACAAACACACCAATACATGTGCAGGCACATGTGAATGCAGTGGTATTAAGGAGGCCTAGTACAACGACTCATGGCTGTGCTGACAAAATCATGAAGATGCTCATCCTGAAATAGAAATAGGTTGGATTGTCATTTCTGGTCCAAAACTACAGTTACACTGAAACAAATGTCACCGAATATTTAGCATTTTGCTGCATCATGCTGTGACCTGCATTAAGAAGTAGCAGAGACAATAACTGTCACTGAGAATATGCCACCGCTAATGATATACAGTAGTATTTTTACTCCATGGTGTATTATGACGATAACGATATTCAATATCGTTATCACAATATATCGAAATCCTCTTTATTTATTTTATATTGTCCAACCAGTACAACATGTCCTGTCCTCTTTATTTATTTTATACTGTCCAACCAGTACATGTCCTGTTTTCTTAACTTATTTTATATTGATCTGTATTCCTGTAACTTTTGTAATTTTACATATTAAAAAAATACCTAAATTAATATCTAGATTGCAATATCGCATTTTGTCAATATCGTGCAACCCTACATGGTGATATATATATATTAATGAGATTGCTTTAAGACTACAAACACTTAAGTTTGGTTGATGACCTACAGAGACATGAATTATTGACAATGCAAGCTGTCTCCTATAGTCACAATCAGCCTGCATCCAAATATGACATCACCCACAGCATAGTCACCCATAGTCACTGCTACATCACAAAGATGAACGGCTCATGTGAGTGCCACAGTTTGTTTTGCATTCGAATTCGCCTTGTGCTTTCCTGTTTACATGCAAGAAAATAGGCCATCAACTAGATTTATTGCTGGCCTGTTTTTTTTTGGTATTGTGGTCAAATTTAGGGAGCCCATCATCATCTGCTTATCTGTCAAGTTGAACACATTGTGCCGTTATGTAATTAAGACTTAATTTAACTGCTGAGATTGTGGAACATACCGACATTCTTCATCCATTTGTTGGCAGCTGATGTTTGGGGTTTCAACCATCTTGTGCATCCATAAATGGCAATGGCTCGAAGGCAGAGATTATTAAATCTAATTATCCTCCTTGGTTTTGTCAGTATGCCTTTCCTCTTCAGTCTTGAAATGAAATTGTTGACATGAAATGGAATCTAGAGCTACTCATAGGCAGAGCCATACCTCGACTTTCAGTGCTTGAGGTCAGTCTATTGACGTCAGTTTCTTGGTGGAAAATTCCTCTTGGTCTTTTGTACATATCTCTGAAATTCTCATTTGCATTCTATCTTCACAATCCTGGTTTCATTAATTGTATTACAGGCTCTCGATTAGGGAGAGGCGGAATGTTCACAGAATGTTTGGCAACCAAAGTCATTTGGCTGAAAATGGCAACAAAAGGTCTGAATAAGTTTTAACAAACACTTAGGTTTTTGATGACGCTATCAAATAGCAACCAGCGTAGAGTGAGACACGTACGCTTTATAAATGCAGCAAACACAAAGAGTGTTTCACCTTAACTGTTTCGGGCTTTCTTTTTGGCAGCACGGTGGCTCAGTGGTTAGCACTTCTGCCACACAGCAAGAAGGTTCTGGGTTCAAGTCCAGCTTCCTTCCAGGCCCTTTCTGCGTGGAGTTTCCTCACTGAAAAATTAGCCGACTGGCTAACACTGGCGCATTTACAGAAATGTTGATTAATGATTTGCACCTTTAATTCAATCTCAGTTAAAAAAAAGTAAGAGGCTCCACCTAGTGGCCCAATTGCATACTACAAATCTACACATTTTCTGACAGTTACTGTACATCCCTTGTGTCCTGGATTATCGGTTAATATACTTTTAATCGGTTTAATTATTATTGCTGATTAACTGATAATCAATTAAGCATTGCAGTTCCTACGATTTGGGCTCTGGCACGGAGTCAGATGTGGCCATCTCCGCCAAAGATGTTAGGATTAGGCATTTTACCGGATCAGGTGTAACAGGCACTGCATTTTTCTTGATGGAAAAACAATCAACAGTTCTCTTCATTTTAAATTACAGGTATGTAACGATTACCGGTGTAACGATAAACCACGGTAGAAATGTTGACGTAACACTTACCCTTTTCATTTAAAATATCCTTATTATGGCGGTGGATTGCCACAGTGTGGAAACCCTGTGTTTAATCCTTCCCAGCTTCATCCGAGGCTCCTGAACAGCAGCCGACTTATTTCTTTATCTTTTTTTTTCTTTTCTTTGTTGAAGTGATGTGGGTAGTTCTTTTAATACATCCATATGGAAACACAGAACGTAAGTTACAACTATTCTGTAGCTTGCTAAACTGTCATGGTTTTGACTGCCTCGTTATCTTCAATAAGTGTTCTGCTATGTGGATAAGTTTAGCCCGTGTTACGACGTGACATTTATTTGGAGAGAGAGAGAGAGAAAGATTATCGCCTTGATAATATTGCTGCTGCTCTGTTTCTTATTGCATATGGCTGATAGATGTGCAGATTGTTTGATATTACTTGTGCAGCCACGTGTAGATTGTTTGCTAGCAACGTGCAATTGCCTGTGGAGCCACATGCTGAGCTATTAAAGGTGTATTACACAGTTTGCTCCGTTATGGATATGTGTACTGTAATATATCTGGCTTATTCTCAGTTTGTGTTACTGAGCAATATGTTACATTTATATTATTATATAGAAATGACTGTAATTCTTACTAATGTTTCTTGTTATATGCTGGTGGTTATAACATTTAGTTTAGGTAAATAATGTTCATAGTAAGTCAGACACTTATTAATGTGCATTATTATTTCCTTATATTTCAGAATCCCATCCAACTTCACATGTAACGTCAAATCAACTTCATAGTTAACTTCATGTTGGAGTTGTAATAAATCTTCTCTGGTCCAAGTTCTTACCGGACCCCCTACAGCGGGCCAGTGGTTCAGCAGCCAGTTTTCAATAGTTTTTACAAGCCTGTTGCCTATATTTCTGAACATACTGTATTAAAGTCACTTTTAAAAATACTGTGATAATACCGAAAACTATATAAAACTAAATACCTACTATAACCATGAGGTTAAATTATCATACCGTTACATCCCTAGTGGTGACTCAAGGAGTACAGTACACAAATGCAGGTGGGGGGGAAGCATAACGCCACACACACAGAGACAGACTTGCTAAATGTCAGGCAGCAGCAGTGCTGCCAATGAAAATGTTAAGGCACGCTTTTAAGGCAGATTTGACATTGATTGATTGACATCAGTCGTCAAATCAGTTACTCATCAATCTTTAGTCAACAGGAGAACAGGCAAAAATGCATTTCTCTTTAAAAGAAAGAACCAAAAGTAGTGTTTAGATGATTCTCTACTTGTACTCACAATGTAGTCTTCTTTACTCTGGATTAAATGCTCCTTTAACTTCTTTGATGTAAAGATCTCCATTCAGTCGCAGCCCTCCTTAAGTTTTAAATGGATTCATCACTGGGGAGACACATGCAGATTTAATTTCTGGGACACAGATGCTTCTTGTAATTTGGCCACCCCCTGCTTTGAAAGAGTTTCTGCCCTGTTAACTGGACTTGAGCTACAGTAGTTTGTAGGTTACATAAAAAGTCAGCTGTTGGTTTTTTGCAGAGCAATTATGTTCATAACTATCTGCAAAGAAGAGCCACGGCCCTGCTTTTGGTCAGAGAGGATACAATATCATCACGATACTTATGCCACGATACGATATTATTGCGATATTAAACATATTGCAATATTCTGCAATATATTGCAATTTAAAACCTTTTTTTTTTCCAACAAATTTTTCCCAATTTCAAATGATGTCCCCAAAACTTTGTCAACACCTGTTTTATCTAAAAAAAGATACATTTCTATGATTCATATCACTTAAATTTTATTGCTGCAAAATGGGATTGTCAAGCAGACTAATTGGCCAACACATATATAATAAAAGATTGATACTTGGCTCATGTGTACCGATACAGTACTGCCACTGAAAATATCGCGATACAATGCTGTATCAATTTATTTATTGTTTCCTCCGCCCTTACAAATTATTGCTTGAGCTACGGAATAATTTAGTTTACATACCTCCCAGACTGTTCAGGTGTGAAATAATATTCTACAGAATAAGGAGAAAAACATATAGTGAGAGACATTGAAGAGGATGGGGAATCATTTGATGGAATTCCCGTGGGACCTTCATCCATTTTGAATGTCAGCTTGCTTGCAGGATATGAGAACGGTTTTGCATTGTTGGTTTTAATGTTCAAAACGCAGTACTGTGAAGTATACTGACAGGTTTCACAATCTGGCTGGCTGCGTTGCTTTCTGACTTCAGGACACCAGTTTAATGCACATAGCTGATCCACTTAGATGAACATTTGTGACGTCTTAACACTTAATTATACTCACAGTCCTGCAATCAATTCTACCTTCATGAATTGCATGATATTTAGTTTTGTTAATACTGTTTTATAATAGTGCTGATTCACCTTTATGGTCATTTTTGGAGGCTGTAGTTTATGGTGCAGTTGAATTTCGCTGAGAGGCGTATGTAATATTTAGTCAACCTTCATTGATATACAAATGGGTTGGTAGGTCAGATTTATTGCAGCGCTGCTATATTAAGACTGCCTTGTTTTTTTGTTGTTGTAGCCTCCCTAATAAATTGGCATCTGAGCGTAAAATTAATCAATTAACATCATTTTTGTATGTAAAGGTGGTCTAAGCGATGTTGGGTGACTTCTTGTTGACGTTCAAAGTATTTTCAAACAAAGCGAGACTAGCTCGCCCCTCCCCCCTCCTCCTCATCCCTTCCCCTCCCCCTCTCTTCTGTGCTTCCTCGCACTAACTCCCCCAACCCCTACCCCCAAATCCTTCTTGTCGGTTATTGGCTGGAACGATGAAACACTGTGTATTTTTTGTGGTTCAGGTTGTCGCAGTTTGTTTTTGTTGGTGTTTGTAGACCCTGGGCTGTCTACAGAGACCGTGGTTTTTTACAGTGTGTTCTGGGGACAGGCAGCTAGCAGATAGTAAGGAGATGTTTTTTACAGTGTGTTCTGGGGACAGGCAGCTAGCAGATAGTAAGGAGATGTTTTTTACAGTGTGTTCTGGGGACAGGCAGCTAGCAGAAAGTGAGATGTTTTTTACAGTGTGTTCAGGGGACAGGCAGCTAGAAGATAGTGAGATGTTTTTTACAGTGTGTTCAGGGGACAGGCAGCTAGCAGATAGTGAGGAGATGTTTTTTACAGTGTGTTCTGGGGACAGGCAGCTAGCAGATAGTGAGGAGATGTTTATTACAGCGTGTTCAGGGGACAGGCAGCTAGCAGATAGTGAGGAGATGTTTTTACAGTGTGTTCAGGGGACAGGCAGCTAGCAGATAGTGAGGAGATGTTTTTTACAGTGTGTTCTGGGGACAGGCAGCTAGCAGATAGTGAGGAGATGTTTTTTACAGTGTGTTCAGGGGACAGGCAGCTAGCAGATAGTGAGGAGATGTTTTTACAGTGTGTTCAGGGGACAGGCAGCTAGCAGATAGTGAGGAGATGTTTTTACAGTGTGTTCAGGGGACAGGCAGCTAGCAGATAGTAAGGAGATGTTTTTTACAGTGTGTTCTTGGGACAGGTTGTACAAAGTATGTTTTTTGTTATTTAATCACATTATATAACACCCATCTCATTTATGATGGCATACAAAATGAATTTTTATTTTAGTTATTTCATTTTCTAAAATATGAAGTTATTTAAATAAGTATTGCACATTTTTGTTCATTTATTTCTTCTTATGCTCTTTTAACTGTATGTTCAAGTTAAAACAGACACAGATACAATAAGTAGCTTATTTCTATTTATTTATTGATATTCTATTTTATATTCTATTTTCCTTGATAATCAAACTCATGGCACCATTATCTTGCAATCATAATCACAGTATTGTAAATCGCAATATGACTTTCTTGAAATTGTGCAGCCCTACTACTGTAGAATTATGGTCTAACTGTTGCATTTTGTCTTTCTGTCACCACTTTGCGTTCTGGTTTCAGCCATTTTTTGAATGTGGGTAGCTGCTGATGTTTTTAACCCCCCCCCCACCCGACCCCCCCGCTTTGCTCGCTTAGGCTGGGTTGGGAAGCGTTTTCCAATGTTAAGCCCATTATCACATTTAATGTCTGGAAGTGCTTAACAGAAAACTTCACTTGCCTTGAATAATCATCATCATGCCTCCTCTGCAAATGAGGTTCCTGTTTTGACTAAATGAATACCAACCCTACTTATTTCTTCAGTCCAATTAAAACAATATCCTTATCTATAAAATTAGCATAACATTGTTTTAGTGAGCAGTTCATATTCCAACAAAATGAGTGGGGTTTTTGATGCCTGGTTTTCATGTTGCTTCACTTTGAACATCAAATCCTGCTGTCAAAATGAAACAATTTGGCTCATAAATATAAACCTTCAAAGAGCCGAATAACTGCCATGCATGCTATCAATAATATATAGTCTGACAATAGAGACTACCAACAACAGGAATTTTCATAGCCTGCATTCAGGTTGTTACCATTACACTGCTGCTCTGATGGGATGAGAGATCATGCTCCACGCGCCTACTTAATATTGCTCTTTGGACAGTGTAGTAGATATTTGGTGTATTCCAAGGGTGTGTGTGTTGGATGAATGCCTCTGATTGTTCCCATGGATCTTTGGCAGTGACATTAACAATAATATAAATAAAATATATGTGTAAGGTAATTACGATCTTGTGTGATCTTCTGGAATTGTGATGGCTCAAGACATTTATAGATTACACAATCCAGAGAAAAATGATCAATAATCAAATGCTTATGTCATTTTTAGGCAAAAGTTATAAAATGTCTATGGTTTTTTTTTTTTTTTGGTCTTCTATACCAACCATTGGTTGAGGGAAAAAAAACAACAACAAAAAAACAAGAAATTTATAGTCGTTAACTTGGGCTCTAGAAAATTATGACTTCTTGCCAATTACACCTAGCAGTGGTCACTCTGGCATATTCATTTTATGTGTTTTGGGCCCATTAGTCACACATCTTAGTCACACCACAGGAACCATTGACTGTCCCCAAGGGAGATTCTGCATGAAACAAGTGAAGCTTTGTTCTAATTAAGCACAGAAATGTTTCAGGCCATACTTCTGCCCATGCCAAGTAACATCCGGTCTTTGATTAAGTGCAGGCTTTCCCTGAGAAACATGCTGCATTTATCTTGTTAGACAGACAGCATGTTCTCAAAGATTATTTTGAAGCATCTTAAATGTAATTTCTCTCAAGGTACATTGGCAGCACAGCATTGGTTCTTACCAACTGCTGAGTGTTAACTGAATAATTGCAGTGCTGGCTGGATGTTATTTTTCTTGAAAGGACAGGAAGACTGCAGGCCAAAAAAAGGGAACAGGAGATGTCTGGGGTTTTTTTGGTTACAGGACTGACGGAGCCAAAACTGGAATAGTCAATTTCTTGATGTGCATGTGCATTGCTTCCCACTGGTTTCCTCTACCTACTGCCTTTTCTATTGCTGTAAAAAATGTTGTCTACCGTGCAAAGATATGGGTGTCACCAATTACAGGCAATAAAATAATAGCTGCCGTGATATTGCCCAGCCTCAGGAAATAAGAGTCACAGCTTGATTCTCTGTTTTTATTTTAACTGCTGTTATCTTTGATTGTGTGTTTTTAAAGTTTTACATTCTGTATGTGTACCAACTGTTACATAACATAACAACATAATCTAGAAGTAGTAGTAGTAGTAGTAAACACTGGTATCACAGCAACCTCTAATTAGTGTTAAATAATCACTTTCAAATCTGCTTGTGACTGTGAGGATGGAAGATACATGAGGAAACTCATCACTCTTCCCAGTAATTGACAAATAAAATATAAGTTTGTCAAATATAAAATGTTGAAAAATTGATTTGCTGCCTGCTTTTAGATGGCACTCATAAATATGTCTATATTTTCATATGTTGCTAGATAAGTTTCTGATGTTGTATTGGGTATGTGGTTTCTGTTGTAGTTTCACTGGAAGTGGAGATCACACCAAGTCACGGTGAGATTAGTCTTGGAGAGTCCAAATTCTTCATGTGTGAAGGTAAGTTTACCAAACTGTCTTGACTGTGAACACCCTCAGTTGTTTCCCTTTCAAACTTGCATCCAGCCCATTGATTTTCACTTTTCCCTCCATTTTGGCATTCTTTCTTTAAAGATTTGGCCTAAAGTAAATGGAAAGAGAGGAAGTTGAAAAGCTAGAAAATGTCAACAGACAAAGGTCTGGGTTTGTGTTTATATTCCACTAAAAAAAACAACTAAAGAATCATTTTTAATTGGAAAAAACTAAATTGATACTTTTACATATTTTGACACAGATAATAGTATAATTAATAATACAATAGTACAAATACTACTTCAGTGCTAAGTACTTCACATTACCAAGTACTCTTTAGCAGTATTTTATTGTAAAACGACATCTTTTAAAAACATTTGGTGATTATTTAGGGGTCTAGGATGCGTTCATGTATATATATGATACTAGGGGTGCCATGATTCTTCAAATCTTCGATTACATTTTCAATTCTAAGGTCACAGTTCAATTTGATTCTCGATTTTGAAATTATTTTTTTTTTAATCACACGTTGCTATGCCATTTTTTGACTAGACTTTTATGCAATATAATACTTGACCTTTTGTTTGCAATGTACCACACTACATTGTCAAATTTTTAAAACATGTATTAAGAACTTAAAGTAACAATAACTTATCTTCAGTCAGTTGAAAACTTAAAGGTCCCATGCCATGAAAATCTCCCTTTTATGAGTATGGTCTAGTGGCTGTAATTCTGCACCAAGGCTGAATTTTTGGAAAGAGACTTTAGATACAGTATTAGCATCCAAAGAGCATCATGTCATGGGATCTTTAAGCAAAATAACTTGCCATCTAGTTTCTCTTTTTTAACTGCAGTCTTCTTCACAAAAGATGACGTTCATGTTCACAAGAACAAAACAGCCATGTCCATAGTCTTCTCCGAGGAAGAATATAGTACATGCACATAACAAAGCTTGCAAAATGTGGCAAACGTTGTCAACATAACTCACTGGAAATCCAAAATACTTTCACATCGGCGACTTCAGTGAAAGAGGAGGGGGCTCAAGTTGGGTCGATGGGTTTCCTGCATCTGCAGTTACCATGCTAGCTTTTGACTTGCTGTAACACGTTTTTATTTCCCGCTTGGCAAGCCGACCGGACGTGACATTGGGGCGTGGCAGCATCGATGATTCCATTTTTTTATTCAAAGTTTGAGATTGTGACACCCTTACATGATACCCCCTTAAACGGGTTAGAGTTTCTTATTGCCTTCACCATCTGTTAAAGGCAAAGAACTAAAATGCACAAACCACAGGCTTTAGTCCGCACAGGAGCATCAACAACCTCCAATATTCAGTCTGTTGGCACAGGATAACTGTTTTCTAACATGCTGCTCTTCACTGTGCCCTCAGCCGATGCCGCTGCCAGGCACATAGACTGGTTTGGACCAAGTGGGGACAGGATAGAACCGAACAGACCAGACATAACAGTAACCCGTAACGATGATTCATCTTCCACCCTCACACTGTATAAAGCTGGGACTGAACATGCAGGGACATACAAGTGTGTCGCTAGCAGTGGAGACCAACAAGCGGAGTCAACCGTCAAAGTGAAAATCTTCCGTAAGTATTTGCCTCACGCCATACACTCTCCAAATTATTGAATGGTATGAGCACAGAAAAAGAAAAATCCTGTTTATTGAACTCATAGTATTTTATTGACTGCTCAAGGGCAACACATTACTCTTTTTCTTTTCAAGCGAGAATAGATTTTTCATCAGTTCAATAAACGGTCGGAAGACCATTAGAGGGCTGCTTAATGATCCTGTCTGTTGTGCAGTTCTTGTGAGTAATGGCTTTATTTTCCATGAATGCCAAGCATCAGCAAATGTCTTTCAGAGATGAAATCCTTTTATTCTTTTCTTTTATTTCCTATTTTAGGTTATTATTAGAAGACATTTTAACAATTTATCTATCTGAAGGCGAAGCACTACATTGGACTGGCTGGTTCTCAACTCACAAACTCACACATTCATATCAACAGTGAAGTTGTTTGGAAGTTAAATGGTTAAACAAAATGCTAGTTTTTTGGTTAACAAATTCGTCTACAGTCAAAGTCAAGAAGATGCTGTTTCGATGAGACTTTTACTATAATAATAATAATTTATTACTATTTTAATAATCAATGAATAAAAAGTATGTATGTTTGTTATATTCCAGAAAGAATCACCTTTACAAATGCACCCTCACCCCAAGAGTTTACTGAAGGAGACAATGCCAACATTGTTTGTGATGTCATCAGTTCGCCTCCCCCCACTGTCTTCTGGAAATATAAAGGAGCAAAAATACAGATGGAAAAAGATGGTAAGAGCTCTCTGAACACCATGGGGATCATGTTTCGATTTGATTTGGTTTTTAATCTCCTGTCATCTGTTTAAACATTCTTAATATTTCTGAGTTGTCAGTGTTTTGTCCAAATCTAACTTCTTGACAAACATAAACTAATGAATAGTTTTAAATATGGTTTGATATTTTGTTTGCATGATAGTTTGCATAAAATGTCTCTGAAGTCCATCATATTAGAAAGAATCAAAATGATCCAAAATCACTAAATATTTTCTTGTTCTGGTGTTGCTTTCAGTAAATGAGTTGGTAGTCATACAGTTGTCTAACTATACATGTATTAACAGTGTAATATGGCCAAAACAAGATTTACCTCCGTGACATCATTTATGCCTTAGAGTTCAGATTTCATAAACTCATATGACAGCCAATATGAATCATACTTGAAAACAAAAGTCCAACCTACAACTGAAAATGTGAGTATATGATGTGACTGTAATGGACATAGACTACTACAGTACATACAGCAAGACCACATGGTCCAAATACAACCACATGCACAGCAAGTTAGAATGCATATGTACTACCATCAGAGGCTTGAAATTGTTGCCCTGCCATTGTTGCCATTCTCCCCCAGGGTTTGTCCTGTGCCTTGATAAGAAAAATTAATTTGGTTTTGAATTTGAAAATACAACTGATTCTGTTATTCTCCTCTGACACTGGGCAATATCACAACGTGTGTTGGTATTGTTGGTATGCCTCACTGGAAAATAATAAGACAAGCTCATGTGTGGGTTGGGATAGTATTTTGAATTACTACATGATTAAATTTGTTCGGCTCACATTTCATCTCGAAGTGAGCGAGCTCTTGAGGGCCATATTTCTCCTTTCCTGGAGCTGGTGGAAGGAGTGTTGGGCACAGATATGAATGTGACAAAGTGGAAATAAAATAAAATCTAAATCTAAAGTTGTTGTTTTTTATGTAGCAGTGTCCCAGACAGACACAAATATTGCATATTTCTGAGACTAATGGAGCATGATGAAAATGCATAAATTCAACATGAAATGTGTAATAATAATGCAGAGATGAATCGGACATCAGTGTTAAAATGTTGTCAGCAAGATACATCAAAGTGAATCATGGCCATGGTTGACCAATTCAGACCACAATTTTCTCTATATATGGAGTTTTATTAACCAGACGAATCTGCCGAGCTTACATTTCATTTGCTCTGGCAGATACATCTGTCCCCATTTCAGTGTGTTGTTCAGCTGTAATTTAAAAAAGTTTGTGACCTGGCCCCCATTTTTCTTCACGCTTCAAAACAGAGGAAGCACCACCCCAACTTACGTGTATTGCTTTTTTTGTTGCCCGAAGTAGTTGTAGGGCACATTTCACGTCCAGGCATTACGGTCTTTGCCTTTTGAAATTGCCCCTTGGAAATTGAAAATGAACTGCAAGCTTTTAGACTGACACACATTTGAACAGGAATTAGTGTGGCGATGCCAGGCTAGAGTTCCATTACATCACCATTGAACCCTCTTGGTAGCATAACGGCTGTTAATCATCCAATACCAACTTTACACACCTAAAACACACCTGACAATGAATTTTTGCTGTGTTTCATTTCAGTTCGCTTTAAGATACTGAGCAACAATCACCTTCAAATCCGTGGCATAAAGAAGACCGATGAGGGCTCCTATACCTGCGAGGGTCGCCTCATGGCCCGCGGCGAGATTGATCTGCGGGTCATCAAGGTCGTTGTGAACGGTTAGCAGCCCTCACACTGTTTCCTCCCATCCTCCCCTTCCTTTCCTTTGTTCTAGTGTGCATGTATTTGTGTTGCAGGTGTCCCATGATGCTTAAATAAGCTGTATATCCTTAGAGGCTCAGCATCAATGTGGAAAACCGTTGCCCAGAGCAACCGTGTATCAAAGATGTTCCATGCTAATGAAGTCTTTTTTTTTTTCTTCACTTTTTAACTTCTGAGCCTAGCAAATGAGTGTGCCCAAAATAAGTGCTCTGAATTTGTCACAGCTTCTGTCTCTGTTTTCTCCACCCCTGCTATCTATGTGACTATCTGCCTGTGTATGCATCTACCAATTTATTTTTTTTTCTATCTTTTTCATTTCAATTCACTCTCGCTCTCTCTCAATCTACACCCCCCCCTCCCCCACCACCACCACCACCTATCTGTATGCGTCTCAGTGCTCCCGACCATCAGGGTATGGCAGTCCGAGGTGAATGCCACAGCAGATATTGGCCAGGCTGCTATGTTGACTTGTGCTGTTGATGGCTATCCTGAACCCATGGTGACATGGACAAGGTAAAAACTCTGAGAGACCAATGCACTTGTTAGATGCCGGCACATTGCTGTAATAATTTCAACAATGTACTGTATGTGTTGATTTTTAGAATTAACCTGTAGTTAATCTAACAATAAAGCGGTTGCTGCTGCATGTAAGAAACTCTTTTCTGTTTTTTGTTTTGTTTTATCATTTGTGACAATTTGGACGTAGAACAATAGTAGGGATTGTCATTTATTGTCAACCTTGGACGTAAAGTAAAGCCTGTATAAATTAAAGTTTTTGACGGTAGTGGCTCCAATTGTTGTAAACAGTACAAATGGTTGCTGACACATAACATCAGTATCAATAAAAGCTGGCAGCAACAGACTAAAGAGAAAGGACTAATTAGAAATCATAAACTATGTGGGCGTAAGGGCATATATTGTCTTAAAAATGTGGAAACATTTTTTCCTATATGCTTAGATATCTCAATTGGTGGTATTTACCAAAGTTTTAAAGGTTTTATTTTACAGAATTACTTTGCTTCTGCGAATTAGGCGTGACGTTCATTATATATTACATGAAAAGTGCAATTTTACTCACTATCAGTAACTTGTAGCCTTAATAGCCAACAGTGTTTTCATTATTGTGTAAAATACAAGAATATATAAATAGTACATAATGATATAAAGAAAATGTTTTTACAGAACCAGAATAGCTGTACAGTAACACACCCACATCAGAAGATACTAAGACACACTAAGATATTGGGGATATACTGGTTTATTTATTGCAATAGGACACTTAATAACAGGATATAAAAGGTGCATGTAAACAGTGAAACCTGAAGACTGGAGTGTCATCAATAGCCACATCATTCTGTGTATCTGAATACAGCCATTGATAGCTTCCTGCTTTGTTAAATTGTTCCTGCTCATCTCGTTCCCAAGCCAGCAGTTAAATGTGTAGACAGTTTAGATTGGGGGAGTGCAAACAGCCCAGGAGCTCCTGCTGGTTGTTAGTATTTTGTTACCTTTGGCATTTTTTTCCATTTGTGCAGCTAGACAGCACCTACAACTTATTGAAAGCTCTATTGAAACCCAAAGCAAGTGATCCCAGATAGTTGGGAGCCCGAAATCATTATGTCATTTACATGGCTGGCAGAGGTGACAAACAGTTTATACTCCACTAGGACAAATTGAAAATACTTGATTATTTTTTTGTTAGAAACACCAAATGACAAAAAGCTTGCAGAAGCGTCACTACTACTTCAC
Source organism: Percina caprodes (assembly GCA_013375575.1). Classification (NCBI taxonomy): domain Eukaryota; kingdom Metazoa; phylum Chordata; class Actinopteri; order Perciformes; family Percidae; genus Percina; species Percina caprodes. The sequence continues at coordinate 2,846,894 of JABXJD010000046.1, forward strand.
GCTTCATCTTTTTCTCTTTCAAGGATCGGTCATGATTAGGAACACTTCTTAAAATGTCAAATCTTTATTAAAATGGTGCGCTTTAAAAGGTAGTTTAGTTTAATATCAAAGTAGATAGATGTGTATAACCCATGTTTTCCACAGGAATGGAGTGGTTCTCGAGGCAGGAGAGAAGTACAGCTTTAATGATGATGGCTCCGAAATGACATTAATGGATGTTGCCAAGCTGGATGAAGGAGAGTACACCTGCATTGCTAAAAACAAGGCTGGGGAAAGTGAGCAGGAACTCAGTCTGAGAGTGTTTGGTAAGGCAGAACGTTTCATATACATACATGAACTAAAGGAACAATATAAAATGTACTTAGTGTGTGTGGGAATGAGGTATAAGAGTATGTGGGTGGGGGAAGAACAATAGTTGTCTGTTTTCTAAGGGATACAAGATGAGGTGTTGTTTCAGTGTGGGCTGTGGTTATTTCATGTAAGGATGAAGCTTAAGGATCCAGAGAACTGGCCAAGTGGGATGATCTCAGCTGAACTTTTTGAAGTCTTTTTTTTCTTCTCTTTTTGCCCACTAGGTTGTTGTCTTTATTTTGTCACATAACAACCATCAACTCAATCACAACCACAATATCAGAGCATCTAGTCACGGCAATTACATTTTACATTGAGTTATCTGGTTTGGTTTATTTTCCCAAACAACAGAGGTGGCCCGGGCCTGGTTCAGTCGAGCTCAACAGGTAAACAATTACCATAAAATTAGCAATATTTTCCTCATTATCTGAAAACAATTCTTACACTCACAAAGATCTGGTCTCCTTACATCAATATGGGAAAAGATGCAATCATGCATGTTCTTCCACTTCTGAATAAATGTGTACCTGACAATACCAAGTCTGATCAGATATTTATATTTTCTTGCATGTTACCATGGGGCACACTTGGCCTGAAAACCCCTGAAATATGGATTTAAATCTGAACTATTTCTCTATAATATTCAATAATTCTAACTAAATAAGCAATGATTAAAGGAAATGCCTGGAGCAAAGCTTTCTTTAACCCTATTCTGATTGGATTTGTTTCTCTAGGTGAGGTGGGTAAGAGCCAAAATTCTTTAGGTTCCCTCAGGCTTGAATTGGGTTGGGTTTGCACAAATAAATGTCACTTTACATTTTTTTAAATGCAGACCTTAGTGTAATGTTATGAATAATATATTGGCTGTGTAGCTCTGTGTGTGACTACCAGCTGTTAAAAAATCATGTCACTAGCCGTTGCCTAGAACAGTTCTGACACTGCCGCCTCTCATTAACGAGGAGAAATATGACACAATCTGTATTTAATATGGCATATGACAGTTTTTGGGCTATACAACATACAAGAAGGTGCATGTTGAAGATTGTGTCACAACATTCCTGTTTACTGATTTTAATCCCGTCCATTGTCTCTGGGGGCAATTTTCACCTAAACCTCAGTAATATTTACAGCCACAATTGCGTACTGTTTTTGGTTCTGTGGTTACAATCCTGTCCAGAGCAACGTCCTTGTATTATAAAAAACTAAATTCTGAGTGAGTAGACGGGTGTGCGTCTGACATTGGCGTGTTGTCATTTTGGCATTTTTTAGTGGGTAGTCTTCTCTGTATGAATGAACAAATAAATGAACAAATTCTGATTGCGTTATTATTATATTACTACCAGCAGCAACATCAGCACCAACTGCAAGCGCAGCACCAACTACAATAAATTTTTGTGAGTGTTTTCTAATTGACTTTTAATGTTTTTGTCTGACCAAATAGAAATTAAATCTTTTTTTTTTGTGATCAAACTTTTATTTATTTTTATATATTTAAGCAACAAAGTGACAAACAATTACAAACAATACACTGAGACGGGGAACGCGTCCCAGGGCCAAAAACTAAAATACATCAGAGGTCCGCCCTGTAGGACAAGGCTACAGGCCCTCACAGAGTCAGGTAATCAAATCTCCTCCTCTTCACACGTACTTCCATGACTCATTTTTTCTTGTTGGCGGGGGGACAAAGAGACAATCTCTTTTGATCTGACCAAAATTTGGTCTTTTGATCCGGAGGCACCTTTCTTACCTGCAATTTTGGTTCGGACCAAACTGAAAAGTCCAAAAAGGACCAAATGAGGTGTGAAAACGCCCTAAGTTTAATGCTAATCTGATCTGGAAACATGCTAACACCATCATACAGTATAGGCCTACTTGGGACCCAGTATGATGACAGAACAAAATATAAGTCATCAGGAGATTGTTTTTATATTATTGTTCTTTACTTTTTATGCCTAATGCCTATTTAAAGTATGCAGAATTAGCTGTTAGCTGTTCTTGGTTGCATTAGATTACATACATCTATAACTGGATTGCTTTGATTTTACTGAAGAAAATGTAAAAATGTTATTCTCACAGAACTTTTATAGTGTCTTTTTTATGATTTCTAAGCAGATTTATGGACATTTGTTCACAATAGAAATTGGGGATAATAATATCTTTGGGAAGTGTAAGTCACACTGAACAATATTAAAACCAATTCATGTGTGTTAAGATTTGCCGAGTTATGAGCCTAAAAAAGGGAGTAATATTTTTTAACTCAATTTGGCCTGATGCAGTATCATTACCCCACGTCTCTCCCTTGGCGACTCCCCCAGTCCTCCGTGCCGTCCCTGCTGAGGTTTTTGGCTTTGTCCTTCTAATTATCCTTGTCTATTACAGCCCATTTCCTGTAATTTCCTGATGGTTAAAATGCCGCCTAGAACGATAAGTTAAATAACTAAGCAGCCCTGTGAATATTAAAATCCCTTCCAAATGGGGCTTTACACGTTATTTATCAGGAGTTTTAACACTCAAAGCTTCAAGCTTTAGATTCAAATTGCTGAATTCTGATTAGTGCACGGAAGTATTGTATGTGTACCTCACCCACTTCAAACCAGTGAGAAGAGAACAGACGAAAAAAAGAACACACACATCTCTCATGTAACATAACCAATACCTCAAAGTCAGAATCAGATTCAGCAAATAGATTTTAAACAGGACTACATTAGGAAAGAAAATTGTTCGAGCAAGGAATACCTCTGAACTGAAAATATGTTTGGAGAAAAGTGTGTTTGACTGTCAGCGTGGAGCTGCAGTGGCATCAGGGTTTAGGCAGGATTTCTTGCTTTCAAGTTTTAAATTCTGTTGTTAGACAGCAGCAGAAGCTTTTAAGAGGAGTCGTGCACCTGCAAAATACTCAAAGCAGCTTTGCTCACACACATCAATAACCACTGTCTACTCTTCACTTCCCTGTGCCGTTCCATGGTCCTATTCTCTCACAATGCTATATCCCAGAAAATGGTTCCAGTGTTTTAAAGATAAAAAAGTATCCGAAACTGGGTTACACAAACATAGCCAATACCATAAACGCCAATCAGCTCTGATACCAATCCCTGGCTGTGAACATGTATTGTTGCTTGTTCAAATGTTGTTGTTTTTAATTTTCGAAATAACAAAATGGCAGCACCACTGTCCCTCTTGTTCATTTTATAATTATTTGTTGAGACAGTTATTTTAATTAAAAAGTATAAATAGTTTTTTTTCTGGGCTAATAATTGTAAACTATACAGTATTTACTGTATTGAATCACTCCTAAAATGTACAAATGTGTTGTTTAATCCATGCATTTATCCTCCGTGGAGTGAAAAATATAAATGTGCAGATGCTCAAACTCATGATTTAGAAGTAGCACTTTAACACCGTTTGCTTTGCTCTGCTCTTGTGACAGTTGTGGCACCCTGCTGTGTTTTCTGGTTAGCTCAGGTGTACTGTAACCCGACAGTTCTCTCAAATGTGAACAAAAAAGAAGGCTGGCTCCTTTTGAGATAGGCTATATAAATTATTACATGAATTAAGTTTGGTTCCAAACATGGTTATCACTACTTTGCCGTTGCTGGTACTGAAAAAGCTGCCACCTTTCAAGCTGCTGATCCTCTTCCTTGCTTTGAACTCATTGCACATCCACAGAGGTGCTCTTTTACTGATTCTACTTGTGCTGCCAAACCACCTGGCTTGTCTTGTTATGCTAGTGCCTTTGAGACGACTTTGTGCTTGTGTTTTCAGTCAAACCTAAGATCACGTACATCGAAAACCAGAGCACTTCAGAGATGGAGGAACAGGTAACGCTGACTTGCGAGGCATTAGGAGATCCAACTCCCACCATCAGCTGGAGTTCTGGTGAGCGCGTCTTCACCGAAGGAGAGCAGGTAAAATAATGAAGACTGTGTGGATGACAGGAGAAATCTAAAATCTTTGGTACTCAGTTCTGGTCCTTGAAGGCCGATGTCCTGCAAGCAATTTCTTCTCTCGAAGTTAATGAACCACAGCTGGTGCAGACCGAAGTAGACTGATATTATATCCGTCCCAGTTGCACACTTTACATTAATTCTAACCTCTAAGTTTTTAAGTAACCAGTACACACTGAGGAAATTAATAAAACCACTTAAAAAAAAAAAAAGACAAGGTAGGGGCGTATTGTCACTGGTGACAGCACAGAAAGTAATTCAGTTCTTTTACTTTGCAATTTGTGATACTTCCGTATTTGAAATTGATTTATATATTTCTGAAGTTGCAGTTCAGCTGACATCAATTAATTTTAATAATCGGGAGTACCTGTATGTACAAAATAAAAACTCATTGCATATTTTTGTAATGCTTTAGCATGCAATGTGGAATCAGGGCACACTGACTAGTAACCACCAGGGAGGAACACAAAACTGCAGGACGCCGGTGTCTCAAGGAGAGGAATTGAATACCTTTACCCTAAATCTAAACTCAAGAGGTATATTGATCATGCACAAGTGGGGGGGCTTCTACAGTTTCTTCAACAAGGTGTACATACTGCTGATTATTTCCCCTGAATTAGCAGCTCCTTCTAGATGGCCCAGAGGATCTCATGTAATTAGTTCAGTAATACTCAGCCTGTAATGTGGAGTACACTCAGATTTGACTTGGGTATTTTTTCCCCCGAATGTCAAGAAAATCAGCATCAAAAACCCAATTATAACCATTCCAAAATAAGCATGCGATTTGAAGCACTAATTAAACTTTGTCTGCTTCTTATTGGACAGCATTGAATGATCAAGTGTTTGTTTAACATTTTCAATCACCATTATCATTATTCTGCTCATGCTGGGGATTGAAAAGTTACATTTAGTTTGTCTATGGATATTCTGCCACCATTTTTTGAATTTGTTTTCAGCAATCTTTTTTTCTTCTTTTTTATATTACCAACCATTACATCCATGATACTATGTCCTTTTGGTAATGTCTTGAAAAATATATTCCATGTGCAAACCATCAAAAGCAATGAATACCTGATTGGTATTCTCATACATCTATTGCCCACATGGCCTCCTCCTTCAAGGTCTTGGGTGTCTTGCTACAGTTGAGTGGTAATTTGGGGGTCCTCAGAGATATACTGTAGTTCAAGGAGGAATTCTGGAGCCAGTCCATTACATGCACTACATTTTCTTCCTACAGGCACATCTAAACAGGATCTATCAGGTATGAAATCCGCGTGGCACAGAAATGTACTAGAGTAGTGTTGCAAAGTATGCCTCCAGATTTGACAAAAACCTCCAGTGAAATCATGAAATCCATTTTTATTGAAGATCTCCCAGCCGTTTCTGAAAACCCCAAGGAATGATCTCATCAGAGTTCATGAAATTGATTTGACTGCTGCATGCTTCCCAAATATAGCCTGAAAACTTCACTGATTTTGTGATAGAAAGTGTGTGGCGCTTATCCCATGAGATCAGACCACAATTTGGTTAATAAGGTATTAGAAGAGAAACACCATTTCTGTGTCGCTGTTGCCTGATCATTTCAAACTTACCATCACAGCATGAGGTTGCCTGGATTCAAGCCCAGCTCAGTCTGTCTGTCATCTCCATAGTACTGTAGATTGTCTAACATTTATGTCAGTATCACTTGAAAATTGAGGGTAAAAGTACTCCGCCTAAAACCTTTTGAGTATCTAACCCACCCTGCAGACAGGAATAGCAATAAGAGGGTTTGGAGCGTACCGATCATAAAGATGGCCAGTGGAGAAGTGGATTATCCTGCAAGGAGAGGTTAAATGGGCATTTTTTCCAACTGGTTGCTCTTGGAATCCATTGTGATTGACATGGTTTCAAACAGGCTACAGCCACTGTGCCACCTGTCGAACCTTCAAGGCAGAGTGTTTGATATTCAAAAATAGGTTTTGGGTGAGGCATCACTTTCAGTGCAAAACACGCTTCCACCACATGACGCACGTCACGACAGGCCTCTTCTTATTCTTTGTAAACACACACCCACAGTAGCGAGGCTCAATGTTTGGCACACATGGACACAACCCCCAGTAACGGTTTACACCATTATCCAGTGTGGATGTCCCTCGAGAAGCAGCATTTTTTTTTTCCGCAGAACAAACCCTGCTGCTGTACCTCGACTTCCTCTTCCGTCTGCAGATTGTCTTCTTTTGTGGTCATGGAGCTGTGATAATGGATGAGGAGAACTCTCAGAGCTCTACATCACACCATTATGTGTGATAAAAGACATCACCTGGCAATCTATAATGTAGGTGGGAAGATCGACTCAGGATGCTGAGGGAATAAATAACACACAGAGGCTTTCTGTTATTAACAAAGGAACAAGCAACTAGTGTACAATACGCATTACCCACCCATTTTCTGCAGCGTGTAGCCCTGTGGACGTGCAGCACCATGGCATGTCTGCTGTGCTGTGGTGGCAGTGTGTTTTGCATTTCAGTCTGCAGTAGGTTTCATTAAATGTGGCATTTCTTTACTTAATGAAATGATTAGCAGCCTTACTGAATGACAGTAGAATAGAAAGAGTAGATGTAGATTTATTATATTTTCCTCTTTATTGTTCTAATAATCAGCAAGGGAAATGATTTCCATGGTGGGTCTCTAATGAATGCATGAGGGAAAATGGCTGCTAATTGTTTGTCATGTTCTGTCGGTTCATCTGATGTCTGTCTGTCATGCTGTCTGTGTACATCATAACAGCTGTATTTCATCTACGATGGTGTGACGGTTGAAACAACATTCATTTTGGGTAGACATGAATTGGAGAAAAAAAAAAGGGCAGCTGTTCAATTTTTGAGCCTACTTTAAAGGATGTTAAGTGCAGGATTTTCTCTTTTGTATTTTGATGGGAGATCTTTGTATTGGTCAGAAAACGCCCAGGTTAGAATCCGACCTGCAACCCTTTGCTGCATATCATCCTCCATCTCTCTCCCCCTTTCATGTCTATCCATTGTCAATGAAGGGAAAAAAAGCCCCAAAAAAATAATCTTTCAAAAATACAGTGCAGATCTGTACTGTGCCATTTTGGATTTGCCCTCGTGCTGAATAGACAGAAATAATTTGCCGTTAATTTGAATGTATTTTCAGTTCTTTGGCTCACTAGTCTGTCAACCACTTTTATTTCTTGTTTGAATAGTACTGTGCAGGACATGGACGTTGTTATGCAGAATCCGTGATCTTAAAAATATGAAGCTTTTTATTGTTTACTTTCCTTTGTCACACATATGAGTGCTGTTTTGCTTATTGTTAGACAGGAAATCCAGGGGCATGGAATAAGAGCGTTATTGGAGTTACTGTACAAGGAAAACCCCACTGGTTTCGTAATATTTAGTTTTGCAAAAAAATCAACTTTCCCTTGTACAGTAGGTATTGGATACAGCTCAAGGAGGAACAGCCATTATACATGTAAAAACTGACTGACTCTGATATTAAGTGTATCTGCTCGGACTGCACAGCAGACGGGTCTGTTGTGCTTTATACAGTGGATCAGTTAACATTTTACATTTGTGAGGGACCATAGCTCCTTTTCATCGTCTGATTAGAAAGATTGAAACTTTGAAAAAACACCTCAGAAACTAAACATCAAAAAGACTTTGTGCATGGCTGTGGGTTTGGCTTGCTTCCATCTTTACAGCTAGAATAAAGCCTTGAACAACCCTAACAACCTATTTATGGTTTATTAAAGGTGCCCTGTGCAGTATACTTTCAGTATTACTCACAAAAACACATTGGGCCTCATTCACCAACCATTCTTAAGAAGATTTCTTCTTAATACCTTCTTACGCAGTTTTCACAAAGATTCTGATTATCACCAATGGTTTTTTTTGGGATTTGTTCTGAGGTAATAACGCTAAAGAGAGCATGTTTGCACACATTTGAGTGTTGCCATGTTACATTAAGGTCATAATATTTTTTATTCTTTTTAAAAAGTATTATGGACTGTTAATGTAAACACAACACTAATGTAACATAATTTGTATCAATTATGTTAATTGGGAACCATGCAATCCAATAACTATTCATTGATCAGCAATTTTTAGGCCATACACTGCAAATTATTTGGTTAGGGACCTCCACTTCAGTTATTTTAAGTAAGTGGTTTTCATAAAGTTTGGAGTCTGGGTCTCCACCCTCTTTAGACTTTTGTTTGGGCATTCTTGACTTAATTCTTTAACACTTCTTTTCAATATGTTTGCACACGGCCCTTCAGTCTAAATCAGTTTATGTGGCTTGGCAGAGTGTTTACCTCCCGTATGCTAATTAGAATCAACTGGCACCAACTTTGAATGCACGAGAACAATGGAATATACTGTATCTTCATAAGAACACAATTCTTTGGTTTAAGAACATCATGAATCTGACATTGACTTTTCTTAGAAACTTTCTCTTTTAAGAACAACACTTATTTTTTTTATTTTTTTTTTTAAATGTGGATGTTATTGGTGAATGAGGCCCATTGTGTGGATCCTGGAGGTCTAACAAAATATTTGCAAAGCCTATCAACCTGTCCATGACTTTACGGTGGACCCTTTCTGTAAAGCTACATGTAAAAATAACAAGCATAGAGAGCAAAGGGTTAAGGTTTTCATTATGTTATATTTACCTTTCATGGTAGAATTATGCTTATAATGCAGCAGATGGAGGAGAAGGTTTCTGTCGCTCATTACTGTATAATGTTTGAGCAAAAAGATCCGGATTAGAGAATACTTTATGATACTGTATTTATATGTTCTACTGTATTTAGTCTGTGTTGCTTCTGATATTTTGTAAGAGATTAGCCATTCATCGTCGGTTTGAAATCTTTGTTTGACTTTGTCTCACTCTGTTTCCTTTTTACTGCTCTCTCGGGTTTAAAATGTTAAGACAGGGAGAAATAAATTCATTCTGAATATCCTCCTACACAAACTGTTCACTGTCTGCAGACAAAAGCATTGTTGTGAGTGAAACGGGTGCACAGTGCGAGGATTGAGGGAGATTACTGTATCACACTAGAAAAGCAGTGGTACTGTACTTTGAAAACGACGGTGATAAAAGGAATAAGTTACAAAAAAAAGGGTTCTCCACTTGTGGGTTCATGCCTGCGTAGAGTTGTTTCAAATTAAAATTGGCACTTATCTGGGGATAGTTTTGTTTTTGTGTATACAGCCATTAAAGTTAAGTGTTTATATATTTATTTTAAAACTTGCATTAACTTTCACGTTTGGTTCTTTTAGTCCTTTGAATGCATTCACTGCGAGTCGCTCTCGATAAGTGTCTGTTTAATAACTGAAAATGTAAATGAAGTATTTATCCATGCTTTGTACATTATCTACATAATGAATGTTTGGCTTATTTGAATACATATTAAATATTCTGCTTGATGCACAGAGTTTTCTAAGCTGTAATTATCTGGAAGTAACTATACAGAGGGAAATTGGGGTGAAAGAGGACCAATCATAAAACAACAACTTAAAAGCACAGTTACGTTTGTACTTGATTGGGTGATGGCATATTATGTCTGTAATCTTTGGGTTTTCCTCAAATATTCAGGTTTCAATATGCAATTCTGCATTTAGGGCCTGCTCTGTCTAACATCCAGATTGGCAATTAGAAATTAAAGACCTGAGAAAATAAATTCATGATTATTTTATAAGTAATTAAATGCTTAGAGAAATAAGTAATGCATGTGGTGTGGCAGCGGTTTAGACAGGGCATCTGAAACAGAGGAATGCTTTAAGTGTTGTGTGCGGATGCAGAGAGCGCATTGTTTTCTCCAAAGACAAAAGGCTACTCATTTACAACAGCACGCCTGCTAGTTCAGTAGTGGGGTAAAGTAAGGGCTTCTTCACTAAAATGTCAGTTGACACAGGACAATGACAATATGCATCGTCATCAATTTCAGTCAGGCGTCACCCAGTGAATGAAACGCCGCCGGAGTTCTGTGCATTTATGTGTTCAGCATAATTGTGTTAGTATGTCTCCTCTTTCGCTACATTGCCCTCTTTACACTGACAACAATTCACGTCAGAACAAAGAGCGAGGATAATTCTCAATAGAAGGTAACCACAATGGGCTGGAAAAATGATAAGACCCAAGGGAGCCGTCACCATATTGTTCTGAGAGCGTTTGCTCGGAGGAGTGATTTTGTTTAAGTGTCTTCCGTTTTACATGCTCGCATCTGCTGCTGTTCATTGTCCCTTTTGTCTTAAACAAACACCTGTCACAGATATGAGGGCGATACTTGTCAGCTCACTTACTGCAGGAGCATCGCTGCAGACGAGTGTTTGTGTGGATGAGGTAGTGATGTTCCAGACTATTAGGTTGCCTGTTTTAATTGGACTGTTGCTCTTTTTCGGCACTGTGGTGATATGCAGCCAACTGCTGTTTGTAAAGTATGCGGTGACTGTGTGTCTTACTGTGACAGGAGGGGACTTACGATGCTCTTAAGAGCACAATGACATTACACTCACACAGTGAGTTTTGCATGTGATTTGTCCAATTAGTATTGTTGTACTTTTTTTTTTTTTTACCTGCTTCTTTTCAAAGTAAAAGATGAATCCAGTTTTTCTGTGGTATAAATATACCTGAATTTCAACGCGCCATATGTTCTTTGTGGTATTTATAAGTTACCCGCATTGATTATGAGAGCGTGGTTTTCAGATGTGAATTAATTGATGGTTTGATTCACTGTTTTGCCTTTCAATTATTCCACCAGATTGTGTTGTGTTTGTTTTCTTGACATTTTCTTGCAGTTGCACCTGATGAAATAGCTGTTTATCATTTTGCTTGTTACGCTCCAACACTTTTTCTCCATGTGAGCCGTCACATCCCATTGTCATGCTTTAACATTTTCTCTTCAGCGTCATGAATTCCATAGAGCATGCTTTCCAAAATAGCTTTCCGTCTTGTGGGGTTGGGCTTTTCAGTGTCACTGTGATTTACCTTGACATGGCATGCTGACTAGAACAGTTCTAAATATCTGTTAGTTGTCCAGAGGTTTCATTTGATCTGTAATAATGTGAAGTAATTCTGTATGCAGTGGAGTGGGATAGAACCAAGATAACTATGATGATCACTTATTTATCTTGATCTATGGGATTGTATCTCCCCTGTAGCTCTAAATAACATGACACACTTTGATCCCAGTCCGAAATTGAGTTAAATGAGTGTTTTGCTAGTAACATATAAAATATGCAGTATCTATAATTATTGAAAATGTAGCATCATTAATTAGACGAGAACTGACCTGTGATGCTACACTGTCAATTTTCTCATTCACCCCATTATGCTATGGAGAGGCATTTATTAATATCATTCCACAATGTGCTAGTTAATATTTAAATTATATAGTTTTGGTCAATTAGTGAATCTTTACTGCATCCATTCTTGTAATACAGAAATGAATGTTTGTAATCCTAACATGCTTATAGATTTATAAACATCCACAGCTGTCATGTTTTTTTTAATGAAAGAAATTTAAGTTATTCAAATCACATTTTAGTATATTTTAGCCTTGAAATACAATCAAAGCATACAAAACTTCATTTGAGACTTCATTTATTACCATTTGGAGCAGAACAACAACAACAATGTGACCCAGGCCACCTGTAGGCAGATTTATTTCCAGGTGACACGTGGAGTGCAGGAAGAGCTGCAACAAAATTGCTTCTTTCAAACCCCTCATTGGTTATTGAGAAACACAGCAAGACTTGATGACTACCAACTGTTGCTTCTTCAATGTACGGCAGTTTTTTTTTTTTACATGCACAGATAGAAAACAGCGCTACACTAGAACAAATTCAGTTTTATTAGGTTTTAGAGTCTCATTATTGCTCTCAAAGCCTCAAAAAATGGATTGTGAGTCGATAATTGCGGTTCTTCTTGCCAAACAGGCCCACGTACCTCTGGTGTTGCAGAGTAATGAATTCACCTCTTCCTCATAAACCAATAACCTTCTCATCTGTGAGCATTTGTCGTTATCGTGATGCCAATATACTTTCTTCATGGGGGTTAGAAGCAGTCTTGTTCCAGGATGCAGTACAGAAAATAGCACACCCTAAAAATCCCCCTGAAATACACCTTTTAGAGGAAAAAGAAATAAGCTTCTTCAGTAGGGAAATCCTTGTGGTACTCTGACAGACTTTGAGATCATAAATTCATAAAAATCATACATTCAGCTCAGGGACTGTAGATGTACGGAAAATAAACTGGACACTTAATACTTGCATGCGATGTGCAGCGTTCCAGCTTTGCCTGGATAAGGATAACTCTCTAAGAATTGCTTTGCCATTTGTTTGTTGTTGTGTCTCTGTCCTCTACAGGCATCATGGACTCGGCCCGAGCAACACAAGGTATTCTAAATGCATGACTTTTTTCCTACAACCATCCATCTTTTATGTCAGTGGATTCTAATTCAATTCTGGACGGACGCAGATCAAAGTTCTCGATCGAATGAGGGTCAGGGAGATTATAAACCCTGAGAAAGACGCCAACAGGCCTGTCTGTATCTCTTTGTTTTACTTGTTTGGTTTCCATGTCACTCAACATGCAGTAGTCTACTTCAGCCTGTTGTTTTCTTTCAGACCTGTAACCTACCTGCTAGAACATAAGTCAATACAAGACTTTTGCCTGCTCAAATACGATTTTCATAATAACTTTTAGTTGATAATTTATAGATTTGATGCATGGTCCTGTTGCATGCAGCATGGCAACCTGTTTTCTCTCAACAGCAGATGTTCCTCAGATTTCTCTGTCCTCCGACCCAAGTCTCCAGGTCTCACTCAAGCTGATGCCAATTCTTTCTTTTTCTTTAAGTTTTGCACGGACATACAATTGACATTAACATTCAAGGTTATGCAAACACACCAGTTTTCCTTTTTGCATAGAAACAAAGAAGACTGAACATGCATGACACATAAGACACTACAGATAATAACAGAATGAAAGCAGGTAAATAACATGAGTCAATTTTGAAAGAACATATGGATATATTAAAGTATAATGATGGATCAACAGTACAACACAAATCAAATTATTAAATAAGATTTTCTTTTCAATTCAAACAAAAAAATAATGCCAATTCTTGATTAAAAATTCAATGTGTTTTTGACATCAGAAGTTTTTTTTTCATAGTTCTAATTCATTGGCCCGAAAATGAATGAATATGTATGCAAGAGAAAATGAAAGATCTCTTTGTGCAGCAGCCCAGAGACTGGGTCTGAAAGAAAGCGAAAATTGGCATTAAAAAAAAAGAGCTGCCTTCTTCATTTTTTTTTCCCAACTTACTTCGCTGTAGAATATGTGTTTTACATATGTGAGAAAATTGGTGAGAATTGCCACTTTGTCATTTCCAATATTAGTGCTGAGTACACTGTACTAGATACTAGTACAGATTCATGTTTTTGGCTTTCAAATGAAGTTTGTGCTCTCACGAAGCGTGACGTCGACGATCAGCTTATCACCGTTTCAGGTGCAAGATCAAATATTAGGCTTGCCTTTGTTATTTATACTTTTGTACCATTTGGAAGGAAATGAATGTATATTTTTAGACTATTTGGTTCTTCAAATAGCCTTGCTATTTTATTTCTAAATTGCAGGGAGCTCTGCACATCAAGCAAATTGGTCCTTTCCTTTTGCTTTTGACAATGGGCATTCTTTTACATTCACTGTTTCCAACCATCACAAAATATTGACATTTTGACAGTCACTCATTAATAACACCTATGATTGCAAAATGGTTAGAATGAAAAACTGTATCACACTCTACTCACTGCATGAGATAAGGAAGCACCTTTCTCATTAAGCTCATGCTGACAGTAATGACTAGGTTTGTGTAAAACGGTGATTTACACATGGTTGCACATTTTTGTGCATCAGCAGTAGTACGTCAGCATAGGTTAACAATCTATTCTAGTTATATAATCTTCCCAGTTTTAGCATGAAGGATAAACCTGAGCCAAAGCAAGTGCCACATGCCACAAAACATGGCTTAAAAACAGAGTTATACCATGCTACTTTATTTTTTTGAACCACTTTTAGTGGTTAGACACTGATCTGTCTCACATATATCTCAGTAGCATATTTGTGGTGTCAGGTTGCAAGTGCATTGGGTTACATTAATGTATCAGGCACTGATCATTTTCACTTTCTGATATAATGATATGGGGTTACGTCCACCTGCACTCTGAATTGATCAGTATGTCTCTCTGCAAGATATCTCATTACAAACCACACAGGGGAAGAGTATGACCATGGGGCAGTATGAGCATGCTGAGCATGTGTGTTGCAAGTGCGTAGGCAGCTGAGTGTTGATTTGACAAGCCATGGAAGGGAAGGTACATTTAGGGCAAGGTGCATTTGTATGTACACCAGTTAAGATTTTGGTAAGACATGAGTTTAACATGTCCTCAGCAGTGTGTGTGTCTCTCTCTCTCTCTCTCTCTCTCTCTCTCTCTCTCTCCACTGCTGGTAAAGCTGCAGAAGTTGTTGGAGAGCTCTGCTGTCAGTTTGGTCTGATTCATTAGAGAAACTTCTGTCTGAAAGTCTTTTATTTTCTTCCCTCCCGTCTGTTTTATAGCAGGTTTTGTACATAGACATGTAAAGTGGGTTTGTATCTCTTTCTTAAAGGCAATAAAGTCCAAAAATTATGGATGTTTATAAATAAGTTTCCTATTGACAACCACTCTGGCGCACCCTGCATTCACACTGAAAAGCCATTGTTATGAAGCATAAATGAATGGCAACATTAAATTGCAGTGAAAAAGCATAAATGAATGGCAACATTAAATTGCAGTGAAAACATAATTTTCCTCCCGTAGATGATATTCGTTATGGGCTTCATATGAGGAATGAGAGGAAGTAGAGAAGCTACCCATATGTTGCTTTGGCTTAGGTGACAGTTTGATGCTTCATTCTCCGAAACGTAGGAGCACACAATTAAAAAGGACTTAATATCGAAGCATACTGACTAACTAGGACTTTGTGGTGGTACATAGTGTGGCATGTTGCACAGATGCAGGAGTCAGAAGCAGTGCCTCAGGGGTCGAGGGAGAATGCTTTGTGCACAGGGGTCAGAATAAAAGGGTAGTGTGTTATGTAAGTGTCTCCCTGGTCCTGCTACCCGCTATGCATAATGAATGCCTCAGACATGCTTTGTCTATTGAATTTGAATACAAACTAACGAGGGTTTCTCTTACATAGCTGCCCAGACTGGGCCCTAATTCAATATGTGTAAAAGCATCCGTGCCATTGTTTTGCCTGCGGCTTGAAAGAATCCAATAGAAAGGCTGATATATCCAGTTCTGTAGCACCTTGTAAAAGGAACGATCCACAAAAATGCCAAAGCTTACTGTACAGTATAAAAGAGTACTATATAAAAATACTTGCATGCCCCAAATCCATAAAATAAAAGAGTCGTATTGAGTTTGAACGTTTGCTCTGCCGTTAGCAGCATTGATAAACATTTACGTTGAGGAACATAAGGTTTAGGATCTACATAATACATGTTTTAATTAGTAATATCTCGTTTGGCAAAATGTTCCTCCAAAAGTAGAAATTTGGTCGGTCTGAAACTGTACACCCACAGTTTAGTGTTAGCAACCAAAACAGCAGAGTTGTTGACCCTGAAGGTTAGGAAGCCGCTCATGGATGTTGTAATTCTGCATATCAAGTTAATGAAACCAGGTATCTGTAGAGTAGGGAGGCCATTTACACATCTCATTAGCCTGTCTGTTATTCCCTTAGCTTCAAATGCTTTGTGACATGGCATGTGCCCTTCATCACTGAAACGGGGACGTTACAAAAAAAAACACCACCACAAATGATAAATGATCAACTTAAAATGTTGTTTTCCTAAAATGTGTATATATATATATATATACGTGTATATATATATATATATATATACGTGTATATATATATATATATATATACGTGTATATATATATATATATATATACGTGTATATATATATATATATATATATACGTGTGTATATATATATATATATATACACGTGTGTATATATATATATATATATACACGTGTATATATATATATATATATACACGTGTATATATATATATATATATATACACGTGTATATATATATACACGTGTATATATATATATATATATATATACGTGTATATATATATATATATATATACGTGTGTATATATATATATATATATACATATATATATATATATATATATATATATACGTGTATATATATATATATATATATATATATATATATATATATATATATATACGTGTATATATATATATATATATATACGTGTATATATATATATATATATATATATATATATATATACGTGTATATATATATATATATACGTGTATATATATATATATATATATGTATATATATATATATATATATATATATATATA
Organism: Percina caprodes; assembly: GCA_013375575.1. NCBI lineage: Eukaryota > Metazoa > Chordata > Actinopteri > Perciformes > Percidae > Percina > Percina caprodes. The sequence continues at coordinate 2,863,657 of JABXJD010000046.1, forward strand.
TATATATATATATATATATATATACGTGTATATATATATATATATATATATATATATATATATATATATATATATATATATATATATATACGTGTATATATATATATATATATATATATATATATATGTATATATATATATATACGTGTGTATATATATATATATACGTGTGTATATATATATATATATATATACGTGTGTATATATATATATACGTGTATATATATATATATATACGTGTATGTATACATGTGTATATAAAGTGTATGTATATGTGTGTATGTGTATATATATATATATATATATATATATATATATATATATATATATGATATGTGCAGCGGCACTAAGCCCCAAGTGTATTCAACATAAAAGTGCAAGTGTGGCACGTAAGGTAATGCTCTGCTGTCTAGCGTCATGCATCAGCATATTTCGCGAGTTGGTAAGCCCTCCGTGTGAAAAGCTCTAGATGGTTTCTAGTGCCTTCTGTCATCTATTATTGATAAGCTTCCCTGCTCTGTCAACTGTGTGCTTATGTTTCCAAGTCTTTACAGAGCAGAGTGTGCCTTTTTCATTAACGTAATGTCTCTTCTGCTCATCAAAAGCAGACTTTATTTTTTTCAGGTTGCATCTTTTTGCAGTAATGTTCTCTGTACATCTAAATGTGCAAAATAACTGGTGCGAATGGTTTGTTTTTTTCCTAAACCAAGCTATTTTCTGCTCCAATTAGAGTCTGGATGGAAGTGTAGTGGTGAGGAGTGATGCTCGTGTGTCCTCTCTCACTCTGAAGTATGTCAAGTATACAGACGCGGGTCAGTACCTCTGCTCAGCACGCAGTGCCATTGGAGAGGATGCTCAGCCGGCATATCTGGAGGTCCGCTGTAAGTATTTCCTTCTCTCTTAATATAAGTGTTTCAGACTACAACATTAGTACGCTTTAGTGGAAGTGACTTGCTAGTCATCCACCCTTTGTAACTGAACAAAATAATATTTTTCCTAAACATATAGAGCTCTTGAATTTACTTTTAATCAAATAGCCTATTTTTCAGGCACTGTTAAAACCACGAAACTTAGAACCTAAAACGTTTTGAGAGTTTGTAATGTGTGCGTTTCTTCCACCAGATGCCCCTAAGATCACCGGTGCAGTGGCAGTGTACACCTGGGAGGGAAATGCTGTTAATATCAGCTGCGAGGTCAAGGCTCATCCCAGTGAGGTATCTATTGTGTGGCTGAGAGATGGACTGCAGCTCCCCAACTCAAACACCACCAACATTAAGATCTTCAGAAGCCCATCAGCCAGCTACCTGCAGGTACACACACACACACACACACACACGCCACAATTTATAGTTCATAAAGAAAATGTGCACATATAAACTTAGTCCTTCCATGTGTACACACACACACACACCTCTTGTGTCATCAAGATTTCATGAGCATAGACTCGAAGTAAAGGGGTTTTCTTTCAGCTCCATTGTGGAAAAGAAATCTGATGAATAATTCAGCAGCAGGAAAGCTCAAAGCAACAAATAAAAATAGGCTCCTCTAATGGACAAACAAAAAGGTCACCCTCAGAGTGTTTGACACACAAGTTTGATCTTCTGTTTTGGTACACTGCCCTTCGTATATTTGCCCCTTTTTTTTCTCTCCTCCAGATAACCCCCGAGTCTGAAAATGACTTCGGGAGCTACAACTGCACCGCTTCAAATGAGATGGGCACAGAGTCCAAGGAGTTCCTGCTCATTCAGGCCGGTCAGTTGTGATTCTGTGATTCATTTTGTTGTTGTTTATTTGTGCTATTTAAATGAACATTGATGATATGTAGGGTGCACACACTTTCTGTGAATGCTCGGGACAATAATCTGCAGTCAAGGTAAACCTTGAGGTAAACCACATAAATTAAATTATAAAGTTTTTCCTGGCTTCAGAAACAGATTGCTCACCCATATTCAAAACACATTAGACCAGAACATCTACCACAACGTGGGATTACACAGAGCAGTGTTGGTTTAGATGGGTAATAGATTTAAATGCTAAGGCGATGTAACCAGCATTGGATAATTTAACATTCCTCCCCTCTGGTTGTTTAGAAAGTACAGCGGAGCAAGAACAGAATATAATATTGTACACAATCCAAAGGTTAGCTGTGTGTATTGTGAATTAAAAGACAATTTACCGAAGTGACAACATTTTATTGCAAATTCATCAACTCACCACCAGCTGATACCAAACACTGTAGATCCACCAACACATTAGACAAATGGGAGACGAGAGCAGAGAGATAATGGCCACAATCTGAAATAAATTAATTGAAAACACCACAGTCTTCCCTCGGAGCAAAACATGGGCAACCACAGTAATCACAGTGTGCCTTTCATTTCGAAGATCAAAGTGATTTAATACAGAACTGTGCTCACACCAGTGTGTGATTTATGAACAGCCACCAGTACCAGTACTGGCCAATCTCAGTGCTTTAAATATTGTCATTTTCTCTCAAATAGAGAGTGCAGTGGTGGGCAGATCATGATCATTAGGCACATTAAAGGGATATTTCAGGGACATTATATAAAGACAACATACGAAACAGGCTAAATTTAGTGCACACACATTATATGCTCCGTAAAGTTCAGCTAACGCAATGATAGCATTAGCGCTTGGAGTGGCGTAAACACCGAGTATAAACACATACGTGAATTTGCGTGGAATGTAGAATGGTCGTCATTTAACAGATAAAAGCCCCCCATTTCTGCTCCTCCAGTCCGTGTTAACACAGCCTTCCTCCACGAGTCTTACCCGACAGAGCAGCATCTTCTCGTAAGGCTAGCAGGCCTGGTAGCTGGATAGGTACGCTGTTGTTCAGCCATGTTTCCACAAAAACAAAAACACTGAACTCGCTTTGGGAGTTTTGTTGAAGTTGGATGTAGTCCAGTTTGTTGTCTCGTACGGCGTTTCCGCTTTCCGTCGATGTCCCCTTACCCAGCTTAGCGGCTTCAGAAACACCGCAGGCTGAGGTGCTGGTCTCCGTAGCAAGCAAAGCTCGCTTAGTGTGTTGAGTATTCTGTCTGTAATAAAGTTTCCTGCATATTCTCCAATCTGCCGCCAATCTACCAATGGATGCACATAATTGTTGTAAAAGTTTTGCTGCTGAAAAGTAGCAAACTTGGCTCCAAGATGGCTTAGCCAAGATGGCTGACACTCGACCCGCTTCGGCTCTCTTTGGCTTGCTTTAGGTCCAACCCTTTATGGGCGGGTTGAAAACATCTGGATCTAGCTGGCTTGTAGTTCAATACCTCTGGGCAAAAATGCCTCAGATGACGCAAAATGAATATTTTTGCATCATCTGATGTTTTTTTTCCAGACATACAATACAGAGATCTCTCATCTCTGGGGGAAATGAGGGAGGGAAGCACGGTCATTCAAAAATACTACCGGGTTTCTACTGATACAACGCTTAATGCTAATCGGTGAAGTATCCCTTTAAACTTGACTAATGTGAATGTAAATGTGGAAATAATTGTGTGAAACAAAATGTATGGGTGTTTAGTAATCACGAAAAGCTCCCCCTTGCATTTAATGAAACATTACGTTGTGCTTAGCTGACTGCAAGGTGTGTGAATGCATCTTACGTCTTTCTTTTTCCCGCTGAACGGTGTCTTTTTAAAAGGTCCAATAAGTAGCTAACTTTCTGCTTTGGTTTTCTTTTTGCAAATATCATTTAAGGCTTACTGACTTGGGATAAGCTTGTACTTGAATAAATCCCCTCATAGCACCATTTGAATTTTCTTTTCTGACGTAATGACAAGAGTTTGTAGCATTCAGTGCCTGAGAAACCGCAAAAATGTCACAAATCATACATTTCTTACAAAGCTGAAGCAGTTTTCAGAGGCTTTTTTTGGACTGTTAGGAGCTGTTAGCTCAGTCTGTTGTTGTGTAATGAAGCCGTGGAGTCAGACAGCGTTGGCGTCATGTCATCTTACAGTTTTTGTTGCAATTGCACTGCATTTTCCTGCCTTTACCAGAGGTGCCATCGGCTCCATCCGTCAGTGAGGTGAGACCCTTCTCCACCACGGCACAGATCCAGTTTGAGGAGCCAGAATCCACCGGTGGTGTTACTGTTCTCAAATACCGAGCGGAGTGGAGGACTCAGGGCAGGGGCAACTGGGTGCACCGGGTCTATGAAGTCCAAGATGGTAAGAAAGAACACAAATTAAAGAGTTATGCAATGTGTCTTTTCTGTGTGAAGGTTTTTGTTTCATGACCTAACATTGGAACATAATTCATTGCGTTAAGTGATTTTACATATTTTATATAGAGATTTATGTCCATATTGTAAAAAAAGTCCATATTAATATTGGGATTGATTTAAACCATATCTGCCTGCCCTAATTTGCATTTGTTCTTTTGTTGCCTTGTAAAAAATTACACACTTTTGAAATTTTGTTCACTTTAGTTGTTTCACAGAGATCAAATTAATCTTATAGAAGATTAAAAATCATGAAATAAGACAATAAGTAAATAAATAATAGCAGTATTATAAAATAGGCACAATAAATGATATATAGAATGTAATTTTAATCCCAAAAAGTAATCTGTACATGATGGCAGCTTTGAAACAGCTGTCCTTTATTTCTGTTTCTGTGTATATTTGTGTTTAGACCGATCGCTAAATAGATTTATCTGGTTATACATCGTTAGAATGAAACGGAAATTGAGCTAATCAGTGTTTACTCGTGGCAGAATTAATTATGCATATGATGTTTGAACTGGGGGTGCGTTTGTTTCAGCGCTAATCAAAATGATCAAGGTGATCTCAACAGGGATTGCACTGCCTCTGATATATTGTAACAGGCTACACCAGCGAGGTGACTATCACAGGGCTGAAGCCGGAGACCAGCTACGAACTGAAGTTGTCAGCCATCAACGGCAAGGGTGAAGGTGAAAGCAGCCCTGTGGAGTTCTTCAAGACGGAGCCTGTTCGTAAGTGGCACATGTTGCAAAGTTTACAGCACACTGAGAAGCTTTCATCACAGCTTTTTGACCCCTGTCTCCACAAACCCATTATCTGATTCCTTTCTTCTATGTCTTGAAGTAAGAAGTGCTTGTCCATCCCATTACCGATCGATAAAAGCTCAGCTACTACTCAGTGTAGTCCGCTGCTGGACAGCATTGAGACTGTTGGGACAGTGTCACAAAAGCTTCCTGGTCTTTCAGTCTGAGTTTGTCCTCTTCATAGTTTTTTTTGGTTTGTTTGTCCAGCAGTCAAACTGACAGTATGGAGTAAGTTTTGTTTATTTAGTTTGTCCATGAATGGAACTTGAAATCTAAGAATTCAGGAAACATAAGTTGTCAGGAAACATAATTGTCATAAGGTCCAACTGGTTTAACACCACCTTGCTATTTTCCATAAATTGCACTCTGATTTCATCACATATGTCACACTTGGATCCAGTCACACAGTTGTTAAAAATCCACAGTTTCATAGTATTTTATTGTGCTTGCAAACCATGAATTAGAATATGAAATAGGAAGTTGTTCCCCAGTCCTTTGAATAGCAGCCTTGTACTTTATCTTGATCCCATTATTTAGTTGTTAGCCCCCCCTGTTGGTTGGATGCACGTTTTGGAAGGAGAAACTGCTTCACCGGGTTGGCTTCACATTGAATGTGTCTGTTGATTTATAATTGATCCCATTTTCATCATCTGTTTTATGTTGTTTTTTTTGTTGTTTTTTTTACATATTTGCTCATCTGTCTGTCGTATCCATCAGGCTATACTTACGAGAGTAAGTTCTTCATATCTTCTTGCTTCCTTTCCACGTATAAGGTGCTTTAAAGCATCTCAGTTATCAGTTTAATCCCACTCATATGGACACATGAAGCTAGATATTTTTATGAAAAATAAATGTAATATGCATTATCTCAGCTTTGTTTTAACTTCCCTGTCTCTGTTGTTATGACATACAAAGCCTTGGCAAAATCAATAAATTAGTGCCTGTTTTGTTATTAACAATTACACTGACTTAAAATGGCGATGGTTATTGTTTCAGTAATTGCTAATTCAGAACTAAGTCTGCAGGCCTTTTGTGGCCAAGTGTTTTTTGACCATTTTGTAAGGGCAGTTTATAACCCTACACAAACATTGTTTGATGTCCATTGAGTTAGTAATTAAAAACTAATAATATGCAGTACATGCAGTGCTGGAATATTCTCCTTGAAATACATAAAATTCTGCCTTTTGAAGCTTTGTCTTAGAGCAGCCATTTAGTTTTGTGTGTTCTGCCTCTTTCTCATTCTAACCTTAAATGTGGCAATCATTGAATACAATGTTTTGCTGCTTCTTGCTTCCCTGGTGCAGTCTGGCAGACATGAGTCTCGCTAAACTCTCCAGTGAAGTGTTACTATAAAGATTCAGGTAGTCATTTAGTCAATCGACGGATTCTGATTGCCTGATATCTTCTCTTTTATGTCCCTAGACGGCATTTATAATTTTTTCACTGAAGACACAGGTTTGTTCTGTAGAGAGGATAATAGAAGATTAGTTGTTGCTGCTGTAGATGTTTCTATCCCTGCAGGATAACCCCCCTCACCCCCACTGATTAGCTGCATTTATAATAACTTTAAAGCATAGTAAAACGTTTATTTGTCTAACACTGTGACCTTATATGGCCTGATTATAAATGCAAACTCCTCTTTGTCTGTTAGCTGTAGATTTTATCTCACCCACATTCTTTGAGTTGACAGCTGAGTTATCCAAATTTTAATATTAATATAATTTGGATTTGCAGCTTATGAATTAATTGGCTTAACGACAGTATTGTGAATTAACGTCAAGTGCCTGCACCTTTCTGCCTCGGCTCCAGCTATTTGGTGTAATTTGGAGATGTAAACATTTCAATTAGGCCCTTTGACATTGATTTATTAGTTACCTTGCAAATCGTAAAGTCTCTAAAGTCAAAGGATAAAGCTGTTGGATGTCTACTGCACTTTTCACATTGAGAACCCAATCAGAGGAATGTCTGTGCTCAGTAGTTGTTTATTAGTATGCAAAACTGTGTTGCAATTCCATCGTTTTAATTTGTCTCCAGGCCATTTAGGTTTTTGTTTTGTCATTTAAGTGTTTTTTTGTCATCTACCTGTAACTGTGTTCTGTCTTTCATGTCCTTCTTCCTCTTTCAACCACTCACATGTGTCATTTCATGTGACTGTGACTGTTATTTGGCTTACATGGTTCTGATGATCCCCCTCCGCTCTGCAGAAGGTAAATTACTGTTGCAGGTTTTTTGAAAGAAGATGCCCTCACTTTAGTCGAATCCCACAGTTACACATTAATTGCTTCTATGCAGTCATGTAATACACGTCTACCTCAATCCCATCAGTCATGTAGACATTTGCCTCAGCAGGATAAATGAGAGAGAGAGACAGAGCTGTATTCACGGTCATATATATAACCGTCAAGAGTGTTTAATATCAGCATCACTTGGATGATGTTGATTGCCCGCTACCTAAAGGGAGGTTACCTCTCCTCCTTTTAGGATGTGTTCCTATAAATCAAGTGTGTAGTAAACATAGTTTCCTCTAATCACAGGAGAATAATTATCAATGTCTACTGCAAAAAACTGCTCCTACTGGCAGCGTGCTCTGGTTCTCAATCAAGGGTTTGTATTCTTGCTGAGAGCAATAGCTATCCTGTGCATTGTACTCTACATATTGCTTATCATGTTTAACCTTAGGCTGCATTCTGGCTAACTCAACTAACTTGGACCGTTTTTAACCCAGGTTTTGAAGGAAAGCAAGATTATGATTCAGAGTATGAAGACTAAGCATTATACACCTCTTCCTTGTTGTCTGTTAGTAACTAATACTTTATTAATGTTGCCCTTTTCTAAGCCATGGTTACAACGTGCTTCACAGTTACAAAAAAAGATGAGCCAAAATTGTTAAAGAATAAGAAGTAATAGGGGTAAGAACGTGTCCAATGCTTTTGATAATAGATTGGTCTTGAAAAACACTTTGCTGATCTGACCCCTAGAGGGAGAGCCAAATGCAGCCCAATTGTGCCAAACACAGTAGATGTAGTCGGAAGGGTTTTGATTTCAGCATCGTCCTACAGTAGTTAATAATAATTCAGCAGCAAGTTAAACTAGTTGTAGACGTGCTACAGTATCTTGGCTTAAACAACAATAAAGTGCATTACTAATTTTCAAGACTCAGGAGACAAAACAATGGATGATTTCTTCAAGCGTTGGAAAGAAGGGGGCGGCATACTTTGGCAATGTTTCTTAATTTAAAAATAACAAGACTGAATAAATGACTTAAATGTGCACTATCAGTTCCTGCATGGTTTCAACACAATTTCACTTTTGTCTCAAATCGTAGGAATCTCTCCTTGACCCGCTAGCTGTCTGCCCCCTGAATACACGGTGAAAAAGCCCGGTCTCGGGTTGTAAACGTCAGACAGACACTAGGGGCATAGGACAGGCATCAAAATACAACAAAACCACTCCAGCCAATCACCGACAAGATGGTTGGGGGAGGGGGTGGGGGTTAGTAACAGTTACTTAGTTAGTCATGACAGTTATAGAAACATGGAAGTGAAGTGTCAACAGAAGTGACCATGCAGGAACTCATAGTGCACCTTTTAAGATGTTTCTCAGAGTTCAAATGGGAATAAAAAATTAATCCTAAATTTCTGGAAACTCACTTTTAAGTTTAAAATTTCAAAAGTCTGATTGAAGAGACCAAGGACCAGTAACTTCAGTTTTGTTTTGATTTAACTGCAGAACCAGGAGACAAGGCACTGATCTCATCAGACAAAAAAAATTGAAAATATGAAAGTTTCACAGATACATAAAGCTGGCCACCGTCGATTTAGCAATGATGAAAGACGAACTGACAAAAATGTGTCCTAAAGGGAGAATAAGTTAAGGTCCCAGGATTGACCAATGAGGAACTCAAAAGGTCAGAGGAGCACAATCCGACACTGGATTGGAAAATTCAATCCATTGCCATACATTTCTATTTGACTCAATTGTTTTGTGTTATATGTTAAGTGTTATGAGTTTGAGATGGGGAAGACATAGTTGTACAGTAGTTTTACAGCTTTATAGCTTTACAAGTAAGTTGTACAGCACAAACATTTCACCCAGTGGTCATCTTTACTGGTAAACCCGTTATTTATGCTGTAAAATGCAAATCTTACATAAAAATGTCATTAATAACCCTTTCCCCTGAAGCCTTGTATGACACTGCAGAAATGTCACTCAGCATCTCGGACTGAATCAGATAAGCACGCAGCTTTGTGTCATTCGGTAATTAGTCCCACTTGAGACATACCATCTTGAGGCGAGTGATTAAGCAAGGACAAGTGACTTAGAAGGACAACAACAAAGAGGCCAATTTCAAAGTTTTCTAATCGAGGTCTTCGTTTTCTTTCCTTTACAATTTTAAAGGTAATGGTTGGCTGACAGATTCTTCTACCAATAAAATAATCTCTGCTTCTTTTTATTGAGCCTTTAAATCATCTCTATATTGCTCCTGTGTGCCTGTAGGGAATCCCAATCCTCCTAAACTCGAAGGGGCACTTCAACCCAAAGGCAACTCCGTCAAAGTCAGCTGGATCAAGCAGGACGACGGCGGCTCGCCCATTTTACATTATCTTATCCGCTATAAACCAGTGAGTATGGGGATTAGAGCTGAAATTATTAGTTTAGATTCATCATTTAAGTCATTTTTTTAAGCAAAATGGCAACAATTCTTTTGGTGCTAGCCTCTCAAATATGAATATTAGTTGCTTTTGTTAGTCATTTATGATAGTGAACTGAATATCTTTGTTTTTTTCTAGAAAATTTGTATTATTTATATACCAATACGATTTTATCAGACATTTACAAACCGATTAATTGGTTAATCGAGAACTTAATTGGCAGATAAATCATCAATGAAAATAAGTTTGTTTGTTGCAGCCTTAATGATGACATCTTCAAATACATAATTTAAAATGTAAAAATGATAGTCCTATTCTTTTGTGTTCAAGCCTTCATGTTAATACTGTACATGTAGAGCTTAAACAGTTAGGTGATTAATGAATTGGCTTGACAGAAAATGAATTGCCAACTATTTTTGAGAATCAGTCAGTTAATCCAAAAGATGGCAAACATTTTGATCGCTCAAGCTTCTCAAATGTGACAGTTGAGAAGAAAATAAACTGTAGATTAATCAATAATTAAAATTAGTTGCAGCCCTAAAAACATGTACTGTATATCTCTCTGTGTCCTTAGATACAGGTGTCGGAGTGGAAACCAGAAATCCGACTGCCCAGCGGCAGTGACTACGTGGTTCTCAGCGGGTTAGAGTGGGACACTGAGTACAATGTCTATGTGGTGGCAGAGAATCAGAAGGGCAAGTCCCAGCCAGCTACCATGTCCTTCAGGACCTCCACAGAGCCAGAGGCCATCCAAGGTACCCTTCCACTCACACTAAGCTGGAACTAAACATCCAGAAAACTGAGAAGCCAAACTCAAAGCTCGAAAACCAGAGCGTCACATTCTATTTTTTACCTCTCTTGCTCTGAAAGGTGAATGACAACTAAATAAATCTACAAAAAAAAAAAGAAAAATGACTTACTGGAAGACAGTGAGCCAGAACTGATTTTCCGGCTGAATTTTTTCACTTTAAAGTTTTGACAGCCCCTGCTAAATGAGCTTGAGTTTGCGCTCGCAGAACTGGGACAGGCTCTTTCCACAGAGGATCAAACGATTTCCTCTGAATGATGGTAGTTTTCCTTTAGCTTTGTTTACTGATAAAATAGCAGCCCGAGTAGATAGTTTGTCCCTGTGTGGAAGAAGCCTTTAAATTGACCCTTGATAACCACTGATTAACTTGCACCTTAAGGTCTTAACTGCAGCTGAAGGTTGAACCGTACAAAAAACCCCACACAGCTTGTCAGATTCCCTTTAGGTGCTAGACACTGCCAAGTGCTTTGCTGAAACATCACAGACCATTATGTCTCTCTCACTTCTTTTCTAATTCATTTTCCAATTGAACGCATTTCCCACTCACCCGCCAGAGTCACCATCTAGTCCACACGGAGTAGTTTTTCTCTTTGTGCTGTGCTTTTGCTTTGATGTTGCAGTACACCCCCACACCCCCAATACGAGAAATCGGTTTCTTTCTGGTTTTTTTTTTTCCTTCACTTTTGGGTTTTCAGACGTGACGCATTTTCACTTTCTCTCTTCCTCTGTTTTCCCCACCCTTCTCTTTTTTACCTCTTTGTTTCCCTTCATTTCCCCCCCGCTTCCTGTCTCTTTATTCTCTCTTCCTTTCTCTCTTTTATCTTCTCTCTCAATGTTCCTGCTCTCTTGCCTGGTCCCGGACATTGGTGTGGTGGACCACGTGAACATTTTCGTCTCGCCCTGTGTGCGTTTTGGGTGTGGTCGGGGCTGTGCTGCCTCCGTCCCCCCATCCTCGTCCCCCGTCCCTCCTCAGTCAATCAGGGCTGTTCATCTGTGACATGCACTTTGGTATCACTCATCTTGTCCCTCATCACTGTACTCCAGCTCTCATAGTTTTCGTGGGGGAATTCACACTATAACTGTAGAGGAAAGCTCGCCCTTTCTCTGGCCTGGCTGTCTCTCTGGACACTTTCACTCCTTAAAACAGACTTTGTCCATGACAGACGTGTCTCTGTTATGGGTGAGAAAAGGATGCCGTGTAGCCTAAAAAAACAGACCAGAAAGACCTGCTGAACCAAAGGCAGTGGAAATCCTCCGCCTCCCACAGATTGACTGCTCAGCATTAGCACAGCTAGTCATCAGCACTAGACTACAGAGAGGTCTGCCAGTTTACAGTAATGAACAATAGTGAAACTGAAATAAGGTTATATTAAAACAAAATAGCACTTAGAACAGAATGAAGGCTGAGTGCTGGGCCTGTCCGTTTACATAAACCCTGTAATATATTCTTTAATCGCTCACAAAATTATGCATATGTACTGTAAAAGGTTTGTAACAATAACATTCACATTATTGAAAACAAAAAGACCTAACTGAAAAATGTTTGTAATAATAATATTGGAACAGTTTGACAAGCTGTATACAGAATTATCACAAGGCAACTGTTATTTTTGTGCTGTTTACTAAGACAAATAGATATTTTTGTTTCTCATGCATGTAATGTGTATCATATAGCATTCAAAAATACCTGTTTTTATACATTTATATTGGAAGGTGCTTTACTCAGCTGCATTTTATTCTCTAGCAGATCTTGATTATTGGTTGGTATCTAAAGAGTTACATTTATCTAGAAACAGAGAGAACATTTTACAGAGTTGACTTTACACAAAGATGCATCATACCCTTTTGTGATATTTGGAAAAGCCTCACATTATTTTTGTCTATAAAATATCGTGCATTTCTGGGTAACTAGCAACATAGTGTACGCTTTGGTTTGCTCTTCTTTCTAATACCAAATAAATGGGTTGAATATATATAAAAAAAAATCAGTTATATCAGTTGTTGAACACAAGCCAGACGGCACAGTCTACACATACATCAGACTGCATCTAAATTCATGCCGAGACAACTATCACGTATCACTGGTCGTAGCAGGTGAGTAGTTTCTGTTTATTGGAACTGTTACAGTAGCATAGCTGCACTTTTATTCAGTTGTTCCTGGCCGTTTGTATAGAACTGTGTCACGCTACAGTTGTTCAGCACTCTCCCTCTCCTGTCTCTTGTCTGGCAGATTTGGGTGAAGAGGCAGCGTTCTCCATGGGCACCATGCTCTGGGCAGGGATCCTTGTCGTAGTATTTGTATTCCTGCTGCTAGCCGTGGATGTCACTTGTTTCTTTGTCAACAAATGTGGCCTCATCATGTGCCTCTGCGGTAAATCAGGCACAGGGACCAAAGGGCACAACTTGGAGGAGGGAAAGGCAGCCTTCATGTAAGTATCAGTGATATCAATTACATGGAATCTTTACAAAGTGGCCGTTACTCATGGCCTCATTTAGTTATACTGTAGGACCCAATTTTCTAATTTAAACTCTTCATATATGCATTTTATTTTCAGACACTGGCAACATACAGTGGTGTGAAAAAGTGTTTGCAGTTGTTGCTGCTAAGGGTGGCCCAACCAGTTATTAGGTTTAGGGGGCAATCACTTTTTCACACAGGGCCATGATGGTTTGGATTTTTTTTCACCTTTAATAATAAACACCTTCATTTACAAATTGCATTTTGTGTTTACTTGTGTTGTCCTTGACTATTGTTTAAATTGGTTTGATGTTCCGAAACACTTAAGTGTGACAAACATGCAAAGGAACAGGAAATGAGGAAGGGGGCAAACACTTTTTCACACCACTGTAGATGCAGTTCTAATGAATATGTTTCTCATGTTCTCATAAACACACTGTACGCAGTGCGGCAGACAAGCAAACAATTATCAATCTGTGCTGAAGGTTTTATGTTTAAGCTGATGAAGCAAGAGATAACTGGGGAAGGGTTTTCCATTCAAGAAAAACTGTTGTGCCTCTTGAGCAAAATCAACACCGCTTGTGTTGTGACTGCAGTGCATTATGGTCCACTCAGTCAGGATTCGCAGGAACTGGAAAAATATACAAATCAATATAACAGGCCCATAAATGAGATGGAGTTTTAGAGTGGATTGCTCTTTCAGTGAAAATAGGAAGGATGCTGGGTTTAAGCAAAGAATTGAACAAATACTCTAATGTGCACAAAAAGGCAGTTTTAATCAATTTGAGGGGGAAGTTGCATTGTGTGTTGATATGCGCTACATACGGCCATATGTACGTCTTTACATGACCTGACTCAAATATTCAGACTGTGACTGAGTTCCAAAGATAATCCACTCACACATAATTACTGTCTACTGCTCTCGTATCACCTTTTCTCATTGTGGCAGACATGTTAATTGTAATTAATCTCTGAGATAAGATCTTGCCAATTAACAAGATATTTGTCTCTCTGTCCTGCAGGAAAGATGAGTCCAAAGAGCCAATAGTGGAAGTCAGAACAGAGGACGAGTGCACAGCCAATCATAACGCAGCAGGACCAACCGAACCCAATGAAACCACTCCTCTCACAGAGCCAGAGTGAGTAAAACAAACTGGCGTACAGCACACAACTTTTTTACCGCTCAAGTCTTTTTAGCTGTTGTACGTTGCACTCCACTACAAAGAATAATTATCTTATTCAACTGGACAAAATTTGACCCTCTCTTTAAAACAAAGTTCAGGTCATTCTTGGGTGGAGTCCACTGAACTGTTGCTTTTCTGTTTGTATTCCCTTTCAGAGCGATTACTGCACTTTGTGTTTCTACTCCAGCCTTCTGGAGATTTTCTGTCTCATTGTACCAAGGTTGAAGCAATACCAGTTAAAGACACAGAAAGGCTTTTTGTCCTCTTGAGTGTGGTCAACTCACATGAAGCCATTTGACAACCTCAGCAATTCATCTCTCATTATCAGCAGTCTGGAAAAATGAGATGATACAGTGTGAGATTGTCACTGGTACTGTTTAACCCTTATAGGTGGTTCTGCCTGGTGCTGTAGTTTTCTGCAGGAAGACTTTTTTTTAGTAAATTAGTTTTCCTAGTCAGTGTACTCCATGTTGGTGTGTGTATGGGATGTATTCTTTGATGTACACTCACAGCATGGCAACCTCTTTTTCTTTGTTTCTTTTTCTCACTAGGCTTAATAGTTGCTGTTTTTCAGTTGCTTTGTCTATGTTTGTGTGAATTTCTAAAGCGCACTAATCCCTCTGCATGCTCTCGTCCGAGGCCACCCTTCCTCTGTCACGGTCACCCTGGTGTCTAGTCTGTGTGTCTCTGTTCTCTCCCTGCTCTCTCAGGCTGGCGGCTTACACTGCTGCTCTGGCACTGGACACCCTCTCCTCCATAGCCACCAACTCTGACACAGCCACTGCAACCATTGACCCCGCTCAGGACAGCCCCTCTAGCGAGACCACTACCCTCACTTGTAGCCTGTCTACCCCAGCCAACGACCCCTCACCCACGCCGGTCCTGGCCCCCGCCCCGACTCCAGAGTCAAACACTGCCCCGCCGACTCCCCTCATCTTCACCTCAGCCGTCGAAGCTAAAATGGCCCCGTTAGTAGAACAAAGAGGAAGTATCACCCCAGAAGAACAGGAGAAAATAACCACTCCTCCTAGTACCCCTGAATGGACTAAAGCTAAAAAATCGGGGACACCCATACCACCGAAGCGTAGACACTCTCCTAAACTTGCCGCGCTGAATGCTAAGGGTAGCCCGCCTGTATCTCCACTGGCTGCGTCTTCCTCATCGTCCTCTCCCAATCTTGACACCAAGAAACCTGCCCCGCGGCCGCCGGTCAATAAGCTTCCCCTACAGCCACACATTGTAGACTCAGACACCGAGACGCCAGCACAAACGGCCACCACTCTAGCAACCACTGTCCCTCAAAAACCAGACCCTGATTCAAAGACCCCAGATCCTAGTGGGTGTAGCCTTACTGCCTTTGACACTAATAGTAGACCCGCTGACAAAGCTGTTGATAATAACACTGACAAAGGTGCTCCAACTAGTTTGCCTTCAGTGATCCACACTGCTCCTAAAGTCCAGGAAGTTGAAGAATCTGCTCCTCTAGTTGTAGACGTCCCCTCACCGTTACCTGTTACTCCTATTCCTTCTTCCCCTCCCCCCGCCACTGTTGAGGCGCCGGTGTCAAATGATCTCCTCACATCGCCGTCAGACACGTACAACTTGCAAACCTGTGACGTGGGGCCCAAAAGTGCGGATTTAGAGTTAGAGTTGACTAACGGGACAGAAAGACCCTCCTGGACCCCCGCTGACCTTATTAGCTTAGAGAGCCCGCCCTCTGCCCCCTCTCTGCCCAATGGAGACAGAGGAGACCTCCCCCCCTCAGGCCCAGTTCTGGAGGCGTCAGAGACTCTGGCCAAGACTGCTCCTCCTGTCAACGATGAGTACGGCTCCCTCTAGAGGTTTATCTGTTTGTGTGAGTGTGTGTGTGTGTGTGTGTGTGTGTAACTTGTATGCCCATTCATTCACCACCGCATCTTGCCATTGACCACGCAATATGAATTATTGTAATGGTAAACTGTGGTAATGACATTGGGTTGATTATTTGTAAGATGCTGTGGATTGTGATAGACGAGTGATCCGATGGTTCTGTTTTTTATGCTTGTGTGTGTGTGTGTGTGTGTGTGTGTGTGTGTGTGTGTGTGTGTGTGTGTGTGTGTGTGTGTGTGTGTAACAGTTCTCCAGCAGTAACATTCAACACAAGAATATTGAAGCCCCTTTCAGACATGCACCTTGTTATTTTACATGTCTGTCTCACGTCTGAGTTAAGTGACAGTCACATCTTTCCTGAGAACTAATCGAAACTGACAATCTGACGTGGGGAAAAAGTAAGCAGGGTTTGAACTTTCGTCTCTCATGCTATCTTTAGTTACACAACTATTTCTGTCACTTTTTGTCTTTACAAAAGTGTGCATTCCTATACATACCTTCCAGCCGAGACGATCTGAAAGTGTGCACCGTTCACATTCACATATTCATACGATTATCCCATCTCGGCCCACTCTATGACGACTCGGATTTCCTCTCCACCTTTTGAGTCTTGTTCAGAACAGGTGTAATCACTTCTAACATGGTTGGGCAACACATTTTTAAGCGTAACCCATTCCTAATGTACCGTTAGTTAAATACACAGAGAGAAATTAAATTAAAAATTTGTCACTTAACGATCTCTTACGTACAACAAAAAATAAATCAGCTTAAAGGACAATTCCGGCGCAAAATGAACCTAGGGGTTAATAACACATGGGTACAGTACCGTTAGCGTGTACAGGCGTGTGGCGCCCGCCTGTATACGTGAATGGAACGGTCTTTATAAACTATCTTTTTAATGAACTGTCCACTGTGTACACTTATAAACTTCTCAATGCTTCGGTTTACATGCAGGGACCCTCATCACGCTACCGTGGAAGTGTGGTGTTATTTTGAGCCTTGTTAGTGGTATAGAATAGCGATTTATTTTTACTTTATCCGCGCCCCGACGACTAGCGTAAAAAGCTAATTAAGGGTTTGCGCTAAAACTGGTTACATTTGATTAGCATGAAAACAGATCCCAGGGAACGGTCGACTCTGTACTCATGTGTTATTAACCCCTAGGTTCATTTTGTCCTTTAATAAACCAGGAAACACTGTAAATGAACCAGTTTTTAATGGTTCAGGAGACTTTACGCCTCAGTCTCTACAAATGAAATCTTCAGACAAAATAGTTAGGGTGGAATATATCTTCATTGTCCACCAGGGTGGAAATCTGTCTTTGGCTCACCAAGCAAATAAAAAACAACATAAAGCATAAAAAAGCAGACTAGCTGTTACTAAAACAAACACGTAGACAAAGTCATGTTCCATATTAGAAACAGCTTGTGCCAATCTCTGTCATTAAATCTCATTGGCCACTTTGTTGAGTTCAAAATATTGACGGCACTTGGCATCCATTATCATTAATTAAAGCTCCAACAGGAAAATAACTTGTTAAATCATTCACTGAATGGGCCTGTTAAGAGAACAGAAAGAGTCTTTCCGACCAAGCTGTGCCACTACTCCCTCTCGTGCACCAGATGGCGATATCGCACAAGCATTGTCTTCCATAACACTCCTGTCTTCTCTGAATTAAACCGTGACAAATACCTGTGTGTATCTGAATGATAAAACAGTATCAATTAAACAGATAGATGAAGCCAGCTATGTTAGATATTCCATGTCTGAAAGGGGCTTCATTTAATAACAACTTGTTTTGTCTCAGGCAGTAACTGAATGCCTCTGAGTGTTGCCTAAATCCTCACAAACTCTAAAGAGAACTAGGCTAGACTGTGCTTTTTCTGCTCTGAACTGCAGAAGAGAGGAGACGAGCCGCAGGCGGGATCTACATACTGTGCTTCGCTGCTATAAGATATATATATATATATCTCAAATACCACAAGCCCAGGGCTCATTTACTGTGCCATCATAGTCTCTTTGAAGCTGAACCGATTAATTGATCATATTTGCTAAACACTGTTTTAGATCCGGAAGCCTAGTGGATACCGGATGAATTGTAAGAGTATGTCATTATCTGCTTGTTTAATTTTATCTGACTGTTGTCAAGGTGGTGAAGAAATATGTAAGAAGACCTCAGAATATAGTCTTCTTACATATAGGGTGAAGGTGTCATTGAGAATAAATGGTTCAAATTGTGTATTTTTTCTACCCAGAGATGACCAGGTTTCTAACTTGGCACATTCTCCCTTTTTTCCATTGCAGGAAGACTTTTTCTGATGAGAAAGGCAAACTGGAGGGGGCCGACTTATCAAACGTCTTGACGGAGATCGCCGCAGAACACAACAGTGTCATACAGACAAAAACCACCGAGAGCAAAGCATGATGGGCCGGGGAAACCCCAGCCCAATCTGAAACATTTTGCAGCTGCAAAGAGCTAGAAACACTGCAGGAGTTTTGTTTTCCAGTGCCCTTAACTACATATTCAAACACAACACACACACACACACACACATGTCAATTGGTCAGAGCGCACTACGACTGCTTTCAGTTCTAGTTTCATCCATGAAATGTTTACTACACCCAAGGAGTTAATCTTGAGATCATAAGAGATTTATTTTATTTTTTTATTGTTATTTTATTTAACCAGTCAGGACAATTAAGGACAATCTCTTATTATATTGGTCGCTTCATAAATATGTGAAATTGGACTCTAATTTCTGTTCTGTGCTTTTAGTTTGAATTGCAATTACGCACAAGTATTGGATTATTATGAGAAATGTAAAAAAACAACAAAAAAACCTGACTATATATAGAAATTATTTTTCTTATTTTCATGTTCAATTGTAAAACTGTTTGCATTTTTTTATTCTTATTATTTGTGGGCTTGTCTCATTGAAATAGCTTGTTCTGCATGTCCGACCTGCAAGTGGTTTTTAAGTTCTGTTTGTTTCACTTTGTCTGTTACAGGGATGTTTCGTCTCTCACAGATACGCTGGCATTGATTAAACACAGGCCCACAGACTGCAGTGTTTGGATCATAACCATATTTGTTATGGTTACAAAAGAAATTCAGGATTAACCCACAGCCAGGTGCAGGGGGAAAGAATCCCACAACACAGTGACAGTGTGGACGATCTGATCAGATTTGGCCTATTTTGTGATCAAATGTATTCAGTCTATAGCTGCCTTAGCACAGTGTTGGTTAACGTATTCGTTAATCAAATGGATTTGATTAAAAAAGCCAACTCGTTGAACTCAAAGGTCCACAGAAAGACAAACTGCCAGCAGGACTGCTGATTCTCAGCCGAGGGTTGGACAACCTTGTATCTTATGAGCTAAATTTACACCACATATTTGTTTGGGTGTGTGTAGGGAGGGGGGGGGCAACAACTACGGTAACTACCGTTTTTTTCTCACATTAAAGCAGATCAATGGTTGTGCTTTTGAAACAAACAAAAAAAAATGAATAAAAACTAAAAAGCGTTTTTGTACTATTTAAAAACTACAAAGATTTCTTTTCCATTTCCTGCCTGCAAGCTTGTGCAATGTGCCTGTGTGTCGATAGACTGTCTTGTCATCAGTTTCTATGATAATCTGCATAGCTTTGTCGTGAGAGATTTAGCCTATTGTTTTTATTTAATATAGTGTATTATTAGAAGAAAAGTACGATAAATGGACTAATGTGGTCATTATAACACGTGTAGTGTATGAAACTGTCCGTCTCTGGTCACAGCACTATATATTGCCAGCTATAGTGAAGGAAGGTGTTTTGAGCCTTGGCATGAATTCAGTCAGTACTTTTTAATGTATAAATACAAGGCAGATTGTTTGAGTGTTTCCTTTGGGGTTTGTTCTGGCAATTCCTACACATTGTTTTTATTTCTTTCCCCCCAGTTGTTATTCAAGTGTTCTGTAATGTGGTCTTTGAATTTAATTTTTTTTTTTTTTTTTTAAGTTTTTGTCTTTTTGTACAAAAATCACTCACTTAGAGCGACTGCTTGACACATTCAGGATAAACATTGTCAGGAAGCAGGGTGGTCCCACCTGAAACAGAAGATAATATAAATATGGAGAGAAGTGATCTGAGGTATATTAGAACAAAAAGACAACCTTGTACTCCACTGCTGTTACATGACCACCTTGCTCCCTCGCCACTGGACACTCCTTTTGGTTTTATTGGGCCGAACTCAGAAAACATCTGTTGTGTACAGTCTGAGTGATAACCCATTTGCAAAATAAAAAATGGTTTCTGAATCTAACTTTGTCCTGCCCCTTTTTTTTTTTTTTTTTTAAAGATTATTTTTTGGGCTTTTCCAACTTTAATTTTTGACAGGACAGTTAGGTGAGAAAGGGGAGAGAAGACATGCAGGAAATCACCACAGGTCGGATTCGAACCCTGGACCTCTGCGTCGAGGCATGTGCGCCAGCTCTACCTCTGTTCCAAACTGACCCATTTTTGTCATTAATTTGATTTTGTCTGTTTTTTGCTTTCTCAAGAAACAGTCCTTGGATTTAGACCATGTGTCGAGCTATTTTAAACACTAGATGGCACTAAATCCCTAATTTTCGATCCCCTTTTGTTTTCGCCATGTCATGGACACACAGGACTATTTACAGAAAGGTTACAGAGCAAACAGGTTATGTTGGGGCTGGAAATTCCCCCGGCTACTTGTTGAGATAGATGGGGGGAGCAAATAAACACGTGTTGCATAATGCATGTTTGTGCGGGAGTGAAGTTAATACTTCCAGGCTAGGATGTCAAAATACTATGTGCCAATAAGGGCTGGATATTTTCAGCTCTGGCATTCTTCCACTCGGTCACTCGGTAGCCTACCTCTAATGTGAAATGAAGCCGCAAACCGGTTGTGTGTCAACAGAGTGTCAACAAGCACAGCGGCCCGCACTGACCCCGCATGGCATCCTGTTTCATTCACCACACTGACCGACTGGCCCCTCTTACCTAATTTCACCCCTACAACTGTCCTGTGAAACAACTTAAGATCTTTATATAGTCAATCTGCATTGACCCGTGTCTGCTTCTTATTCCAGGACAACAAACTGGTCCTGAGCGTGTCCTAGACCCCGTAGGTGTCTCTGGTCCCAGCCTTGATGGAGAGACGAGGACCAGAGGGCGATCATTCGGAGCCGTGACGTTTCCCCGGTGATGATTTGCAGCCTGACAAGTCAGCTGCAGGCAGCCGTGATGAGACAGGAAGTTAGGTGATGTGGCCTTCAAAATAAAATAAAGAAAAGAAGTGATAGACTAGAATGCCTTAATTGTTAATGCACATTGTACACCGAAATTTGCTGTGCAGCCCTCAAAACATTCTATGAAATGTACCATTTTTGGTTTACGTTCTTAATTTCATTTACATTTCACACATGCACCCCCTGCCACATGTCTATATATACCGTCTATGACACGTACTGTATGTGCACCTGCCATACAACCTATGACAATAAAAAAGAATGTAAAAAGTGACACATTAGGAGCTATTAGTACATTGTGCCAAATGCTATTGCACCTAATGCATGTTATACACATATTGCACATTTCCTCACTTATTCATATATGGTAAATATTTGTAATTGTGTGGCGTATTGTGATGTTGGGGGTGGTGGTAATTGGGAGAGGGGGCATTGTTTTGTGTAATTCAGGTCAGCAATGGCTCTGGGGCTAAAAGCTGTTTTCGAGTCTGGAAGTGTGGGTCTTTACCGTCCTGCAGCACCTTCCAGGTGGGCTTTGCAGTGCAGCAGGAGCTGTATCCCAATGTTGTGCTTGTACAAGAGCTGTAGCTACCATTCAAGGTAATTAGGGCCCGAGCACCCCCAACGTCGGCCAGCGAAGGCCCTGTTGTATCTGCTATGATTCTTATCTGTTGAACTGATTTAGCATTTTACATTTATCATATTTATATAGAGCTACATAATGCATGTTTAAGTGTGTGTTGCCTAGGCCGTCCATTTTGCAGCGTTACACCATGAAACAGGAAGTTGCTGTAACTTGATAATACATCATCGTCCAATCTGCCACAAACTTCACATGCGTATTAAGAGTCCAGGCCTGAGGACATTTACATGGACTGTTTATGGTGTGGCTTACAAGTGCTATTCAGCAACATGACGTGTAATTAGTGTGTGCTCTCTAGCGCCACATAGCAGACACAGGAATTGGTGCTAAATTTGAAATATGGTATTTTCAGTGCCATGCACTCAACTAAGGTAATTACGTCTATGTCCTGTGTGCAGTGTCCAATGGTCACAGACATGCATGGCTGCATTGCATGGCATCTTGCCAGCTTCCCTGACATGCGAGAGGGTGCGAGGGTCCAATCAATGCTGCTTGCAGCTTTGATTTCATTTTGTAATTTAACTTGGAATTACAGGGAATTTATTCTTCCAGTATGTAGGTCATTCACTCAAAAAATGAACTACATACTCTATTACTTGCATTCAAAAGGCTTCTTCAGTAAAAGTGCATAAGGATAATAGCTGATAAAGTATTCCCAGTCATTATGCAGAAAGAATGGATTCTGTGTTAAATTATTATATTACTGGATGATTATTACTGATACAGTATTGTGTCAAGAACATTTAAATGTTGCAGCTGGTCCAGGTGGAGCTATTGTGAACTATTTTATATCATGTTATATATGTGTAAGTGTTAAATAGTTGAATGTATACTCAAGGGATTGGATTTCAACAAAGTCATACATACATGTTTTGTATGTATAAAATACCATAAAATGGGGGTACTCAAGTTAAGAATGTTAAAATTGAGTAAATGTACTAAGTTACTTTTCACCGTAGCATTGTACAGTGTAAAACACACACATTGTGGTTATTTTATAGGCTGATTAAAGAACAACATTGTCAACATTAAAGAAATAAAAATGAAAGAAAATATTTAGTGTTTTACCCACCAGCATTTGATTCAACACATATTTTTAAAAAAATGTTGGAGCCTGAAGGGGGAGGGCTGTTTTACTGTGGACTGACATTCTTGACCTCAGTTGCCCTCATGGGTCAGCGTCTTAAAGCACTAGGTCACCAGGATTCTTGGCCTTTGTATTTCTAAAATCTTCTGTACCGGTCTGTTTCTAACTGCAAAAATCTGTTGAAATGTCAAAAAATAAAATAAGAATTGCAGTAGCAAAATACAGTCTTATTTGCAACATCTCAATATCCTTCAGTCAGACACAAGTTGGAGTTATGTCACTCTTGCTTCCCCCTCCCCCCACTTGCTCAACATGGCTTGAACACCAAAGAACCACTCCCACATTTTTGGTTGACTTGCAGACAAAAAGTGTGTTCTCCAAATGTGTCTCTAAACACCTCCATTCCCTGCAGTGACAATCCTAACAGAAGAAATGTAGTCGACAAACTGATTTTTTTTTTCTTCATCCAAGTATAACTTGGTATCCAAAAGAAGGTAAGCAAAGCAACATATTAAAAATAATGCCTGAGATTTAAAAACTTGAAAGGAAGCATGTATGTTGAGGCAGACAACCTCCATCAAAAAAAGAAATTCCTCTAGACTACAGGATAATAATATAATGCATCTTAATCCATTTGTATGTGTACTCAGAGGCGCTGTGATTTTTGTTTTAACAAATTGTTACCTTAAGAATTTGTGAAATTGTAAATATAGTAACAGCCACCTCGTGAGCTTACCTATATTTTTTGCAAAAATAACCTCTACCAAGATGAAGGGCACCAAATGTTTAGCTTCTTTTCATTTTTTTTAACACTTGAAACAATTAGAGCTACATGACATGATAGTGTAACAATAATATCATTGACTTACTCTTTTGAGTCTAAAATGGATAATCTGACTATATCAAGTTCCCATAAAACAAATGCATTTTTTAAATAGCTTTAATTCTTAAGTTTGGTTGCAACATAATTATTTATTAACTGAACATCTCAGTTAATATGCTTCTTTTTTTTCTTGCTATTCTTAACAATAACACTAATGAATACTTCAACACGTGGTTCTCAAGACGGGTTTTATTTTGAAACTTCTAAACGGAAGTGTTGTTTTCCCCCTGCTGGTTTGATTGTATTGGCTGGCTGATGGTTTGCTTACTTGGAGCAGGACTGAGTTTGGAGCGGGTTCTGTGAAATGTGTAACCATGATGTTGCCTGGGTAATCAGCGGAGGACGTTAGGAGACAGAGGTAAGGACAACCGGGACAGCGGACACTTTTATTCTCTCTGCCGATTATTCTCCGATGAACTACTTTCCACACTCATTCACCAATTCCAACAATTAATATGTGAAATGTCAGTTTTGTGGCGGGGTTTTACAAGATAAGTGGAAATCGAGCCCAAGTTTGGCCGCAGACGGATTTCGGATTTTACAAAACTTGATCAGGGTCAGACTGTATCGCGGACACATCATTGGACTATTTTGGATAAATTGGGGGTCTTTTATTTGTCGGACAGCGTGCGTTCCCTCAAACACCGTGCAGTCAGTAAATATAAGCGCGTGGACAGGGTTAATTTGTCGCAATGTGTTTGGATAATAAAGGGGGGATTGTGCGTGTGCACCTGATGCGCTCTGATGTTGCGGGTAGTTGAGGATGCAGCCTGTCAGCATCACTAACAACCATCATACACACTCTGGGATTTAAATGTGAAAATACATATTACCAGTGTGAAGCTTGTGCTTCATTTTCATGCTTTTATTAAATTGATAGTTTTATAACTTAGGCTATTTTTTTTTTTTTTTTTAACAGAGCGGCTAAATTGTCTTTAACACACCTAATCGTGTACGCGCGCAGCGTAAATGAACTGATCAGCCATGCAAGGCGTTTGTTGAGAGCGACCCTACCTGTTGAGGGCACGGGTGTGTGCGTGCGCGTGCGTGTGTATATGTGTGTGTGTGTGTGTGTGTGGGGAGCTTGATAAATTGAACCGTCACCTCTCAGTATGCAGACGTTATTACAGCGACGTGCTCGCTCTCAACGAGACCTCAGACTAATCACCTGCAATGGAAACTGTTGCTTTGTGCTTATCGACCTGTTGTCTGCTAACGGTTATTAATTACAATAAAAAAAAATAAAAAAAACATGTAGGGTATATAAGATCAAGCAGGGTTTTAATTTCACTGAATGTATAGAATTGGATATGTTTTGATTTATGTTATTTAAAAATATATATATATTCCAAACCGATATTCATGGATGAAAGTGTACACTGGAGCTTAATTAACCATCTTTTTACATCACAATGTAAGCCAGACACGCACTAATGATACTCTACCCCCTCCCCTTTCCTTCCCTCCCCCCCTACACAAATCACAGACACTACAACCAGCTGAAGGCAAGTGAAGCAGGCGGGACAGCCACACCTCATGCGTGGGCTCGGCAAAGGTCCGAGTTGATACGGGTCTGACAAACATGGGGGTGCTCCAGCTCCACAATCCCACTCACCCCGGCACACTTCTGCAGCGGGCCAATCAGATGCGTCTGACCGGCACCTTGTGTGATGTCATCATCACGGTGGACGGACAGGAGTTCCCGGCACACCGCACCGTCCTGGCCTGCACCAGCAAAATGTTCGAGATCTTGTTCCACCGCAGCAGCTTACGCTACGCCCTGGACTTCCTGTCCCCCAAGACCTTCCAGCAGATCCTGGAGTACGCCTACACCGCCTCGCTCCAGGCCACAGCAGAGGACCTGGATGACC
The DNA here is from genome assembly GCA_013375575.1 of Percina caprodes. Taxonomy (NCBI): domain Eukaryota; kingdom Metazoa; phylum Chordata; class Actinopteri; order Perciformes; family Percidae; genus Percina; species Percina caprodes. Next base: position 2,889,411 of record JABXJD010000046.1, read on the forward strand.
TGTTGTACGCCGCTGAGATCCTGGAGATAGAGTACCTGGAGGAGCAGTGCCTGAAGGTGCTGGAGACCATCCAGGCGGAGGAGACGGAGGAGGTGGCGGTGAGGACTCACAGCTCCGGAGACCACAGTGACCACAGCCGGGCCAGGCACTGGAGGCACATGTTGATGTCCAAAAAGCATTCCATACAGGATGGACCCAACCGCATCACTCCCACTGCTCTGCACCACCTGGCGCTGTACCACATGAGGGAAGGGAGCTCTCCTGGCCTGGAGCCCGACGCGGCTCCTGATCTGTGCCCCAAGCTGGACACGGATGTCGACATGGAGAGTGCCCAGCAGCCTCAGCGCCGTAGTGCAGAATTATCCCAAGCCTCATCCCTGGATCCTGGCAGAAGTATAAAATCCGAGAGCATGCAGGTTGATGATGCCAACGGCTGCGAGGGCAGGTCCTCCAGCACCGGGAGGGAAGCTGCGTGTCCGACCAGCCCAGAGACGAGGGCCCAGGGACGCCCCTGAGAGGCAGCGTGATCACCAGCGCTCGAGAGCTGCACTCAAGCCCCGAAGACGGAGGACAAGTGGTTGGTAACACTCTGGACTGTTTTCCCGGGATCTCTGAGAAACATCTGGCCTCCATATACTCTGTGCCCTCCAACCACACAGGGGAGGGGATGCTGCCAGTGTCCGTTTCAGTGGCCCCGTCCCTGGGCGTGCCACTGGACCCGAGGGCCTACAGCGGCCTCCTGCACCAGGGCTTGCTGCACAGGGAGCTCCTCAGCAGGCTGGGCCAGTTTGCAGCAGGGATGAGGCACGAGGGCCAGGCTCATGGCCAGCAGTGTTGTGGGGAGTGTGGGCTTCAGCTGCACAGCAGGCAGGCCATGGAGCAGCACAGGTAACACGCACATCCATCAACACCACCTTTTTTTCCACACCGTCCTGCAGCATTACATTATATTCTAAATCTATTTTAGTATCTTGAATGAAATGAAACAAAGTGACATTTTGTAACCCTTCTTTTTTGTAATTCTGATAATCACTTGTAACATCCAAAAGAAAAGAAGGCGTAGTTTTAGTCCCAGTGACACTCACTGCTCAAAATCTTTACTGACAAACGTGTTGCGGCTAATAAAAGATCTGAGGGATGTGCAGGTGCATTTGTGCTTGTGCGGTATGATGAAGTCATAGTCCTAATCAGTCAGTTATAGGTTATTATTTTTAAATGTTATAGTCATAGTTAATATTTTATCATGATCTACTGCACTGTTCACTTTTTCACTTTTTCACATCATCATTACACCCAGTCTACCATAGTATCTCACCTTATCATAGTCATAGCATTTCTGGGAGTGATGTTTATTTTTATTCTTATGTATGTGTGACATATGTGTGTATATGTGTTTGTTGTGTTATGGTTGTCTTGCTACTGGATGCCTAAAATTTCCTTTGGGATGAATAAAGTATCTATCTATCTATCTATCTATCTATCTATCTATCTATCTATCTATCTATCTATCTATCTATCTATCTATCTATCTATGAAGTAGTTGATTATGGTGTTAGGAAAAGCACTGGTTAGTGTCTTTTGACTTGTTTCTTTTGTTTTTTTTCTCCATCATGTTAAAATACTATGAGAGTTAAAAGCTGGAAGGAGCAACAGCGAATATGTTAATTTATTCTCAGGGACACCTGCACTCATGTTTTAACACTTATACGTCTGGGGGAAGTTTTCTATCAGGACTTTGTGAGGTATTTGACACAAAGAGGCCTTGGTGTCGCACAACGCTGTTATTTACAAAGCCTTATTTTGTAAATTCTGTTCCGATTATTTGTGCAAAAGTGTGCCTCACACAACAGGCTGTCTCCCAGGCTATTTGTTATGCATTCCTTTGCATCAGTAGAGAGGAGCCTCTCAGCAGGGACCAGACTGGACGCTGCAGCTAGATGATGGATAACTTCTGCTTCACAACCTGCTCTGTTGTTTTTTGTTCATTCCTCCTATATTAACCAGCTTGTCAATTTTAGATTGCGTCATTGTACACAAAAAGTTACCGACTAGCTCAATGACATCTCTCATTAACTTGATTGCAGATGTTGATAATTGTGCGTGCTTGGCAGTGTTTGACTCATCACTAATCATTAGAAACAAGACAATGTGTTGGCCAGCAGTCCTAATATGCAGTTAGCTCAGGATTAGGATCACAGCCATTCCCTGTCCGAGCCCGTGGCTGACATTTCAGCCTTGTGTAGCTCCAGAGTTGTGTTGAAAACCGCCCGGTGAAACAGAGCATCCTGTGGGATATTTAGTGATGCGCATTGCTTACTCATGGAGACAGGCGGATGTCCGCAGGTTGAAGGAGTTGCATTGGTGGCACTGCTTAAGGATGTAATGAAGTTCCCGTAGGTCTGTAACCAGGTCACTGAGCATACACCTGGTCTGCAGATTGACATTTTGTAGTTTTGTTGTTAAAGAAGTTTCTTCTGCCACTCTATACCACTGAAATGAAACAGTTTGGGTCACAATTTCTTTTTTTAAGCAGTCCAAGGAGAATAATGGAACAGGAAATAAAGAAATTGTGTTCCTAAATTCAAATAAACATTATTTCTTTTAAAGTTGATGCCTTCATAACAAAATCACTACAAAATTAAACTACATAATTTCATGTCATCTTTAAAGGTTACTGAAACCTCTTTTTATAAAACTAATTATAGTAATATTTTGGTTGTTTTCAGTATTCTTAAATTAATGATCTTAGAATGAATAATTGCATCCTTTTTGGGAATCATTTTTTTATTGCCTTTTATTTATTTTTGGGGTTGTTTTATGTCTTTATTATAGTGGAGAGGAGATAGGAAATAAGAGGAGTGAGATGGGGAATGAAATGCAACAAACGTGCCCAGCTGGACTCAAACTGAGAACGTTGTGGTTACATGGTCGGCCCCCCAGACCACCGGGATGCTCCATATGTTTGCCTTTTATTTAATTATTAACAGGGGAGAGGAGAAAATGAATATATAGCCTACATCAATCCTCAGACTGCTGGGCCATCACGATACCCAAAATAAAAGTCTTACGTAAACGCTCAAGTAAATTATCATCTTTCAGTCAAATCTTCAAACTACAGTAAAAAGCCAAAAACCCATCAGTGCTCCAGAGCAAAATTATTCTTTTTCAAAATATGGAAATGTTTATTCCATGCATGCTAAGTTACATCTCATAGCTCATTTATGTAGAACACAGAGTGTGTTTATTGGTTGAGTTCTTTTTAGGCGGTAAGCAGGGTGATATAAGGATAACAGTACAGATGACTTGCATGCTTTTATGTGTGTAATATGATATGATAGGTTTTGCTGCTGGCGCAACTTAGGCGCATCATCGTCTTTTCTCCTTTTCATTGCAGTTACAGGAGAAGTGTGTGTGTGTGTGTGTGCATGTTAAGCTAGGAGTGTGAGTATGTGTGCATGCACTTAATGTGTGTGTGTTCTTCTGTGTGTGCCCAGTGTCTTGCAGTGCTGGCGGGTGGAGGCACGCGTATGTCTGCACTCTGAAATTAGCCAGATATCCTATTGTCTGTGTTCTTTTAGCATTCATGCGTTGTGATTCACAACTGCAAGGGCCTCTTACACTAATGATGCTGCATTCAGCGAGGGATTCTTGCCTGAATTAAAACATGCTCCTCTTGTTAGGAGGACAATGATGCTTCTGGGTTTAGGAGATCTTACAAGAAAAAAAAAGGCACAGAACTGAGATACTTTTATTATTACAAGTGCGTACTCACTCTGTTCTCGGATCTGTTTAACGCGCTCACATTTGTGTTTGTCTTTCCACAGGAGGCTGCATAACGAGGAGAAAGGCCACGGCTGTGAATACTGTGGCAAACACTTCCAGGACAGCATGCGGCTAAGGATGCACATGCTGTCTCACACAGGTACTTAGGAACTCTCACACTCACATCTCAGAGTATTCAGTACTTACACAGCCTCTTGATAGTGCGGCCTTTCAAATGCACCTGTTCATACTACTATACCCCCCTCCTCCTCCCTCCTCCTCCTACCAGTTAGTGCTGCTCCGAATACTTGGATCATGCTTAGGACTATGTACCTCTCCCTCCCTCTCCTCTCTGTTGCTCTCTAGTCTCTCTCTCTCTTTCTCTCTCTCTCTCCATTTGAATCGTTTCTGTGTTTTTTCGGAGACTCTGGCAGCACGCCAGCTCTGCCCCTTCTGAGTGATGACATCATCAGCTGCCGGCAGGCCTGGGTGTTCTGCCAGTGTTCCGAAGCGTGTGTGATGGCTCGCTCGCAGATGTGTGTCCAGGAACACACTGTACCCAAATGCAGACTTAATCAGACCTGACTGCTCTCCCAGCTACTTTATCCAAAATAGAGAAAGAGGAGCGGGGGGCGGGGGGCGAGGATCAGGGACTAAAAATGAAACTAAAACAGAAACAGAAACCTCAGTTGGAATATGTGTATAGACAAGGAAAGGTCCCTGTCCTCTCCGCCTGCTCTCTCTGAGGATTGTTCGGGAATGACATACTGCTGACAGATGAGAGAGAATCTGCTTCTTTTAACTTCACCTGAGTCGTCCCTTTATACCCTTGCTCTGCATAACCCTTAACCACACATATTGTCTCGCATTACTCGTAGACCTTAGACAACACACTTTGATTTTCAATTCGCAGTGACATCCACGACAGCAGCATCTTTAACCTAATTTGAATTTTTGCATAAACTCTCCCCATCCCAATGTGTCAACCCATAATACTACAAAAAAAGAGAGATGTGGATCTCATTTCTTTGTCACTGTGTATTTCGGTATAGCAGCCTTAGATCCCGCTGGTTGCTAAGGAGCGAGTGCTCCACTGCTCTAATGGGCTGATTTGGTATTCAGCTCGATGCTGGCTCTTATTTTGGTATGCCAGACAAAGTGTTTTGATGGAGGACGATTGCAGCCGCGTCTGGAGACAGTTTGATGGTTTATGGATGAGAGCACACTCTGTGCCTTTGACTGCACAAGACAATGCACTATGTTCTCTTCTTCCCTTATCACACAATCTCACACAACACACCACACCACACTGGACAGCGTCACACAACATCAGCATCTACAACACTGTTCTAGTGTTACTGCTATATAAGACTACTCTCCATCAAGTTTTATTTTGCTCCGTGTAATAAAACGCACCGTTCCAAAACAGTAACCAGTTTGTTTTCAAAAATTGTTGCTTTTAGAAATGAACAGATTGGGGCTTTTTTGTTATTTGTGCACACCACTGGGAACATGGGCACAGTGTCTGTGTATAGAGGCATCGTAAGAGTTGAAAGAGGACCACATTTAGGCTGTAGCGCTCAGAGTTCCCAAAGCTTGTGGGTGTTTTAATGAGTCATTTTAACTTCATTTAAAGCCAGCTGAGCAGAAAATAGATCAGTGAATGAGCCCTGGGCCAGTATGGATCTGCAACCGATTTACATCTCTGTGAGAGCCAACCCACATCCAAACAGCTGTGCGTGTGTGTGTGTGTGTGTGTGTGTGTGTGTGTGTGTCAGTCCTATGTGTCTGTCTGTACAGGTGTGAGGTTAGTGCAGAACAAGGATTGAACATTTCTGCAAGCAGTATGCATACTTGTGTCTTTCATGTCTTCATCAGAATAGACAAGGGCATTCCAAAGGTGAACTGGGAACTGTAGTTACAGTGCATGCGATGGGATTTGGGGTGTTGACTCTGAAGTGTTTTTTGATAAAGGGATGTGCCGCAGGCGGGAAGCGTCTGCTCTAGAGAGAACACCCAGTCCTTCTGTGGCCTCTCAGGCACACAGTCTGCTCACTTTTCAGACTGATAACAGGGCTCGGTAAATAAAACTCTTCAGCTCGGCTCTTTTTTGTCAAGAAGAAGGGCCGTTGCACCCTGTCTGGTGCTTTTGTTTATCCTGACTTGTGTTTTTACGGCGCTTTCCTCTGCTCCATTGTACTCTACACATTTGCTTCTTGTTGTAACACCTGAAAAGCACAAGCGTGTGACAAGTAGGGCTCTTTTGGTGACTTTTAAAATAGGGCGCCTTTGTTCCCGTCTTGTTGCTCTTTTTAAATGCCAAATTAACAGACTTACTCTAACAATTAAAAACACACATGTTTGTGTTTACTGTCTGATCATGATACCTTATTATAAATTTGATTTCATCTACAGCTCCTGCAGAGGCGCTGGTGTGTGATCAGTGCGGAGCAACATTTTCCTCAGAGGATGCTCTGGAAGCCCACAGGCAAACACACACAGGTACTTCACACACACACACTCACACACACACACACACACACACACACACACACACACACACACACATATATACACATATACACACATACTGTACACACATTCTGTTTAACCGGGACAGCCTGCATTGAGCCATGGAGTAGGCCGTGACTCGTGATTGTGGGTCTAAACTGGCCTGTCATGCTGGCTAGGTTAAACTGTTCCTGTCATGATGCTCCATAATGTATCACCATGAAGGTGGGAGGCCCTCTCACATATCACCCACTAATATCTCTTGGCATCCAAACCTGCTGCATGCCACTTTACCACAGCGCCAGCATCACAGTTTCACAGACATACTATCCTCACCTCCTGCCTGAGAGTGCTGTGGAATTATTTACCTCACACAACAAGATGAACACCGTCTGTTTCTCAATCATCTCTACTGTAGAAAATGTTTGCACAACGCTTATTTTGTTCAGTCAGTGTCTGGCATTAACAGTTGGCATCAGAATAAATCCAATTTAGTTTTTTTTCTGAAAAGTTTTTTGGCCGAGTGGCTGCACAAACCTGGATGGTGTCTTGTGATGTACTGTCTGAGCTCTTAGTGTTTGGAACAACCAGCCTGAGGAGCGGAAGTCGCTTTCATCTTTTTAATCAATTCATTAAACCCACATTAACAGACTTCTGTATTATTAGTAGCAAGCTGTAACAGTGTGCTTTACAGTATAAGAAGAAGAAAAGGGAAACAAGAAGATAAGACAATATAGAAAACAAGAAAAAAATTGATATTAGGGTTATAAAGGCTTTATAAGTTGTCAGTAATGACCTTATTGATGGTTAATAGGTAATTCATTAATACTTTCTCTATCAACTTAACCTTTATTATCAGTGAGGGCCAGTTGAAACATAAAACACACAGTTTTTAACCTAAGATGATAAACCATAATAATACAATTTTAAACTCTCACCACACAAGCTAACATAAAACCATTTATATCAAAAATAAAAATACATATATATAGGCGTATATTCTCTTTTTTGTATTTTTAGCTCTTTGATTAATCAGGAATAAAACCTCCTGGGACTCGACACATCTCTCAAGAATCTGAACACATAAAACCTTTAATGACTTACTTACTTACTTATATTAGGCTTGTTGGTTTATTTTAAAGTAGCGCTGAAATGTTTAGTCTATTAATCGATCAGTCTAAATGACTTATTTTGATAATTAATTAATTGTATTAAGTATCTTTTCAAGCATAAAAGCTAAACATGTACTGCAACCAGCCTCTCTATGTCAATATTTGCTCATTTTCTTAAGCTTCTTTGTTAGTAAAATTAACATCTTTGGATTCTTGGACTGATGGGTTGGCAAAACAAGCATTTTGAAACCATCTGCATGGGCTGTGGGAAATGTCAATGGCCATTTTCTACTGTTTTACCACATTTCATATACAATAATATACCAAAAAAAAAAATACCAAAAGATTAAACTTTAGTTAATTAGTAACTATTTATTAACTAATTACTCAAGGAAATAACCAGTAGAATAAATAAAAATGAAAATAATGAATAGTTGCAGCCATTTGCTTTTTTTTAAGAGGACAACAATAACTTATGACCCAGTTTTTACACAGAATAATAATAATAATAATAATAATAAACACAAACATGGTCACTCAAATATGAAGCCACAACCTGGCGAGTTCTAAAGCATTGATAACTGTTGTATTGCCATTGTTAAAATCATTATTGGCAGTCTATGAAGCCTTAACAAGTACGCCGTGTAGTGAAGTGGCACTTTACTCTTGAATATTATCCCATTAGCTTGAAGTGAGAAAGACATGTTTGACTCAAAACTCTCCAACTGTGAAATACATGCTGTATTGCTGTCAGATGACACACACAGTGTACCTAACCGTGTCTGAATCCACACCTTTTCTGCTACTGTCAGAGAAAGGTGATAACCCTCTCAGGAGCATTGGCATGTAACTGTAACTCCAGGTGGCACACACAGTATGAATACTTAATGGATGTGGACATGGAGGGGTGTTAACGATGCCCAGAAGTTTCTACCCTTATCTCCCCAAGTTGTAAACATCCAGAGTTCGGTTTCAGCTTGGCAGTGTATCCAGAGCAGGGTACAGGAGGGCATTACTCCCTCATTTTGTCATGATCTTAGCTCTCTCTGCTGTGACGCATGACCCTTTTTACTGACTCTTATTGTAGCTCTCCCAGCCTCCAACCTGCATCAGCTACAGGTAATTTAATCATCTGTGTCGATGATGTGCTCCAAGCATGAACATTTGAACATTTGAATTAACATAACCTGGTTTTTATTTCTCCTAAAAACACAGGATATGTCGGTGTCGACCGGGCCGCCTTGCCTTTAATTTGCCATGTGGTATAACCAGTGAGCCAAATGAGTGTCCTCTGAGCAGATTAACACGTGTCAGGCCTCAGCAGCTGCAACGCTGCTGTCCACCTCCTCTGGAACAGAAATAATACTACTTTTGGGTGACCTTACTCTGAAGCAATTTGGCAACACTAGCTACAGTGAAAGTCTCTTTAGCTATTTTGATATGTCAGAGGTGAACAGCCATGGGTTGTTGAAGTTAGAGATCAAAGAGTGTGTGTGTGTGTGTGTGTGTGTGTGTGTGTGTGTGTGTGTGTGTGTGTGTGTGTGTGTGTGTGACTGTGGGAAGGAAAGGGGTATGTGAGGACTTCCTGAGGGCAAGAGGATTGCTGCTGGTGTTGAATGCCAGGACTGAGAGGGAAAACAACATCATGTGCTGCTGTTTACTCCTCGCCACAGCGCTGTCATAGCCTCCTCTGACCTACTTGTCAGTGCCCAAAATAAAAGAATGGATCTGTCTCTGAATTGCTCTCACAACAAAGGGGTTTGTTTCATCAGAGCAAGTCAAAGGCTCTGGGGCACCAAGCTCTCAATTTTGGAAAACCCAAGACTGTATCTTATCTCTACAGCACGCACAGAAATTGACTGTATGTGCTTCGAGCCATGCTGACAGAACATTTTGCCACCTTGCCTTTAAGGCAAAGGCCGTGAGAGTGCTCCTTTGTGTACTCACAGCAGCTGCACTGTTTCCGCACATTACAAGCTGCTTCATCAAGTGAATAATATTACCTTCTGTCCGAGCCCTAATTAAACAGTCCTGTAGTCCATTCAGATACAGCCCGGGCTTTATAACTCAGACAGTTTAGCTCGCCTAATTGTGTGTCCGTTATCATACTGCACCCTCCTGTTTATACCCAATTCATACAAGCCTTAAACTGAATTGAACAGTGCTCTGTTTGGCATTGTGCCCCCAGTATTTATTTTCCTTCACTGTCATGATACACAAAGCCCCGGGATGTCCTGTCATTTCATATATAGCAGATGAAGAAAATATTGTAAAAATTGTAGAAATGGAGGGGAATAAAACTGTGTGAGACCTCAATGAACCGACCCATGGAATGGTGGTTAAACACGAGCAACGTATCTCTTGTTGCATTAATTATTAAGTTGCTTGTTCCTCACTCGGGTAGATTAGCAGCCTGCCGATGAGCGGCCGGGGTTGTTTAAGGTACTGTAGTGTTTGTGTATGTGCTTCTCGAGCTGCCACAACTACGGGGAGCGATCTGCATGAACACATACAGTAGTGTGTCATGTGAGGTCGAGCACATAATGTAGCCGGCATAATGTGTGTATGTTTAACTGGATGATATCCGTGAGCCAGCAGACAGCGAGCACATGCACTGAACAGGGCCCTTAGGACATAGTTTATAGTGTCTTCACATTGCATTGTCTAGCTAGTGGACATGATCAGCCATGATCTAATATTGTAGATTGTGAAATCTGTGTGAAATGATTTGCCCTTTTTGATGGCAGCAGAAGATTTGTTTAGCATTGACTTCATTCACAATTTACTGAAACAAGTAACCTTAATAGATCAAATTCTGCAAGCCTTTATTAAAATAATGCCAGTCCAATTACATGTGTTGCTTTTATTTATGTATTTTAGCATATATAAAAGACAAATTATTCACAAATCAATCGATTTAATTGGTGTGCTCCGGACATTGAAGTTAAGATTAACACAGAAGAAATTATACAGATTTGCGGTCGTCACTGAATACAATCTCTTGTTCAATTTGCAGCGGGTTTACTCCCAGATTCTCAGGGTGGGAAAACTTTTGTTTGCCGCTTGAAAAGAAACAGGCTGCGCTTATTTGTGAATGAAGGGATTAGCTTGAACACTTCACCCCAACAAGGACCATGATCCTATCTGGTTGCCTAGACACATGGTTTTGTTTCTTAGGCAGCGTGAGAGCGTGGCTGGCTCCCACCTCGGTTGGACTGAATAAGTGGCAGATGTATGAAGTTAGACCATGTTAAATCACATGGGTATACTCATGGTCTTAGTGGAGATATGCTAAAATAGCATAGCAACCTCAAACCATCCTGAATTACCAAGCTAATTGTGCATTGGACAATCCGCTCATTAATAAAATGGACACAGTGAATGATTATATGTTCTGCCTCATAGAGATTTGCTTGAAAGTAAATCATTATTCCCACTGTTAAGGCTCCCCCCCCACTAAACACAATGCACAGTCATCTCTCAAGCCTTTGAGGAATACCATTGATTACATGGTATTTACCCCATTGAGGGCCAAGGGTCAGGGGTCATCCTGTGCCTTAAAACCCAAATCCCAAGCCCATTGTCTGGTTTAGGGTGAGAAAGCAGGGGGCAATGACAGCCAACTTTAGGGCTTATTCTCTCATAAAGAAGCTCCTCTGCACTTATTACCAAAGCTTACTGGAAAACTCTACAACTGCAAATCCTTTTTCTTTGAAAAGTTAACAGAGCGCAGCGAGGAGAAATGCCACCACTAACGCATACAAACACTTCCTCGCCACGGAAATGTTTTTGTTTACACTTCAAGATATTATTTGTTATTTTTATTTTCAGCGTCAGCTGTGCGGAATAAACCCGAAAACGGCTGTTGAGCAGTTGTCACCGTGTGACAACCTGAGATCAAGAGTGAGACTCTTGTGACAGAAAATTTGTCATATTTCTTTACTCAAGTTTCCGTATTGTTGGTGACAGAAGGATCAGGATATACATCTGTGAGAGTCTGCAAGTGTCTCAGGGAGTAACGGGTTTAACCTCCACAAAGAAAACTAGGATGTTGAATTTTCAGAGCAGACGGAACAGACTACTCAGGCTGTATTGAAACACATTTACAATACATGATAGTGAATAAAGAAAGAGCGGAGAGAGGATGATTAAAGTAGCTTTGAAGTATCTACAAGGTGGTTAATAATGTCATTCAGCTTGTTGAGGGCTCTGCTCAGCTCTGCCTGCAGCTAAAAGTATCCTGGACACATAGGAACAGAAAGCACCCCCCCTGCTGGCTGCAGCCAGTATTACAAGAGAAACTGGTTAAAGTGGATCAAGGCTTCCTCATCACAGGTCATGCAGAGACTGCATTTTAAAATGCCTTTAGCTATTTTTAGGTAGATCATTATCCAGTATCTACTGTTGCACAGTGCATAGTGAACTGGCATTAGTTAGGCATGACTCAAGCAGAAAGTGAAGCTGGTTGGGTGAAAGGATTTCCTGTATGGTCAGCGGCTAAAGGGGAGTGGGGAGGGCGCAGAGGCGTTGAGAATGGCGGGTCTTTTGTCTTCAACTAAAATATTGTGATCCGTGGGTGAGAAAGGACCTTGGTCATTAGGCGACAGCATAAAGACAGGGATTGTATGAGTTGCGTAAGGAGCCTATGACTAATGGGCTTGGTCAATGAGGGCCTGAACCATATTGTGGGCCCTTTGTGCAAAAGTCCACAGGCTAAAGCCTCTGAACAGGTGCAGTTCATTCCACCGGATCGCCTCCTTGCAGGATTGTTAAGATCAGGGAATGTCTTTCATCCGGTCTTCTTGCTGTTAATGATTAAGAATGATCAGTTCTATTAGTGCCGTTTTTTGGACGGGGGGGGGGAGTTTCAAAACTAGGTTAAAAAAGAAGCAACGTGATTTCAAAGAGTACGCTTTGTGGTTTTATGCCAAATTATATTTATCCGTGAAATGTGAAGTCTAACAGAGCGTCCTGCTTTGTTTGAGCACATTGTGATACTTAGATTAGACAACAATGCACAGTGAATGTTTCTGATTTATCCCCGAAGATGTGAATTTGCTTGATTTGTTTCTTTTTCTTTCCACTTTGAACAGGCTTGCCTGTTAACTTGATTGAACCAAAAGTGTCTGACACTCTTCCCTCTTAGTATGAGTGTGCTGTATCCCTTTCCCTGCGTTAATTCCAATTTAATTGCCAGTTGCCTCAAGGCACTTCAATAACAGTAACAAATGATTTGATTTAGTGGACCTCATCAGACTGCATTTTAAATGCGACACAGCAACCCCACTTGAATTCCAATGAAGTGCTGGCACAGTCCTCTGTTTACTAATGATCCTCCGCTGGAGATGTCTGATTGAATCTGAGTCAGGAGCAATGGGACCTGCTATCATTGTAAATGATCTGCAACCTGAGCAGACAGAGAAATAAGGACCTCATAATCTCACATTAAAGCCTCACTCTCCAGAACATGCACATTATGTCCAATGCAGCTGATAAATCAGTCTCTCGGTCTTAGCACATATATAAATTTGCATCGGTGTAAATGCCAGAATGGATTTGAGTGCTGGCGTACACAGACTGTAGATGAAGTGTTGACTGTATGACAGGCAATGGATCTTCTTCACATAGCCATTTTGACTTGAGCCAGCCTGCCAGCGACTCCCTATCTGTATTCCTCTCCACACTCCGTGCAACAGGAAAGCAGCCCCAAAGAGATGCCAGGTCACACACAGGATTAAACTGGATTGTGTTTTTTTTCCTGCAGTCCTGCCTTTAATGGCTTGATATCACTACTTAACATTCTGCACAGAGCGCATAGTGTAGGCATCATTTAGGGTGGAGCTACTATCAGCCGCTCTTTGAGCACGGAGACAGAGGACTTCACAGGCTGGAGCTGACTCCTGATGGGGAATGAAGAGAATAATTACACATCTAACACACCAGGAGGAAGCCATTGATTGTGTGATTGGCATGCTGTGCATTGTGTGGGAAATTCTTAAAGAAAACAATGACTTTCATGGTTTAAAATAGAACGCATAAAGACTCGCAGTTGAAAGTGCCTCTGGGCTTTTAGGGGAGTTAGTTTAGGTAGAGGCACTTGCTCTTTGAAAGAAGCTTTTCCCTCTGAGGACTCACACAAAGTTGAAGTGACCCAGTTTCCCCACTTAAGGCCCTGTCTGTGTATGGTACTGAAATAACTGCGTGTCTGTGTCTTGTGCGTTCTCCAGGGACTGACATGGCGGTGTTCTGTCTGCTGTGTGCAAAGCGCTTCCAGACCCAGAAGGCCCTGCAGCAGCACATGGAGGTCCATGCAGGCATGCACAGCTACATCTGCAGCCACTGTGAGCGCCCCTTCCCCAGCCACACTACCCTCAAAAGACACTTGCGCTCGCACACGGGTAAGAGACGGATCATTGGCCCCATCATCGCTGTCTACAGTGTATTTTCATAGACCGTATGCATGTGGTGTCAAATGCATGCACGTGTTGAAAAAGAGACAAAGACGGCTTGGTTTATTTGCGTATATAGGTTAATTTCCTTTAGGTTACTGGCTTTAGGGGTTTAGTCAATTTGCATGCATCCTCTCCCACCCTCCTTTTCACTTCTCTATAAGATGACTCACCTCTCTGATGACAGCACTGTACCGTTATGGCCGGTGCATATTTTGGGGAATTTCATCCTGTTTATATTTTGGGTTCTTAAACAGCCTTTAGGCTTCTGCAATTCACGGCTGTCAGTTCTAGTGTGGTTCACACAAAATGATAGAGGAAACCCAAATAAATATTGAAGGAAACGCAAATGGAAATGACTTGTCTGTGTGTTCTACTGAGGGTGAGTCTTAGTGCCGCAGGAGACGGAGAGATATTTACTGAAAGGATGTCCCCCTTTCTTCTTTTACCTTAAATAACACTCGCAGCTGTCAGGATGGCTTGATGTCTAGACAGGAGAAATACATAATTGATGTGAAGAGACAGAAGTGAAGGGAGTTTTGGCCATGGCAGCGTATCTTGTTTGTATGCCATTCTGCTTGGAAGTAACATTTTGTAAATGTCATCTGCTCCACAGTGGGGTGGGGGATTGGGGAGAATCGGCCTGTAATGAGGAGAACAGTGTATCCTCTGACTTGGCTGTTGCTGTGGACACTGAGATAATGAGGCACATAGGTCATTGGCGATGAGTCAAACCCTCAGCCTAGGAGAGAAATAGATTAACTACAGTATATAGAACAGAGCAGCACATGCCTGGAGGACTTTTATTAGCTATTAGCAGACAGCCAAGAGGAGTGTCCTCATGTCATAACATTAGCAACGTCTGAAAGCACATTATTTCCCTGCTTGATATGCATGTGCAGAAAGGGCTCTGTGACTATTTGACCTACGCAGCTACATATGCACCCATTCCATGTCGTGCCAAGGATAAAGTTAGCCTTTAATGCTTCTCACGCTAATGGGCTGTGTTGTTGTTGTGGCTGCTGTTGTGACACCACTGTGTTTTCAGGCGATCACCCGTTTGAGTGTGAATTCTGCGGGAGCTGTTTCAGAGACGACGGCACGCTGAGGGGCCATAAACGCATCCACACAGGAGAGAAGCCTTATGAGTGCAACGGCTGTGGGAAGAGGTTCAGCCTCAAACACCAGCTAGAAACACACTACCGTGTACATACAGGTGAGAGTTCAGGGACGAAGACGCGCTCACACATACAGGAGAGCAGGGTCTTCAGGGTATGTCAGTGCTGCTAATAGGGCTGGTTTTATACTATTATTCAATATCTTTCAAATTTAAGATTCAAGACAGGGCTAGTGTGTTGTGTGTTTTATTGTCAACAAATCCCATAAATAGGCAAAAAACAATGAATTGATCTTAGCGACAAGTATTGTTTGTGAAGCATTTTCCTACAAAACACATAAATAAGCCACACTGTTGCCCAGGGTGACATGGTGTCTTCATTATTATGAACACAGCCACCTGTAGTTTATTTTGACTCTATGCCATATACACACTGTCCTCCTGTAAAACCACTCACTAAATGGGTATCAATACGCAGCTGAAAATAGTCCCCCGCTAATTTACTTGTACAGTGCTACAGCTGTTGTAGAAAATCTTTTAATCTTTTAACAAAACCTTTTATTGTTAAATTATAGTTATATTTTTGTGACCTGTTTTTAAATTTTACGTCTTCTCTGAACAAATTGGCTTTGGTGTGCCACAGACAGAGTCAGACTAATGCATTTAAGGTTTTGGTCTTTTTGTGGGACTGTTTTAAAATCAGATAAAATATAGAATAATCTTTACAGCTCAAATAAGTGTGTCCTACATAAATATATTAATTGAGACTAAAATTGGGACTAAATATAAAAAATAATAAATTCTTACCACTAAATTATGATGGTTTGCAGCTTTTAAAGCTATTTAATGGAAGAGGAAACTTACAGAGTGCCTTTAAATGTAATTACTTTATATTAAAACACTATCCAGCCATTAAATTGCATCATTAAGATGCGCAACAGGTCTACATTTAATCTTTTATTTTATCTTTTAAATGCTACCTGATTCCTCGCTGAGGTCGTATTTGCGGTGTATGACGCGGACTGTGACGCCAATATCTAATCGGCAAACCGATATAGGTCTAATCCTAGATCACAAACACACACCACACACACACACACACCACACAATACCACATCAAGTACAGTGGACTGAAATAGAGGTGAGTCCCGTTTCACCTGGCAGGCCGTCTGGCTCCGGGTCTACAAGGTTAATGCTGTATTGTTGAATTTTTCAGGTGAGAAGCCATTTGAGTGTAAGCTGTGTCACCAACGGTCCAGAGACTACTCGGCTATGATCAAGCACCTGCGCACTCACAACGGAGCGTCTCCGTACCAGTGCACCATCTGCCAGGACTTCTGCCCGAGCCTGGCCGCCATGCAGAAGCACATGAAGGGCCACAAACCGGAGGATGTGCCGTCCGACTGGAGGATAGAAAAGACTTACCTGTACGTCTGTTACGTCTGAGCAGGACTTGGACCGCACGCACACACGCTGTCACTGTCCGGTGAAAACCTCGTAACTCCAGTGTTGCTGTTTTTCATGCTGAAAAATTACATGTCTCTCTATGTGTTTAAAAAAAAAGAAGAACATTTTTTGGATAAACTGAAAAATGCATTGTGGGAAGTTGTCATTCTGGGAGATGCAAGGTTTTTACCTGACAACAGACATGCAAGCACGAATACAAATGTGTGTACACACTAGGGCTGTGACTAATGATTAGTTTCATTATCAATTAGATTATTATTGATACAAATGTTTGATGATTATTATTTTTACTACTAAGTGATAAATCGTTTAGTCTGAAAAATGTCAGAAAAGTAGTCACATTTTGGTGACAAGGTGAAATCTCAAATAACTAGTTCTGTCCGCCCAACGTCCAGTCTAAAGAGATTCAGTTTACAATGACGTGAAGCGAAGAAAAGCAGCAAATTCGCACATGTTGAGAGGCAGGAAACTGAATATTTTTTGCATTTTCTTTCCCTGAAAAATGTCTGAAAATTGTTGACAATGAGTTACTGAGGACTTATTGTTTCGGCCCTAGTGCACACAAGAATACACAGACACACACACACTCTCCCTCCCTCACACACACACACACACACACTTTTGATAATAACTTTATGTCTAATGGATCTACTGTGGTTAAAATCTAAGCCACAATGGCTGCGACTGCTGACCTGTATGTGTAGCAGGAGCTTTTTGATTGATGAGTCATCTTCTATGATTGTGCAGTAGATGTTGAAAATAATTCCACGAAGGCTTGATTGGCTGAACATTGCAACATTTTCCCTCCTAAATTCCTGTGACATCTCACCTTTTTTATTTGCTGTTGTATTTTTTTTTTTTTTACATTTGGAGTTTTGCTGCATGTTTTCCTTGAATGGCTGCCATGTTTTGACCTCATAAGCTTGATCTCTTTAATTGCCTTGTCTTTCTTGCAGTGAGTGTTATTGTTTTAAGGTAGCTGGCTTACAATTTGAGTTCCTCTTGCAATGTAGTAGGTTTTGCTATTTATATGTTGTTTATTTGTTACCAAATATGTGCTGGTTCTCATCACACACTCGGTGTCTCTTGGGATGATTTCTAGTAGAGCGAGCTCTACCTCTCCTCACTTCTAAACCTACTGCAAATTGTTCAGTCATCAGTAGTTTGAATTATTTTAACAAATACAGTACATCAAAATTGAAATGGACAAGCAGTGTGTAAAAAAACAGCCTCAACATGGCTTTTATGTGTAATTTTTTTATCATTAACTATAAATGTCTTATAAAAATCACAGAATCTGAATTTTCTAGGAGAAAATTGAAGAAAACATGAAAAGTAGTTGTTGTTTTTTTTTTACAAAACCTGAAAAGAAAATTCTGACATTGAATCACTATGGGCAGGTTATTGTCAGTTGTAGTGTAGCTGTAATGTACAAACTGTCATGGTATGTTATTCCCTTATGTGAGCCTAACACAGGCCTTATAGATTTAAACATGTTGTATTTTTGTATTACAGTAATTTGCTATCTGTTTACATTTGGTATGATTTGAGAAACATCTTAATGTGTGTTTTATAAGTCTCTGATTTGATTAAGATCCCTTCCTTGTGCCTCTTTTATAAGTAGAGCATTGATGTGCTTGAGTACATGGGTCTGTGCTATTGGTAGTTGTTTCTGGGTGTTTGTTTATTGTTACTTAATTAAAGATAGACTGCCATGTAGATCCACTTTGTCTGAACATTGCAACTGGAAGCAACATACTGTGATAGTGGCTGATCTCTCTGAGACAAGCGAGACTTTTTTCATCACAATTGCTTGGAACTTGCATCAAATTGTTCCCTTCAAAGTGACAATGGACTGAGATCTTTGGATGAAAAGAGTGTGTATAGCAAATCTTGGCGTCTGTGGGCATTACCAATGCCTTCTTAAGTAGCCAACAACACTCAGTGCCATGAAAACACACATTCACTGTATCTATTCTACATGAACATGCACTATAAATGGATTTCCTTAGTGGACCAAAAGAAACGGAGCACTTTTGTTTGAAAAGGGTTTTTTCTTTGATCTTTCTATGTTGTAATAATGCAAATGTCCTTTTATTTGATGTGTCCTAGAAGGATGTGATTAGCATTGTTTAGATTATGTCAATGTCTGTCTACCTCAGGGCCAGATCAAAGCTCGAACCTGGTATCCAATCAGGGTTGTTCTTCTTGCCATGTGTGCAGTAAAATCCCTCTTCATTACAGCTTTGTAACACAGTGTGTGAAAGTGTTTTCTCAGTGTGGATTCAGGCACAACTCTGTATGCGTCAGTGTTCAGTGGCATGGTTAAAAAAAGAATAAAACAATTTACTATTTTATGCATCTTGTCTTATTTGCCCACCGTTTCTGCTGTCAATAATGAATCTCTGTATGGTAGTGGTTCCCGACCTTTTCAGATTAACTCACCCTTTCATCTGCAGCCACTGTCTTCCAAATGTGCTCTTTGTGAATGGATTTTCTACTGAACGCTATTTAGCACATTTCTTATATACAGTAATAGTTCAAACTGATACATTTTTATACAAATGAACAATTTTTAGATTGGTCTGGTTAACTTTGCATTTGTATCCACCACTTACTGTACACTTGGATTTTGCCAGTAGAAGAAAGCTGTTTATCAATTACTTTGAGTAAAAAATATGTATTTTAACGCTTTACAGCATATGTGCAGGAATACTAAAGTTAAACTTAATTCATTTTAGGACACTTTCTGTATATTTACATCGCCAATATCTATTCCAACAGTGTGTAAAATCAGTGATTTTTGAGACATTTTACACTTTTTTTTTTACGATTTCTTTCATATACTACAACTTTTTATGACATACTAGGACATACTAGGAATATTTTACATTTCAGTGACATACTGTACTAGATTTTTTTACATTACATTTTTATAACACTATACTATGACTATTAATATGACATTTCTAAGACATACTACAAATATGATTGTTTGGCATACTATGCTGTGATCATTTTATGACATACTATAATATAACTTATTTTTGAATTTTTATGACATAGGCTACTATGATTTTTTATGACATACTATACTAGGAAAAAATGACTTTGTAAAGAGGTTTGTGTCAGTTCAGATAGCTTAGAGTGATAAGAGAAAGGTTGGCTGACTTAAGGCTGAAAGTTTTCAGGTCCAATAAAGTGAAAGAGACAAATGATGAAAACGTGTGTGTCACATCAGATTGCTTAAGGTGATGAGAGCATGATTGGATGACAGAAGGTTCAGGGTTCAAATCCAGTGTGGTGCAATTAGTTTCAAGACCTACATTATAAGCATGAAAAGTACAACAAGATGAAGGGAAAACACTGTCTCCACATTTAGGAGTAGGCTTAAGACTTTCCTCTTTGATAGAGCTTACACTTAGTTACGCCGCTATAGGCCTAGACTGCTGGGGGACTTCCCATGATGCACTGAGCACCTCTAAAATTAAATTGAATTGAATATAATGAGGGAGTGAGGAATCGCAGCGTCCGCCTAACCCGGCCCACCTGCTTCTTGTCATAGTTGTCAGATTTATCATATAATCAATAATATAATAAAATGTCCCAGAAATGCTTGTTACTAACCTAGGAGTCATTCCCCGGAGTCCTTATGTTCTTTTTCGCCCAGCATGTTCCCTCGGATCAGGGAGGCTCCAAAATTATGGTAGCAGCTGTCGCCATGGTCCCGCTACACGTCCTGCGATGCCCTGCTACACCCTGCTACGTCCTGCTGTGCCTTGTAATGCCGCACAGTGCCCTGCTATGCCATGAACTACTACAAAGAAAACTACAAACTACTATTTTTTGTGGCTGTTATTGCCACTCTTCATTCTAACCCCAACCGGTCGTCAGACACCGCCCACCAAGAGCCTGGTCTGTCCCAGGTTTCTTCCTAAAAGGAAGTTTTTCCTCGCCACTGTCGCACTGTTGCTTGCTCTGGAGGGAACTACTAGAACTGTTGGGTCCTTGTAAATTATGGAGTGTGGTCTAGACCTACTCTATCTGTAAAGTGTCTCAAGATAACTCTTGTTATGAATTGATACTATAAATAAAATTGAATCTTTTTTACCACTATTTTTGACATCCTATGCTATGACTCTTTTCAACATGCTATACTTTTTATCACTTTTTTGACATACTATAATAGGATTATAGTATGGAAGGTAGGATAGCTTAGTGTGATAAGATTAGGATCAGAAGACAGAAGGTTTCAATTTTTGAGGGTTAGGTTTGGGTTCAAAAGCAACGCCCCGGATGGCGCTGTGAGGGGCACAGGCACAAGAGGACCACTAGTGGTAATAAAACACTTACAAACCTCCTTAAAAAAACGGGTTTGGCTATATAAAATTTGAAAAATTAACCTTTTTTTCCAACATGCTGTACTAAGACTCTTTTTGACAAACTATATTATTACGTTTTTATAAATTTTTTCAACATACTATGACTTTTTACCACTTTATTCGACATGCTATACTATGACAATTTTATCACTTTATACGGCATGCTAAACTATGACTCTTTATCACTTTTTCGACATGCTATACTATGACTCTTTTCAACATGCCACACAATGACTTATTTAACACAATATGACTTTTTTACCACTTAATTTGACATGCTATACTGTGACTCTTCTTGACATGCTATACTATGATTTCTTCATCACTTTTTCCAACATGCTATACTATGACTTTTTACCACTTTATTTGACATAGCCTACTATAATATGATTTGTATCACTTTTTTCGACATGCTATACTAAGGATTTTTTACCACTTTATTCAACATACTATTCTATGATTTTAAAATCACTTTTTTGACATACTATTCTATGATTTTAAAATCACTTTTTTGACATACTATTCTATGATTTTAAAATCACTTTTTTGACATACTATATATACTATGACTATTTTACCACTTTATTCAACATGCTATAGTGTGACTCTTTTATCACTTTTTTGACATGCTATACTATGACGTTTTTATCAATTTTTTCAACATACTATACTGTGACTCTTTTCAACATGCTATACTATAAGTTATCACTTTTTTTTCAACATACTGTGCGATGATTTTTTATCATTTTTTTTAACATGCTATACATGACTATTTTATCACTTTTTGACTTATTGTACTCTTTTATCACTTTTGTTGACATGCTATACTATGACTCTTTTCAACTTACTATATAATGACGTTTTTATCACTTTTTGACATACTATATACTATGACAGTTTTCAACACTATAAAGTTTTAATCACTTTTTCGACATACTATACTATGATGTTTTTATGACTTTTTTGACTTTTTAATAATTTTTTACGACATGCTCTATTATGACTTTTTGACCACTTTATTCAACATGCTATACTATGACTCTTTTCAACATGCTATACTGTGACTTTTTTGAGACTTTATTTGACATGCTATACTATGATTTGTATCACTTTTTTCGACATGCTATACTGTGACTCTTTTATCACTTTTTTGACATACTATTCTATGATTTTATAATCACTTTTTTTGACATACTATATATACTATGACTATTTTACCACTTTATTCAACATGCTATAGTATGACTCCTTTATCACTTTTTCGACATACTATACTATGATGTTTTTATCAATTTTTTCGACATGCTATACTGTGACTCTTTTCGACATGCTATACCATAACTTATCACTTTTTTTTCAACATACTGTGCGATGATTTCTTTATCATTTAACATGCTATACATGACACTTTTATCACTTTTTTGACTCACTATACTATGACTTTATTTGACAAGATATATTATGTCTCTTTTATCCCTTTTGTAGACATGCTATACTATGACTCTTTTATCACTTTTTTCGATATGCTATACTATGACTCTTTTATCACTTTTTTCGATATGCTATACTATGACTCTTTTATCACTTTTTTCGACACATGCTATACTATGATTTTTATTACTTTTTTCAACATGCTATACTATGACTCTAGTCGACATTCTATACTATGACATTTTTATCATTTTTTTGACAGACTATACTATGACAGTTTTCAACATACTATAATATGACTTTTTAATCACTTTTTACGACATGTATACCATGACTTTTTACCAATTTATTCGATATACTCTGCAATTACTCTTTTATATCTTTTTTAAGCATGCTATACTGTGACTAACACTTTTTTGACTTACTATAATATGACTTTTTTACAACTTTATTAGCCATGCTAAACTATGCCTCTTTTATGCCACTCTTTTTGACATGCCACACTATGACTTATTTAACACAATTTTCGACATGCTATAGTATGACTCTTTTAACACTCTTTTTGTCATGCTATACTGTGGACTCTTCTTGACATGCTATACTATGATTTCTTTATCACTTTTTCCAACATGGTATACTATGACTTCTTACCACTTTATTTGACATGCTATACTATGACTCTTTCAACATGCTATACCATGACTTATCACTTTTTTAACATACTGTGAGATGATTTCTTTATAATTTTTTTCAACATGCTATACATGACTCTTTTATCACTTTTTTGACTTACTATACTATGACTTTATTTGACAAGATATACTATGACTCTTTTATCACTTTTGTTGACATGCTATACTATGACTCTTTTCAACATAATATATTATGACTTTTTCACCACTTTATTCAACATGCTATACAATGACTCTTTTTTTAGACATGCTATACTTTGATGTTTTTATAACTTTTTTTGACATGGTATACTATAACTTTTTACCAATTGATTCAACATACTCTGCAATGACTCTTTTATATCTTTTTTCAACATACTATACCGTGACTTTTTATAACTTTATTTGACATGCCACACTATGACTCTTTTAACACCCTTTAACACTATACTATGAATTATTTAACACTTTTTTCAACATGCTATACTATGACTTTTTTACCACTTTAGTCGACATGCTACACTGTGACTCTACTTGACATGCTGTACTATGACTTATTCATCACTTATTCTGACATACTATACTGTGACTCTTATTGACATAATATACTATGATGTTTTTATCACTTTTTTCCACATGTTATACTGTGACTTTTTCCGACATGCTATACTATGGTTTCTTTACCATTTTATTCAACATGCTATACATGACTCTTTTATCTCTTTTTTCAACATACTATACTATGTCTTTTTTTATCACTTATTTGACATGTTATACTATGACTCTTTTATAACTTTTTTTGACATCCTATACTTATTGACATACTATACTATGACTTTTTTACCACTTTATTCGTACACTGTACTATTACTCTTTTATCACTTTTTTCACTACAATACTATGATTTTTATCATTTTTTCGACATGCCACACTATGACTTATTTAACACAATTTTCGACATACTATAGTATGATTTTATGCAGCACTTTTTTCAACATACAATACTATGGAGTTTCAATCACTCTTTTTGACATACCATACTATGACGTTTGTATCACTTTTTTCGACATGCTATGACTTTTTACCACTTTATATGTGCACATTATATGCTATGACTCTTTGTACGAAATACTATACAATGACTTTTTTATTATTTCATTGACTTATTATACTAAGACCTTTTAACCACTTTAACACTTCTATCACTTTTTTCAACATACTTTACTATCACATTTTTATCACTTTTTTGACATGCTATATATGCTATGACTCTCATTAGCATTCAATATTATGACTTTTTTTTACCATTTTATTCAACATACTATACTATGACTCTTTTATCAATTTTCTCAACATACTATACTATGATTTCTTTATCACTTTTTTCAACCTACTATACTATGACTCTTTTATCACGTTATTTGACACACTATACTATGACTTATTCCCACTTTATTCGTCACACTGTACTTTTTTATTACTTTTTTCCCCTACAATACTCTGATTTTTTTTAATAATTTTTTTTGACATGCTATACTATGACTCTTTTCAACATACTATACTATGACGTTTTTATCACTTTGTTGACATACTATACTATGATTTTTCACCACTTTATTCAACATGCAATACTATGATATTTTACCACTTTTTTTGACATGCTATACTATGACTTCATCATTTTTTTGTCTCACTATACTATGACTTTTGAGCACTTTATTCGACATGCTATACTATGACTGTATTATCTCTTTTTTCGACATACTATTCTGTGACTTTTTATCACTTTTTTGACTTACTATACTATTACTTTTTTCAACTTTATACTATAACATGCCATATTATGACGTTTTTATCACTTTTCACGACATGCTCTATTATGACTTTTTGACCACTTTATTCAACATGCTATACTATGACTCTTTTCGACATACTATACTATGATGTTTTTATAACTTTTTTTGACATGTATACTATGGCTTTTTACCAATTTATTCGACATACTCTGCAATGACTCTTTTATATATTTTTTCAACATACTATACTCTGACTTTTTATGACTTTTTTCAGGTTCAACATGCTATACTATGACTTTTTTATCACTCTTTTCAACATGCCACACTATGACTCATTTAACACAATTTTCGACATACCATAGTATGATTTTTTTTAATCACTTTTTCAACATCCAATACTATGACTCTTTTAACACTCTTTAACACTCTAAACTATGAATTATTAAAATTAACACTTTTTTCGACATGCTATACTGTGACTTAGTCATCACTTATTCTGACATACTATACTATGATTTCTTTATCACTTTTTTCAACATGCTATACTATGACTCTTTTATCACTTCTTTTGACATGCTATATGCTTTTCTCACTTTTTTGATGTACTACTCTACAATGTTTTAATCATTTTTTGACTTACTGTACTATACTATGACTTTTATATGACTTAATTCGACATTATACTATGACTCTTTTATCACTTTTTTGACATGCTATTCTATGACTCTTTTATTACTTTATTGACTTACTATACTGTCTTTTTAGTACTTTATTTGACATGCTATACTATGATTCTTTTCAACATACTGTACTATGACTTTTTTACCACTTTATTCGACATACTATACTATGACTTTTTTATAATTTTTAACATGCTATACTATGACTCTTTACAACTTTATTTAAAATGCTATACTATGACTCTTTACCACCTTATTTAATATGCTATACTATGACTTTTTATCACTTTATTTAATATGCTATACTATGACTCTTTACCACCTTATTTAATATGCTATACTATGACTTTTTATCACTTTTTGTCACAAACTATACTATGATTTTAATCTCTTT
The DNA here is from genome assembly GCA_013375575.1 of Percina caprodes. Lineage (NCBI taxonomy): Eukaryota > Metazoa > Chordata > Actinopteri > Perciformes > Percidae > Percina > Percina caprodes. The sequence continues at coordinate 2,915,183 of JABXJD010000046.1, forward strand.
TTTGACATGCTTTACTGACTCTTTTATCACTTTATTTGACATGCTGTACTATGCCTTAATCATCACTTTTTTAAACATACTATACCATGTCTTTTTTAAATTATTTTTTCGACATGCTATATTGTCTTTTTCATCATCTTTTTGGACATGCTATACCATGACTTCTTTTTCACATTTTTTTGACAGGATTGGGGACAGAACTTAGGCGGAGACTGGAGTGGTGGGAAAAATATCTTATTTTATTTATCTAGACAGTGAGGGTGAGCCGGCAGTGGAGGGTGCTGGGTCCGAAGCTGGCTGGGCTGGCAGAGGATTCTGAAGGTGGGTTATTTCTAGGACACTGAGGAGACAGGTAAATACAAGAACAGGAAACTAGACTCGGAACAAATAACAAAGGCTGGTGACAATACATACATACATACATACATACATACATACATACATACATACAATAAGCAACATTCCAGCAGGGAGAGCAAAGTCAGACTGGTCTTTAAGGGCAGATAAAGAAGCTGGATGAATAGCAAATGTGCTGATTGGAATTGGTTGGGGAGGATTAACAGGAAGGCATGTCCAATTCTGTGACACATACAGAAAACCAAAACACACAGCAGGCATAACAAATGAAGAAATAAAACAAAAACACCAGACTGTCACTGTGAGGGGATCACGGCATGCTATGCTGTGACCTTTTTATCACTTTTTTCGACATACATACTATGACTTTTTATCACTTTATTTAACATGCTACACTATGAATTTTTATCACTTTATTTAACATGCTACACTATGAATTTTTATCACTTTTATCTACAAACTATACTATGACTTTTTATAAAAAATGTTACATACTGTACTTTTACTTTTTCGACGTACTATACTATGTTTTTTATTCAACATACTATAACTTTTTCTAAATACTATACTATACTATACTAAGTTATTAGACATACTATACTACAACTTTTTCTGATTTCTTCGACGTACAATACAATGTTTTTTCATGATATACTGTATACTGTATATATTGTACTGTGACTTTTTGCAACTATGACTATTTAGTTTTTAACTATACTATACATATTATGTACAGTATGTAGTATGTATAGTATGTAGCTTTTTTAGTGCTGTTTGGAAGACCCCACTGGTTGTAAGTTCATTTTTTTGACATACTATACTATGACTTTTTAAAACTTTTTTTTAATTACTTTTCCAACATACTATAGTAAGATTCTTTTGACATACTATAATATGAACTTTTATATTACATTTAGTTGACGCTGTCATCCAAAGCGACTTACAATTGTTATATATCAGAGGTCACATGCCTCTGGAGTCAGAGTTAAGTGTCTTGTTCAGGGACACATTGGTTGATGTATCACAGTGGGAATCAAACTCAGATCTCCCACACCAAAGGCGTGTGTCATACCCACTGCACCATCACCACCACCCGAAATACTATACTATGACATTTTCTATATATTCTATGACGTTTTTCACCATACTATAACAATTTTTTACGACACACTATAGAGTATGTCTTTTTTATTACTTTTTTAAAAGTAAATATATTATTGCATGCTATATAGGTATTGCATACCCTAATTTACAGTATATAAATTATAAATCCAGTTTTAATCCTGTGGAGTGTTGATGTTGAGTTCAGTTCAGATTCATTTATTTGTCGTAGTTCTTTGTGTACTTACAAACATAAAGAAAATGTAAAGAAAAATATTCTCCACCAGTCACTTGCAGTGCAACAAGAAATGACAACAGCCATACAGAGGTATGTAAGAATACATAGACTAAAATATATAAAACCAGATACAAAAAAACATTTAAAATCATTCATCCTGCCAAGCTCTGCTGTGCCCTGCTACATACTGCTGTGCCTTGTAATGCCGCACAATTCCCTGCTATGCCATGAACTACTACAAAGAACTACTACAAACTGTTATTTTTTCTGTGGCTGTTATTGCCACTCTTCATTCTAACCCCAACCGGTCGTCAGACACCGCCCACCACGAGCCTGGGTCTGTCCGAGGTTTCTTCCTAAAAGGGAGTTTTTCCTCGCCACTGTCGCACTGTTGCTTGCTCTGGAGGAAACTACTAGAACTGTTGGGTCCTTGTAAATTATGGAGTGTGGTCTAGACCTACTCTATCTGTAAAGTGTCTCAAGATAACTCTTGTTATGAATTGATACTATAAATACAATTGAATTGAATTGAATTGAATTAAAAACAGTTAAAACAGTCAACAGTACAGTGTGCTGAAGTACTATATCTCTAGTGTAGAACCTGAAATACTATATATATATACAATATCCTGTGCATTTTGTACATACGTAGATGGAAGATTTAATAGAAAAGCACGAGTAAATTAGCTGTCCCCTCAGACAGCCATGCACGTTCACACAAATTAATCTACAATTCTCTGATTATAGTGATGGGATGGGCAAATTCCTTTTTGTATTTCTAAATCAGTTGAGCTTTATACTTTCCACAAAATGGCAGGAGTACTATTCTGGTTTGACATATTCCTTGGGTAGAGACTGGTCTAACTCCTTTTTCCACAGCCTCTGTGGTCCTAATTCAACCTGAACATTTTACTTTTACAGCGCTACTATAGTCCTGCCCATCATCTGGACAAAGACTATGCTGCTAATCCCTCTTAACGGTTTATTGGCTCCTGCCACAAACCTTCACAGTCGCAAGCTGTTTATAGAGTTTATGTGTCATCTGGGCGACTTGCAAACAGCTGGAGTCACTCCAGGCTCTGTGGTGACCTCGGATGGCCCTCTGCCAGAGCCACAGCTTGTCTGTGTTTTGTCCCAGATGTGAACGGCGCTAAGACTGAGTACATCAGGTCTGCCACAGCTCCCTGCACAGCACAGTGAAAGTGAAACCTCTTATTTATTACAAATACTGCCAGCATTTACTGTACATTTTTTTGATGTTGGGTTTTTATATTCACATAATGCGTTTGGGATTTAACAGGTTATGAAGCTGCTGCAATGTGTCCCTTTAGTTTCCTTTTCTACAGCATTCATATAACCATAAAGTAGCCTCTGAGTACACTGTAACTGTTTTATTGTGTAATCTATTTTCTAGGTTTATTACTCAAACCCTATCAGATAAATTCCAGCCTGCAGTTTTTACAGTTTCTTGTCTTCTCTCTCTTGTCTTCTAATGTTTGTGTTGTTTCAGATCAGTTAGTACTGCCACGCACAGGGATACTTTTTTTTTAAACTACACTATAAGACTCCATTCACTTATTTTCGCTGAACAGCAGTGTCAACATTATCAATATATGTTTAAATACTACTAGACAAAAAATCTTTAACATTGCTGATGCTCAAAAGCATATTCTCAAAACTGACCATCTGGCAGGTCTTTGACACCTTCTTCTTTATACAGCAGCATTAGGCAGTGGTTTCCAACCTGTGGGCTTGGGACAAGGATTGTCTTAGGGGTTGCATGATGACAAAAAATAAATTGGATTTCTGCTTCATACAATTATGTATAGTCTGTTTGCTGTTTTTCTGGTGAAATATTGAGTCGTTTAACCGCCTCCGCTCTCTAAAATACAGTCTTTATTTGCAGTGCTCACAACTTAGAGATATGAAACTGTGGAGAAGGTCTTTGCAAGTTGATTTGCTTTGTATTAAAAGGTCACAAGCCAAAAGGTTTGGGAACCACTCACATAAGTATTAAGCGGTGTGAGATTTAAGGCGCCAGTCTCAAACTCTTGCACTTGTCGACAGACATGAGTCACGTCAACCATCTTTAAGGTTACAGCTACTTGCGTCATCAGCAAGATCAGCTGCCGATGAGAGCTCTTCTTAGATATGACAGCGTATAAGCAAAGTTTTGACAACACAAGGAGCGGGAGAGTGCAAATTAATGATGAGAAAGCAAGCAAATGTTAAAAAAAACAAATAAATTACTACATCAAACTTCAATTTCAAAAGAAACGCCGCTGTTTATTTTCCTTTAATAAAAACAGCTATTGTTTCGCTTTTTTAAAATGTATCTATTATCTATTTAGTTATTCTTCCACTGATTTAATGACATACTGATTTGTAAATTCTGAAATAATCTCTTTGTATTACTTAATGAATTCACTATTCATAATTTACTTTATTGTTCATTGTTCAATTAATTCAATAGTTTATGAGCATACGCAAGATTTTACAGGTGCGGCATAACTTGAGAGCTTCACGGTAGATCTAGTGCATGTGTTGTCCACTGAACTCAAAACCAGAACAGATTGAGGTTTAGTGCCTTGCTCAAAGGTATTTAAAGAGTCCACAGCAGTTGCAAAAAGGGTGGGAAAGGCTTTTAAGATTTCTCCAGTCCAGAAGCAACCTTCTCCTTACCAAGAAATTAATTTAGCATTGAAGCAAATATGTTATTTTGACTCTGCAAACTACAATCACCTCTGTAACCCCTCCACCGCCGATCTCCACCCTGCCTTCAGTGCAAGGCCACGCTCAGTGGAGTAGCAGATTGAGTGGGAGCCAATGTTAATGTAATCTCCTCTGTTTAATTAGAGTGAGCGTTGTGGGCAGCTAAACCAAACCACATTACCCACCATCTGGTGGGGAGCAGCTCTGCTCTTATACCCACCCTCGTTATCATTAGCCTCTACAAGACAAGACACAAACACATACATGACAGCTATTTATTCATCCTGCCACTTTCAATACAGGCACAACTGCATACCATTTAGCCGCTATGATAAGGCAACACTCATGCTTAGAGCTGTCATAAATGTATTGTTGTGTAATTATAACATGCTGCACACTGAAACTTCCAAATTAAAATAGTTGTCAAAGCCTATAAAAGTCACAATCTGTTCGACACGGGTACTTTTTCTCAGACATTTCTGCTCCTCTTCTTAATTAAGTGGGTCCTCCAGCAGTGACCTTCGACATATTGAAGAAGGAAAATGTCTACATGAGCATCTCATCGTCTAGTCATACATTTGATGAACATGGTTTTTGGTGAATAGTCACAAAAAAATAAATCCAGCTTTTACTTAGACTAGGCCTGCACGATTAATCGTTATAAAACCGCAATCTCAATTCACCCTGTTCACGATTTAATTTTGAAATGAATTTGATTTAAAAACAAACAAAAAACTCTCAATAGTGTGAGTCAATTGACTTCAAAACGTTCGCCACGTCACTCGAACCAAAGTTGAAAACACCTGTTGATGTCTGTCTTCTTCAGTCTGTCGGCTGTTTGGGTTTTTCTTCTGGAACATACAGTATATACAGTATCTAATAAATCATATCACATATCTGTGCTCATCATCATATGTACATTGTTTGTACTGGTGTTATTGTTGAATACATTGTGAATATGTCTTTCTAAAATTATATGATGTTTTTGTTGAGTTATTATTACACAATACTTTTTGTCCCCGACAAATAACCCATATAACAAAAAATAAATAAAACTAATGAACTAAAACTAAGCATTTTCAAAAAATAAAAACTAAACTAGCAAACTCGCTTTTAAAACTAAACTGAATTTGAAAACAAAATGTCAAAAGGAAATAAAAATATAATTTAATGAAAAATGCAAAACTATAATAACCTTGGTTTGGTACTGCCAATTTGTTTTGTTTTGTCATGGTCAAATAAAATTGTGACAGACTTCTAAGCAAAAAAAAATCGTGATTCGTATTTTTCCCCGAATCGTGCAGGCCTAACTTAGACTTCGCTGCATGGTTATCCTGAGCACACCCTACATGGAGTCTTCAAGTATACCACAAGAGGGCAGTAGGCTACCACAGCTGGCATCCATGGCAAACTGCAGGGCTCGAGCTCAGAGGATTTACTGCTCCAGAGAAGGCAGAGCTCAGCCAGCAGAGCAAGTCAATTATTGAAGCACAGAGGTGTGTGTGTGTGGACTGAACGGGGGCATAGATTAGTGGTCTCTATCCTGCATCATGACCTGGCAGCTTATAGTGGGCTTCCCTTCCCAAATGATTGTATCATGACACTTCACAAATGCAGAGCCAACAACCTCAGCCAATGGTTTGGCAAAGTTAAAGGTCTATTCAGTAATTCTAGACCCTATACATCTGAGGTACAGTATACTTCCAAAATAGAATAGTTTAGCTTCTACTGTAGATCAAAATAAGCATTTCACCCACAGCTGTATTGTTTGGACATTTCAGACACTGAAGGATTCAATCTGAACACACAATGGCATGATACACATATTTTGTGAGTAACATTCTCTGAGGATAGTCACATAACAATGTTCATGGCAAATAAATGTCCATAAATCCCTTCAGAAATCTTAGAAAAATGATGTTCCTCACAGAACTTGCCTGAGAATCACCTCGTTTTTAAGTTTTCTTCAGTGTCAAAGTATTCCAGTGATAGTTGTTTTTACATCCATAGATTCAATGCAAACAGGAGCTACAAATTGCTAATTCTGCATATTTTTAATTGTGCTAATTTGCCAAAAAGGTAACAAATTAAGTATATCAAAAGAATTTATATCCCCAAAGCATCATGTGGAGCACACCCCAGAGCTAAAGCATTGTACTATATTCAACCAGGAAGTTTTATCCTGTACAAACTAGCAGTTTGTTTACCAATTACAATTCTGCAATCAACTAAAATCTTTCAGTGAAATAATGTTCATTTTGTGTAAAAAATAAAGACCTATTTATTGCTTATTACAATTACAATTACTGATGCAACGTAACAGCATCACAAAACATCATCACTTGTTAATTATCTATTTTATTAGATCTATCAAATGTTTCTGATCATTTTCAGCTTTTTACTTTAAACATTGATGATGGATGACCCTTTTAACAATATTCATTTGAATATATTTATTAACAGTTCAACATATAGCGTTATAGGCTTATTTCCTTTCTTACGGAGAGTTAGTTAATCTGTGTGTTAAATATGAAGCCGCTCACCAACAAACACCCCCCATAAAAACACAAATTAGTCATTTACACTTGTGTACGGACTAAACAAAGGAGATTTAGCATGTTAATTGGTGAACTACAGAGGTGTTGGCAAGTGGATTTTGTTAAGTGTGGATGGACAGTGCCAGGTTAGCGATTGAGCCAAATATATTCACATTTGAAACATGACGGCTAGTGTTAAAGTATTCTATGTTAGACAACAAAACATCTTGTCCCTGTGTCAAGTTTCTGTTTTTTTGTTTCTTGTTTTCTGTTAGTTTTCCATTTCCTGTATTATTTTGTACTTTTCTTTTCTCCCTTGTTGTTCCTATTGTATATATTTTCCTACCTTGTGATTACCTGTCCCTGCCCTAATGTGTTGCACCTGTGTCTCATTGTCTCCCCTGTCTTGTGCATTTAAGTTCTGTCTTCCCCTTTCCCCAGTGCGAGATCGTCTGTTTCCCATGTGTCCAGCTTTTGAGCGTTTTTCCCTGTGTTCCTAAGTTTTTGACTCCCTTGGATTTCGACCCCTGCTTATTTCCCGGATTTTCCCTCTGCCTGCCGATACTAGACACTATTACTGAGTTTACTTACTTGCTGAATAAACCATTGAATTTTACCTTTTCTGAGTTGTGCATTCTCTGTGTGCGTGATACATTTGGATTGTGCTCCCTGTGCCCTGCAACTTTGGAAACTCCAACCCTTAATGGGCGCCACTGCCGAGAGGTCACAGCGTGAACGTATTAGGCATTAATGACACAACACTCCTAACAGCCCACACACAGAAATTAGTTTGTTTTAAATGGCTTGGTGACTTTGTCAAAAGGCTGTTAAGGCAAACAAAAAAGCTTAAGAATAAAAATAAAAATAAGCTTTCCTCTGTTCTGCTCAGTTAGAAGCTACTGTGGGATTTCTGAACGGGGACTGTGAGACCGCATCTGATGTTCAAGGTTTGGACACTGAGAGAGGCACACATACTAATGGCTGAGATACGAGTGGGGCTGATCAAATCTCACTACACCAAACAGGGAGAGTGCTTCCCCCTCTGAGCAGAGAGATAGATACAGCTCCAAACTGGACTCCAGCCAGCCTTTTCACAGTAGACTGTGATACCTGAATAAATGAATGATTAAAGCCCACACTAGGGCATCTGTGACAGACAGACTGTTGTTGTCGTCGTTGGAGGTATTTACTCATGAAATTTAAATTTATGATCATAATGACTTAAGTTCATCTCTTGTGTCAGTGTTTTGCGTCAGATTCTCATTAAGATGTTTACTTAATAGTTTACTGGCCTAGATTGTTTTGTGGTTGTTCCAACTGTGTATGTGAATTCAACTTTAGAATTTTCATCATCAGTTAATCTGCTGATTAATATATAGATTATTCATTTACAAAACGGATGAAAATGTCTTTATTCAACGTCAAATGATTTCTAACAAAGTGAATGGCAGCTCTGCAAATCACTTCACCAGAAGAGGGAGACATCAAATCTTTGTGAAAATGACCAAATAGCAGCTATGTTCTCCTTGCTCCTCTGTGTGCCTCTGCAGGAGAAAAATGAAGAGCAATGCTAATATTATCAAACATTATTAACCTCTCAACCCCACTGATATGAGTTTCAGCTGTTGCTCCATCACATGCTATTCACACCACTGCTGCAATGCTCATTACTCCGTGTTTGATTTCCAAATAACTCCATTTGACACCTGTTAGATGAGCCAAATAGATCTGAGCCATTTCTCGGATTTGGCCTCGAATGTCGGACGAGGAGGAATTTTCTTTCTGGCAGTTGTTCCTGTCACCTGGACTCTGACTAATCTCACACTACACATATGAAATTGGAGATACATAAACAACCTTTGTATCAAATTAGTCATTTCTTTTCAATGAAAAAATAATTTCATCTGAGGTGACGCAAAAAGTCAGGCTTTGATCTGCCTCAAAAAATCTTCTCACCATTTTGAAAGAGCACTTCTCAGTTATTAATTATTCTTACTATTCTTAGGATTAATGATCCCTTTTTGAAGCCACTCAAGCCACCTTTTCTAATGTACTCAAAACAAAGATGGTATTTGAAATACTGAAAATATATTGATATAGACAGTCTGACTGTGAGCTGGTTAAAAGGGTGAGGAGAGAAGAGAAAGTCTCATCTGTCAGCGAGCAGACAGAACAGACTTCATTTTGTTCCTGAGTGTTGAGAGACGATAGCTTTGGATTCCAAATGAAGGGGATTGACATGATATGAGACTTTTCAACAATCTGCAATAATGACCTTTTCTCCGAACCTATAAACTGTCAGGTAATAACATGTCTCAGGTGGAAATGGGCAATCTTTTGGCACAGGTAAAAAGTGTTACCTAGCAACACCCGGTGTCCTATCAATAGTCAGCTTGGAGGTATCTCTGGAGATGCTCCCCCCACAAAGACCTGGTTCAGTTTGCTTCAACAGGCCCCATGACCCCCCTGGACAAACAACAGCCTCATTCTCTGCACCACTGCTGACCTCATTGTCTCTTTGTGAAGGGAAAATCCAGAGTTGCATTCTGTTAAATGGCAAATGGTGCATCAACTGTGAGCGGAACGGACCTTTCTACCTCCAGCACAGGCCTACAGATGAGCCCCGACACCGCTGCTTTATCCTCAGGACTGTACGCAAGGAAAACATGGTAAGAAAGGGAGACTAAATATTCACTACACCTTCCTCCATCTGTCTAATGTGTGCAATGCCGAGTCAACAACATGTTTCTCACATTGTCACATGCATCATCACAACATACAGAAACAGCTGTTGTTTACAGATGTAGCGTTTATTTCAAAACTTGTCTCACACTCATTTCTGTCACATTTACTTGTGTGTTGTGTTTCTGTATGTATATATAATTCACATGCACCTTAATATGACCTATGATGCACAACTGTACTGAGTTTCTAAAGTGCCTCTTGTACTATATGCAACTCATGCTAATTACAAATCCAAAATTACATGTTTAGCTACACTCAATTGCTTCAGTGAGCAGATGGTGTAGCATTTATTTAGATGGATTTCGTACAGTAATTGGATAATATCAAGTCAGCATCTCACATCTATGGAGGGCTTCATTATAATGACTGTAATACTCTCAATATGCTGCTTATAGAAACAGCTGCTCCTCGGAGAGTAAGCACAACAAAAACACACACACTCCAAAGTGATTAAACCTTTCTGAAATAAAGTACAGGAATTGTTTTAACCTCAAATGGAAATTTGTTTTACAATTCGAAGAACATACACGCCAATGCTCCAACTTTCTCCTTATACCTTGCACACTGAGGAGATTTATGACACAAACACACCTGTGCACACCTATATCTCTGACTCCATACATCTGGTCTGGTTGTAGTGGTTAAGATCTAGGATTACAGTGCTTCTTGTTAAATCTGACAGAGCCTGACAGGTGCACTGTTGTTATGGAGCAGATGGTCAACAGGTTGCCAAAATTCTAACAAATAGAAACAAGCTGTAAATGAGTTCTGACGTGCTAACTCTACTTCTTATAGAGTCCTGATGGAGACACATTATCAGTGATTGAGAACCCGGCAGCTGTCAGTGACTCCTTTCATGCAGATAAAACAGCAGAAGTCGCGGGGACCAAGGGAGTGCAGGGTTGGTTAAAAGGGATTCACTCTACGACTCACGGTAAGCTCCAGTGGTGCTCCACCACCATCCGCTGGGCATCAGACTACAAGAGCAATCCGGCGTCAAAAGACGCTACCCTAAATATAAAGAACAGCCCAATTAAGACTTTGCATTGAATCAAACCATCTACAGTTCAGTAAAAAGCAAAGCAGTGCTTTTTATATAAAAATGTCACAGTATAGATTTCCATTATGTTGTGCCTGCACAGAACGTAGCTTTAAAACTGTCTGTCTCTGTACTATGTATGTAACATTTGACATTTAATTATTCTTCTCAGCTCATATCTGGGATCAGGGCGCATTAACTCCAGTCTTAATTGTTGCTTTAGCTCACAGGCTGGTGAGGCTACTGGCAGTGGTGTGTGCAGTTGGACTCCTGGGAGGCTTAGCTGTAGGTGTCTGGTTTCTAGGTGAGTCACTGTGTTGAAATAGAATCCGTAAATTAGCTTAACTGTAACCGGGAGCAGTTGAGACATGCAACATGTCTTGCTACATCTACTCAAGCTTCAGCATATTTTTAGGTCATAGCCAAGCCTGACAGATACTGTATTTTTGACGGCAGTATAATCAGCATTTGAAAGGTTAAAAAAATGTAATTATAGGGCTGCAATTAGGGCTGGGCGATATGGAGAAAATCAAATATCACAATATTTGTGACCAAATACCTCGATATTGATATTGTAGTGTTAAATATTGGTGCTTTCACAAAATATTTACACAATGTGATTTTTGATAAATAATCATCAGTATTGTGCATATAATGACTAAGTGGGTAAAGGCAAACAATAGAACAGTTACAACAGTCTGGTAAGTTCAGAAAATGACATCACTTTACTGTAATTTAGCCTTTAAAACCAGGAAAAGACACCACTTATGCCATATTACGATATTACAAGACAATATCTAGTCTCATATCGCGATTTAATAGCGATATATTGCCCAGCTCATGCTGCAACTAACAATTATTGTCATTTTTGATCGCTTGTTTAATCCGATCAACAGTCCAAAACAGAAAATATATTTAATATATCTTCATTGATAACAATGGAAAGCAGCACATTCTCCTATTTAAAAAAGGAATTATGTAGAGTATTGTTTTAGTGAGATGTTTTTTTCTATTCAGCAGAACTCCTAAATATGAAAATATTTCATGACATCCTTTTTGCCATGTATAATGTTTCTTTTTGCTCTAGACAAACTGTTCTGGGTACTTCAGAAAGTCTGGTAACATTTAGTAGAAATAAATCATCATTAAAAGGCTGATCAAGTACATCTTTATCTACATATAGTTAAACTTCTGCTGAGGCCTTCCGATTCCCAAAGTCCAGTGGGACTTGGGGACACAAAGGAGACGCCTTTCTGCAATGTGACAGAAGACATTTCCATCTCTGACCCCAGAAAAGGTCTGTGTTTCATCCTCTCTTTAACATTTGTTGGAAAGCAGGCATTTGTTTCACTGATTTATGAATTACCAAACAGTGCAGGATTGTGTGGTTGCTTGTTATGCGACTCATCATCCTGGGTTATGGTTCACCTTTGAAGTGGTTTTTAGTTGAACAGTAGCAAAATTAGCATTCCAAAGCTGCTTCTTGTTGCCTTTTTTTCACTCTTGAGAGATGCCAATTGAGTGACAGGACAACACCACACATAATGATCTGCTTGTATTGACTACATTGGCATTGATACTTGTGTTTTTCCTAATCATTTCCCACTCACAGAAGATGCTCTTTTCATTACTGTTGACTGAAAGCCTGTCTCTGGAGAGATTTTCAATCAATCAGGTTCAGTGTTTTACAGGATCAGCCCGGACAACTCCCTCCTGGAGATCCAGCTGGGGAAGCTGCCCACCTGGCTACCAGTGTGCTATGAGAGGTGGAACTCTTCACTGGGAACGCTGATCTGCAGACAACTTGGTTATCTGAGGTTTGCACTCCTGACAGGATAACACCACCTCAGCTCTAGACACTGATTGAAACTGGAGTGCCCACTCACTTACTTAGTTTTGTCTTAGCCTGCTTTGCTAAGGTTGAAAGCTTTGCTTATTCATGATTTTCTAATACCTTTCTTGCATTCTTGCTTAACATGTTATGAGTCTGAATTATCTGAACACTTACTCCCACCTATTTTGCATATGTTCTCTTACCAGACTGACCAAGCATAAAGGAGTGAAACTAACTGATATTGGGCCAAACCATACTGACGGCTTTATACAAATTACCTCAGAACACAAGAGCAATCTGGAAAATATGTGGCAATTCAGGTAAGGGTATTTATCCGAGGACATCCTACTCATAATGATGCAGAGAAAATTGTGTCTACAAACACATTAATTATTCATCATTAATTACATAATTTATTTCTATTTAGGGGGAACTGTATCACAGGGAAGGTTATTGCTTTGCAATGTTTTGGTGAGCAAATTAAACTTAACTTTTTGTTTGACTTTGCATCTAACACCAAGCTCTTTAGTTTCTTAATAATACTTCACAAAAAAAGCTGGAGACAAAGTGAATGAGGCAGCAGTCCACACCTTTTTTGATGACTGGATCTCTGTGTAGAGTGTGGGACACGAGCAAAGCTGCCCAGGATAATCGGGGGGGTCGAGGCCACACCGGGCAGGTGGCCTTGGCAGGTCAGCCTTTACTACAGCAACCGTCACACCTGCGGAGGCTCTATCATCACCAGTCAATGGGTAGTCACAGCTGCGCATTGTGTTCACAAGTAAGACAGCTGACCTTACCAGCACTAAAAGGTCCGGGATGACAAAATCAAAGGAGAATAATCAGACATTAACAGCTGCACCAAACTGGACACATTCTCTCTTATCGGTTTCTGCCTCCTCTTTTTTCCCCCTCAAATGTCAGCTACAGGCAACCTCAGGTATCCAGCTGGGTGGTCTACGCCGGTATTGTCACCCGCACCTCGGCTAAAATGGCTCAACACACAGGTTATGCTGTGGAGAAGATCATTTACAACAAGAACTATAACCACAGGAGCCACGACAGTGATATAGCCCTGATGAAGCTGCGGACCCCGCTGAATTTCTCAGGTTAGTCTGGGAGGCTTTTTGCAAGCTTTACACACAACAGAGAAGGTAGCACTTAAAAAACACAACAAAATGCCAATACTATGGTCTTAGTTCACTGTTTTATGTTTCAGCAAACAAGCCTCCATCAATGGTCTAACTTCTGTCACCATTATGAACAATGATATACACTTTTAATCAACCGGATATAAACATATGTTGCACCACAACAGTACATTCCTCTCTGTAACCACAATATTTCAAATATGGGCATACAACCTCAACAGCGTTTAAAGATCCCCCCCATGTTTTAAGACATATAGAATAAAACTTTAGTAATAATTTGTGTCAAGAAAATCCAATTATCGTTTTTAAAAACTTTTCTAAATTGGATTTTTGCTTTGTCACTCATTGAAAAAAAATCAGTCAGTGAAGTATGAATACTATTACCATATTTTTTCATTTCAAAATGTTTAACTACTGCACGCAAGATGTCCTCTACTTCACTGAAAAGTAAATTCTCAGTTTATGTGCACTGGCGGTTTCAACTTTTCACATCCCATTTCTGTAAATTGCATATTGGACCACGGCTTGCCTTCCATGTCATAAAATCCTGCTTGTTCGTACATGTTTGGAACCGAGTTTTAAGGTGAGCACAGAGAAACATTTCCACCTCAGCAGATAAATGTGAAAACAGCCTTCTAGTGTCAAACTATGCACATTCATCAATCTGGACAACCAAGTGAAGTAACAATAAACAAAACACATTTTTGAGTGAACATATTCACAGTACAAGGTAAACTTGAGGAAGCCCATTACAAGACAAAACCATGACAGGAGGAAATGTGTACGTTTCTCAAACAGCGTGGACAAAAACGCTTAAGACTATTAAATAAATGATCTGATGGGAAAAATTAAAATTTAACCAAGTTATCATGTTCCAACCTGTCAGAATTTGTATGTACATTTCCCCTTTAACTAGATACAATTAGGCCCGTCTGCTTGCCTCAGTACGACTATGATCTTCCAGGAGGTACACAGTGCTGGATCTCTGGATGGGGATACACACAGGCTGATGGTGGTAAGACCGTGTACCCTGCTGTACTGCTCTCAAACTAATTTACATCTACTGCAGGTCTAATTCACACATGATGACAGTGTGCCAAATGTATTCACAGAGCAGCATTAAATGTGTGTTTTCTTGCTTAGTGCACTCACCTGACACCCTGAAAGAGGCACCAGTTCCCATAATAAGCACAAAGAAGTGTAACAGCTCCTGCATGTACAATGGAGAGATCACGCCACGGATGCTTTGTGCCGGATACACAGAGGGAAAAGTGGATGCCTGTCAGGTCAGATCTGACTTTTGAACACTATCTTGCAGAGGCCTTTTAAAGATTCATCCTCTATTGTGTGATTTGTTTATGGTGCAACACTGGGAAAATAAAGGCTGGCTGGGTCTATATTCAATTTTTTATTTAGTATCAATTCATAACAAGAGTTATCTCGAGACACTTTACAGATAGAGCAGGTCTAGACCACACTCCATAATTTACAAGGACCCAACAGTTCTAGTGGTTCCTTGAACAGTGTTTGTGTCTATCTCACCAGGGGGACAGTGGGGGTCCTTTGGTTTGCCAGGATGAAAATGTGTGGAGGCTGGTGGGGGTTGTCAGCTGGGGGACAGGCTGTGCTGAGCCCAACCATCCTGGAGTTTACACCAAAGTGGCTGAATTCTTGGGATGGATCTACGACATGATTGAAACAGAGTTTTCTTAGAAATTCTGTGGTACAAAGTATTCGTACAGTACAGAGGTACAGTACTTTATTTGAATATTTCCATTTTAAACTACTTTATACTTCTACTCCAGAACATTTCAGGAGGAAAATATGGTTAAAAAAAATCCATTACTCTATTACACTTACACTCTATAGATGAAGATACTACCCACAGAAATATGATCATCTTATGAAATATGATGCAGTAGGCTAGAGTACTCAACACAGTATTTGAAGTACTTCAAATCAGCTTTGCTTCATCTAACATTAAAGTGCTGATTGCACAGTAATAATAAAGACAATCACCTCCGGGTTTATTTTGCTGCTACATTTTGCTGATGAATTCATTTAACTTTTTGAATGCTGGATTTGTAATTATAATGGAGTATTTTACATTGCTACTTCACTGCAGAAATTTTAGAGAGACCTGATCCATTTCATACACAGCCATTTTCATGATTTTTATATTATCAGCAACAGGAAGGGATTGCAAGGACACTGAGTGTAGGCTACAATGAAACTTAAGTACAGTATTTACACTGCTTGCTAATAAGGACTGTTTCTCTTTGCAGAATTACTGACGAGGGTTCATGATGCACAACATGCAGAGGAAGTTACTGAGGATGCAAAGTTACTGATATTACTGTTTCAGGCATTTGAAAATCATATTTGATATTTTTAGTTTAAATGTCCGTTATATAATGTACACATAATGACAGACTGGAGACATCAAAATGCATTTCTACGTTATATTTTTCATGTATTGAACATAAATTATGGCTCTTCTAAAACTGTGTCCGGTGTGATTATTGAGCTGCAGCTCTGCATTTAACCGCCAGGTGGCTTCCGTGTAACGAGCACAGACTGTATTTATTAACGGTCTATGGTGAGGAGTCGTCTCCTCTGGTTTCCATAGCAACTGACAACATTAGCTAAGCGAGCGTTGATTTGTTTTACGTTAGTTGTTACTTTGACAGAAATTAACAACGTTAGTTTGTTTTATTTATGTTCTAGCTATATTTAGAGCCTCTTTTAATAGCAAAATAATTTGTAGTACTCTAAACTAGCTGGTTTTCTAACATCAGCGTTTCTAGTTAACTTTGTGTTTTCTTTTCAGACAGCTAGCTAGCATAACTAACGTCAGTGGCTAGCTAGTTAACTTCAAAATAAGAGAGTCACCTTAAGATGTCCTCCACTAGCAGTACAGCGGATGTTTTACAGCAAGCCAACCAGATTTGGTCCATCCTGGATGATCTTTCTCAAAATGACCCCACAGCTTACCGCAAGTTGATTGAGAAACAGATGGAATTCAGCGCACCGCCTGAACTCGAGTCTTGTTTGTGCACCGAAATAGTGGTAAGTGACGTCGGTGGCAGCAGCGAACCCTCAGGTTGACCTGGGGTCAAATTTGACCCGTTTCCAAGTTTATTTTATATCAGAAATATGAGAGGTCGAAAATATTGAACAAGGTGACAAAATTGTTGGGGGGGTAGGGGGGGCATAAAAAATATTGGAAAACCCGGCTAAAATGTCAAAAAAGTGAAACGTCAACAAAAGGGACAAAGACATGGGGGGGGGGGGAGACAACACAATAAGTTATGTTGTCACTGAAAACTTTATAAAATTATTTCAAAAGCAGCAAAAATTTTCTCCCATTGTATTTGGTAAGTGTCACAAATTCTAAAAACGTTTGCTCACTAAAAATACAATTAACGTTAAGGCACCGTCGATAATAAAAAAACAAAACAATCTAAAAGGTTATAGATAATTTGATATAACATTGAGCAACGGATAAAATGCATTATTACTACCGGTTAGTTATACTTTGTTATTAGGCTTAATGAATATGTCCACTGTGACAAAGGTCTATCAGGTTGATTTAAGTACTATTAAAAACTATTAAAGACTCTTTTTTTCAGTCAATATATGGGGGCACACACAAGCTTAGGCTCTTTTTTAAGAACACAAGAGAAATTTATTAGAAAAATAATAAGTATTAAACATGTTGCAGATTCTAGGAGTTGTAGATGTATTAGATTAGAATCTAATGTATAAACTTACATTTAAAAATTCTAATATTTGTTGAACTATGAAGCCTTTAAAAAAAGACTAAAAATAAAATTAAAATAAAAATGATATATTGCTAATTTAAATGAATACATCTTTTCACAGCCCCCCTGGCAGAGTGGCATGAACTCCACTTTTTGAATCACTGTACTAGAGCTTCAACTATAGATTCATTTATTATTGATTAAGATGTCTTGTTCTGTCCAACCAAGTGTAACAAACAAAAATATTGAATGTACTACCACAGAGGAGTAAGAAACCCCAAAAATATTCAGTTGAAACCAGTAATTATTTGCCATTTCTGTTCAAAATTGTTGATCACTTAATTGACTAATCATTTCAGCTCTTTTCAGCGACTATCCCTTAATACAAAAGCTGCCACATGTGTGCATTTAAAGTTTAAAGAAAGAGTGTGTTTTGACAAATGGTACATCTGTGTCCTCAACAGGAGCCCAAGAAAGGGTCACTGTATATCAACATATGCAGCTGGACACGTGTGCCTGCACCTCAGACTCAGGATCACAGCAGGGATTTACCTCTGTGTGCAGGAAAACTGGAAACAGACACAAATGAAGGTCAAGGTAAAATACAAAGCTGTGCTGCATCACAAGCTACAGAACTGTTACATGATGTAAACAAGAAAAACAATAAATTGTGTTTTTCCTTTGCAGGTTGGTACACTGTGTTGGATGTGGCATTAAACCCTGCAGTGCTACAGGAAAGTAAGAAAAACAAAACAAAATTGTATATGCTGGTCCTGAGCTTTGTCCAGCAGCATCATGGGATGAGGTTAACTCAGCAGTACACGGTCGTCAGCTGCAGCCCAAAAAGTAGCCCAGATGACTTGCGCCGCCGGCTTAGGTTTCGGCAGTGGCCTAACACCTCCAGACAACCAGACACAGGTAGAGCAATTAGTCCTATACCCCAATACGATGCTACAAGTTCTTTATGCCGGAGCTATTTTATTTTGCTGCTGCAGGTGTATCATCTTTCACCTTCTACTATAGTTTTTTATAATTCATCGTGTTCCTTTTAACAGCCAGTCAGACCCCAGCTGCTCTTCTGCAGCCGATCTCCTCTCTACTCTCAGAGAAACAACACAAGGATCCAGCAGCACAAATTATCTGCAGAAGTGCAGAGAACAAAAAAAAGGATTTGATCCAGGTCATTTCCAGTAAATCTCTGCAGCCTCAGAAGCCAGAGTACAAACTCGAGGTGAAGACTGATAACGAAGGAGTTGCTCGCAGCATGGAGCTGACAGTGGAGCTGCCAAAGGTTCGCTCCATGTCAGAGTGCCAGCTGAGAATCTCCAAGGTTAGTGGTTACACACTCCCTTGAACAGTTATAATCAAACATTTTACAATCCAATGTGTACCAGTGCATAGTTGGATGTTATAAAAAATACATACTACCATTTTCCACATTTGTGAGTCAAACAGTGTGCTGAATATATTTCTTCTCCACAGGACGACGTCTTACTGGAAGTGGAGGATGTCTACTATTTGCTTTTAGAATTCCCAAAAACTGTGATTGAAAACACTGCATCTGCCATTTTCAACAAGAAAAAACAAATACTTACTTTGAGAGTGGATGTGGATGTTTTCTGACCATTTGATTTAAGATATACTATGAAATGGTGTGTGTGTGTGTGTCTTTGTGTGTGTACCCCCCTGTCCTGTCTGCAGTGGCTGTCCAAAGTGTGTAATCGGTCCACGAGACTGGACATGCCCTGCTCCAGGGTGTCCAGGTGATACCATTTGCCTTCAAGGAGAAACTAATGCACACAGTCGTGATCAGTCGTGCTGGGAATTTGCTGAAAAAACTGGAAAGCTAAGAGTGAATTCTGGAACTGAGAATCCTCAAAGTACATAACCAAAATAAACTAAATAAGTCTTGTGAACACATTATACTACGGAGGGACTCAGGCTCTGTCTCAAAACTTCAGCTAACAAACAATAAACAGCTCGCCTGGAAACTGATCTGCTCCAAAATCCAAAATGATGTTTTAACTGACCAATGTGCTGTGTGGGTTGATCTGCAACAGCAAATCTAATTCTTACCCCCCCCCCCCAAAAAAAAATAATTAATTAACTTTAATAACAATCTGTGGGTTTTGTTTATTAATGTGTGGGTGTACGAGGGGAGGTGTATAATGGCTAGGAGCTGGTGTACAGTGTCATTAATATACTCCGGGGGAATAATTCACAACAAAATGATCCATGCAATAATTCATATTTATTAAAACATTAAAATTGATACAGAACAACAACATATATTTGGCAATCTGGAACATGTGAACAATGTCAGTAAACATTTATTTTAAGGTTTGCATACTATACACTGATTGCAGCTCTTTAGAGCACAGCTTATTATGTGTTATTTATTGGAAATCAAATTAACTTGCTTTCATATTTCAAGTATCACAATACTGACCATTAACTGCTAGTCTCACATATTCATTAATTTATGAGCTGCAAACAATGTATAATATCCATTCCTTTAACAAAAGTGGTACCCAAATGTCAATTCTTCATATGAAACATTCACTTTGAAAACATGGTTTTGTATTGAAATGGTGTTATACCCATTGGTCCCAGTTATTATATTATATTATAATGATAACTTCTCTATTATGGCATCACAAGTATTTTCAGTGAACTCATGGTCCAGTGGGAACAACTGAGGTTTGTAGTGGTGATATTGGGTCTTTTGAGCTCTACCTCCTCTCTCCGTGGTCCTCCTCCACCCACGCTACAATCTTCCCTTCCCAGCCAGGCACGACTGCTCCATCCTGGAATACCTGAACAGCCAA
The DNA here is from genome assembly GCA_013375575.1 of Percina caprodes. Lineage (NCBI taxonomy): Eukaryota > Metazoa > Chordata > Actinopteri > Perciformes > Percidae > Percina > Percina caprodes. Next base: position 2,935,489 of record JABXJD010000046.1, read on the forward strand.
TATCCAGCATTTACATATCTAAGAACCACTCACGTCTACGACGTACAAAGGTCTTGAGAGAAAGTGAAAATGACTAGTCAGTTCTCCAGCAGTGTTTTGAAGTATAGCGTAGCCACAGCTATTATTAGCATATCTTACTCCATAACTGCCATTTTATATTTGCCTGCTGAAGCTGATGTAAAAAAAAAGTAAGGGATATCATTTTACTCCCCCGCCTACCTCCTCTTTCACTGTGCCAAACTCTGGGTCGAGGGCCTTGAAGTGGTATCTGAAACTGCCTTGTCTGTCCACAGCGGCCTTGAAGTCTCGCAGTGTCACCTCACCCAGCCTGTAAGAGCACACTCTCAGTCATGATCTCTGTTCACATACACCCACATAGACATTAAGCTTTTCTAGGATAAACATTTAACCAGCACAGATACTGAAGCATCTATATGCAGCTCAGTTCATGTCTGTATCAAGCCATTTGTTTTTAGCGTGCAGCCCTAATCCAAACAGCAATTTGCTTAAAATGCATGCACGCAACAGTGAGGCAACAAACAATAACACTTATATAAACCCACTTTAAAGTGTGTTTGTTTTTCACCTTTTTGGGATGTTAATCAGAAACGGCGTGAGCGAGCGATCAGTGAAGTAGAGCACTTTAGTGGAGACGGCGGTGTCCAGTCCGGGGCTGCTGTGTGAGTGCGCTATTTCTGGAAATAATCATAAAAAAACAACAAATACTGTTATCCACAGCCAGAGTCTAAAATGGCTCAGCCAATAATACATAGCAGTGAAATTGAACGACACAATTTGATTTAACAGCCAGAATTGAGATGTTGCAGGGGATGACAAATCCTAAACAAGCAAGGATTTTGTTTGCCTCACTTGAGCTCTGCGGCCAGGAGTCACGGTCTGTCGAGTTAGCTCTGCGTCCTGGTGATTTAAATTCCTCCTAGAAGAAGAACCAATTGCTCATGGTAAACACTTGGATGTCATTTGTTGTTGACTCACTCATCAGGTTATAGATGTGTTGCTCCTTTTTAAGATATACTCAAATGGTGTGTGTGTGCATATGTGTGTGTGTGTGTGTGTGTGTGTACCCCTCTGTCCTGTCTGCGCTGGCTATCCAAAGTGTGTAGTCGGTCCATGAGACTGGACATGCCCTGCTCCAGGGTGTCCAGGGTGTGATGTTGGGGGTCATGGCCAGAAAAGCTGTCCCTCAAACTACGCAGCGCCTCCCTGACCAGCTGCAGCTCTTCCCCCTGTGACAAACAGCGTATTGATAATCAAACAATTTCTATAAATGCTGTTATGTTTTTCATGTTAAGGCTAAGTATGAAAGCTCATTTCCACAAAGAAAAAAGCACAAAAAAGCTTATGAATTATGTTTTTTTTTCCATTTTTTTATTGTCCTACCAGAAATGAGCTTCCATACGATATTAATAATAATAATAATAATAATAATCACTGTAGACACAGTAAAGAGCAATTTACTCTTTTGTATTGTATTAATTAATTAAAAACTGAAATAAAAAGGTACGTACTGGTGCAGTGTGCTGGAATACTGCAGGAGATGTCGAAGCCACTGAGTTACTGTACCCACCGCTTTCAATCCTGAATGACTGCAAAATGAACAAACCATTTAAATACATAAATAAGGTGGATGAGGCTTGTGTTTTTCTATAATTATGAACAAATGCCATGAATAGAACAATATCCAACCAGTGTAGCCAAAGCCTGATATACCTTATTCATCTGTGCTTAAAGCCCCCATTGTTGTAACAAAAACTATTTAAAACACATCAATGAGCCATTGTTGCACTGAGTTGCGCTGAGTAACATTTGCTAAAAACGACAGTGCCCAGCTGTTATGGGATATTACTAATTTTAAGGTGTAAAATGTACAGATTCATATAGTCAGTAGGAACCAAAGGAACCTAACCTGGGAATCCAGAGTTCTACTCTGGAATCAAGTAATGCTGCTCATTAACTATGCCCTTGGAGCCGAGCTGCACCAATCACATCGGTGTATCAGATATAGGCGGGCCAGAGGCGATCTGAACCAATCACATCAGTGTATCAGATATAGGCGGGCCAGGGGCGAGCTGCACCAATCACATCGGTGTATCAGATATAGGCGGGCCAGAGGCGAGCTGCACCAATCACATCGGTGTATCTGATATAAGCAGGCCAGGAGGTGAGCTGCACCAATCACATCGGTGTATCTGATGTAGGCGGGGCCAGAGGTGAGCTAAACCGATGATGACAATTCAATCTACCAGTTAGCTCTGCTGGTAGCTAAGCGTACGGGGCTCTGGATGCGTCACCCCGTGTGTTGTTGTGACTGGTTGTAGTGTTATCCAATTGCGTGCAGTGAGACTTTCAAATGCATGCTTGGTGCCGCCCCTCGAGATGGACAACTTTTGGATTTGGGTCTGGATTTCCAGGCTAGGAACCAACAAGCCTGGGGATGATTTCCACAGAGAGGTTAGGGTCGGAAAGAATTAATTTTTGGTTATGATTTTTTTGCCGATAGCAAAAACATAGAAAAAGCATGCCTCACCCATTTAATCTGTTAGTAAAATTAATTTTTATTGTAGAGCTTTTGGACTTGATTTTTTGGACTTGTATTTATTTATTTATATGATTGGAATTTGTTTTACTTCCTTATTCTGATCTAGTTAATGCCTTTTGTTACCTGATTTAAATTTTATATATTTGATTTTAGAATTTGTTGATTTTAATTAGCTGCACTGGATTTGAAAATAGTCATTTTTATTATAAATGTAATTTACATCCAAATATATATTGTTGAAAGGTACACTGAAAGGTAGTAGCAACCAGGTTAAAGTCCACATACGGACTAAAGTATGGTGGTGGACTGGTAGCTGGAGAGGTGCCAGGTCACCTCCTGGGCACTGCAAAGGTGCACCGAACCCCCAACTGCTTGGGCCCCCACACACACACACACACACATACATCTCTCAACAAGTGCATGTATAGGTACTGAGCATGTGTGTGTAATTCAGGCCTGTGTGTAATAACAACAGAGGGTAAATTGTAATTTCCCCTTGCGGGATTAATAAAGTATAGATTATTACCCGTCCAAGGCCGACTTCATGTGCTTTATGTTGAGCTTCATCAAGCTTTTGCTGCTGCTGCTGCAGTATTCTGTCCTTCCTCCCGAGCTGCTGCTATTGTGACAAGAAAGACAAGTTTGCATATGCATGTATGTATCCAAAGAATTCATTGAAGTGTAAATAATAAAAGACAATACCTCATATTCACTAAGTAATTTGTTCCGTTCACTCAACTTGCGATTAAACTCTGCCTGCAAACAGATATAAGGCATGATATATGAGTGTTATATTTCGCTTGCATACACCTGCATCCATGGGTCAAGCAAGTCAAATATTTTATCGTGTCAAACGGAAATCATCACTTGTCTCACATTTTCCCCTTCCAGCTGATCTTTGGCCATGTTGCACCTCAGTAGTTCCTGTTTTAGCTGCAGCACAGCATCCTCCTGCACTGCCAGGCGCTGCTGCAGAGCATCCTAATGAGAAAGACAGGGAGATTAAAGTAAAGTCCAGAGAAGACCTGAATACAGATACTCTGCCTCCACCTGCCTGATCGGCAGCATACACCATCCTCCAAAATGTATTATCTTCACAAAGAAATTAAAACAAGCATATATTGTGTGTGACAGAAACTGCAGAATCAGTTTGGAACACTCCAAGATTGGAATAGATGGAATTATATGCTTTAATCCGTTTGAATTCAATATTTCAAAGTTTGAGTAAGAGGGTTACCCTTATGGCCTGAAGGTGGCGTGCCTCCTGTTTGTTTCTCAGGAGTTCCCTCTAACAGCCACAGAAATGAACACAGGCATTAGGGAAAGACATTCTTTGCTTGTAAGGCAACCCATCTATATTAAACCTAATTACATTTACTAACTGTACCTTAAGATCAAGGGCTTCCTCCATGCTTTGGTCCAGACGACTGCGGATTAGAACCTTCAAAGGGAGAGGGTATGAGCAGCGTAATTAGAGAATGGAAAAGTGTCAGAACGTATGAGGAGGCAGTGGGCCTGTTTCACAGCGTGCTAGCAGATCAGAGAGATTCAATTGTGCTCTACAATAGCCACTCTCGAGAGGAGCGATGGCTGCAAACATCATCACAACTGAAGGGCTGACACTGACACCTCACACAAAGTAGCGAGCAAGTGGTGGTTTCTCAATTCAACAGAGAGAAGGCACCGTACCAGCTGCTGTTCAGCGTTAGCCACACGGTTATCTCCGAAGCTCACAGATCCATCCTGGTCCTCCTCGGGGAGACAACCATGGAGCAGCAACGCCTGAGGACGACAACACACACACACACACACACACACACACACACACACACACACACACACACACACACACTGAAGGCCTGTGAGCATAACAACAGTGAGATGGCAGAGAAGCCTGATTTATTTCTGTATTTGTAATTTCAGCAGTTTGGGATATTTATAAATGGGTGCACAACAGGGTTCTCAGTTCTGCTAATAAAGCCAGTGAATTGAACTGGATTGAAATAATATTGAAAAGCCTGCAGTGGTACAGACAGACATCATCCTCTCACCTGCATGCTCTAACCCACATATACAGTGCACAGCTACAGTGCATACACAAAAAATATATATATTTTATTAAATAGTGAAGCAATATTTCTAAGCTTAATACAATAGCAATGGGCTCTTTTCAATATATAAATACTATTTTTTAATTTATATTTTACAGTGGTGTAATATGGCCATTGTATGACAAAAATATACTGTTTATTAGAGAGCCAGGGGAGGAGGGAAATATTCTAGAAAAACAAAACTCAGAATTTTCAAGATTAAAGTTGAATATTCTAGAGAAAAAAAAATACAGATATTCTCTGAGACTATAAAGTCATAAATGTGCAAAAACAAAAACTCGGAGGAATTGTATTTTTTTGTTGTTGTCAAGGAACCACATTGCTTCACTTTGCAAGGTAAGCTCAGCCTCATCATCCCACAGACACTGCTTCTTGCTGTTTATTATGCCTGCAGTGATGATCAGTCATATTGTGTCCTGCTGTTCCATAAATCCCATTTGAATTGCCTGTAGATGTAACCAGTGATATCCTTATTTGTCTACTGCGTTGAAGTACTAGACACTGGGTCGGAAAAAGGGACAGACAAACAGACTTTTGGTAATTTCATGGCCAACTTCCTTGGTGCACCGGTAGGATACATGGGCATGTGGTGGGATAAAAAAGAAGGCATTATTATTTAGCATTAGAGGCTGTGGCAATCATAACATTCTCTACTTTCACCCCCAACGTGTCCTTTCTCGGCCAAATGTTTCAACAGAGTAATAGAGTTGAGAGCCAATCAGGTGTTGATTTGTTTCTTCATTATTTTACAGAATTTTTATTTTTTTATCCATATTCTTTTAAATTGATTTACATATTTGAAGCACTGAAAAACATCAACATGTTTCATCAGAAGTCTGGAACCAGGCTAAAATGTGTGCTATATTTGAGCTGTTACCTTTATCTGGTGCATTTGTAGTCTGTGTGCCTTCTGTCAATGTGCAGGTGCAGTAGTTTGTCTTTAAAGTGTGTCATCACCAGGACTTACCTGTAGGCGGAACACCATCCTCCTGGCATCCTGCATCTCCTTCTCCAACTGCTCTTGGTGGGCGTCCAGCTGTTCCTCCCAGGACTTCTCTTCTTCCTGCACATCGTGCCCGAGGGAGGGACACAATCCACACAGAGACACATCCTCTGAAAGGAAGAGAAGTACAGGGGAGATGAGGCAAGGGAGCTTTTTAGAGATTCATTGCATCGCATCTTGCTCTAAAAGAGTTGATGTGCAGCCAACCAACCTATGACAGATTTCTTCTCTGTCAGCTCAGATTTGTCATCCTGAAGTTCCCCCTGGTCCTCAGACTGATCATAGAGTGTTTCTTCTTTCGGGGTGTCAGTGGACTGGGTGATAACATACTCCTCTTTCGGGGAGTGAGCAGGGCTGGCTGAGCTGAGGCTGAAACAGATGGTGGGCACAGGCAGGAATCAGTGTGTGTGTGTTTGCATCTCTGCCAAATGAATGGTAATAAATAAGCCTAGCAAACATAAAATGGAAATATACGCTTTAATAACTCCCCAAAGAGCATAAACATGTCAATTAATCTCAATTGGGCTAAATATTTTAAACCATATCTGCTTTTAAACACGCAATGCCCATAAGACTACAGTGTATCACAGACTATTTACAAGTGATGAAATGAATGAGAACGCACGAGATATGATTAAAACCTGGAGCAGGAATGGATGCAACTCTGTCATTTTTCCCACGGGAAATTCTTTACAAAGTTTGCGGCCATAATTTTAAAACATAAGGCTAGTATGATTTCTGAGTGGCTGGTTGGTTTTTGCAGCTTAATGCATTTTGTGTTTTCTGAGAGCATCTCCTGCCGCCTCAGGTAGAGGCTGGCTGTCATCTTCACTCTGCTGTGTTTATAAGAATAGGATACAGCTACTGTGACCTGTGACCTATGGCGTTATGCATGGTCCTTTAACATGGGATTCCTTCTTTTCTCCCTCTATGTCTGCATGGGAAAACATGCCTGCTTCTGGGGAAACAGATCTTAACTCTATGCTAGAGAAGGGATAGAGAGGCATCACTTCATCACCCTGCCCCCGAGGCCAAAAAAAAAAAACTAAGAGGGGGAAAAATAAACTGTGGACTTAACTGTGGGATAAAACGGTTTAGAAACCAAAGAATGTCCCGAGGGATTGCTTTAGCACAGTTAAACATGTTATTCCCATACAAATGCAGTGAGATTTCGATTGTAGCCGATGAGATTTTCTGCTTATCTAATAGCATTACTCAGCATGAGCTAATACCACAACAGACAGTAAACCGTTGCACTTGTATTATCCGTCACTTCACGCTGCTTCTGTATGGAGTAATTGTGAAAGTGTTCCTGTGACTACTTACCATAATGTGCACCTAAGTTCTGTCTCTCAGCCACCAAAGAAACTGGAATCAAGACTAAGTGTCTCCAGCCATGCTAGAGGCTTTGTGAGGCTGTACTTAGGCACAACTTTGAGCTAAATGCTTAAAATGCCAAAGCTAACATGCTGATGTTTAGCGGGTATAATGTTCACCATTTAAGCCGTTAGCATGCTAACAACTAAATGCATAGTAAAACTGAGGCTGTTGGGAATATTTTGCAGCTTTTTGGTCATAAATCAAAGTATTTAAAATTGGACCTGATTATGGCACTAGATGGAAAGTAAAGGGATCACCAAAGTTATTTTTATTTATCCAGGGAAACCAAAAACCCTAAAAACCACAATGTCAACCTCATGATGGCGTCAAAAGTAAAGTCAGAGTATCGCCAAAGTGATTGGATATCTGTACCACATTTCATGGCAATTTATGTAACAGAGATGTTGAGCTATTTCAGTCTGGAACTAAACGTAGAACCAACCTACGGACTGACATAGCTCGCCTGCTGCTAGCACAGCCAGAGAAAGCCTATAAAGATATAAACTTTCATTTTAGGTTTTGAGTTTGGTCACATAAAACATACGCCAAACTGAGAAACTGTTAGTTTTGATCCTTCAGGCGTCTCAGAAAGAGTAATTGCACCAGGTCACGTCAAAAACCGCAAACTGAGCGTCTTATCAGATGCTGCTGTGATTATCCTTAAGTGTTTTTGGAAAGGGGATGAAAGCCGCTGCCATCAACTAATCTCGTCATTGCAGACAATGACATTATTAAGATACCCTCAGACATTCTCTCACCGTGCAGCAGTTCAATAAACTAACAAATTAATTTTGCTGCTGTTGCAAAAAAAAAAAAAAAAAACTACTTTACATACATATTTGGAACATATAGGTTAAGCTAAAGCTTAAGCGAGGTTTTTGTATTTGGTATTTTATGTATTGCAGCACTTTCCCTTGGGATAAATAAAGTTTCATCTTATACTTAAATTATTAAAAGAAAAAGTCCTAAAACTGACTATACATTTGTGTAGCATAAATGTTGTGTCTGCACTCTCTGAATGCCCTTCTACTGTAGTTGCATTATGTTTTGGAAGTTTTACTTAGTATCTGTGTATTTCTATCACCAACAGTAATCAGCATGCAAAGTCTACACATTACCCGGTTCATTTTTAAAGGATCAGTTCAATACAGTAGCCAACACTTACAGTACCAAATCGAGGCAAATATATATATATATATATATATATATATATATATATATATTAACTATGTGCACGGTTCAAAAGTGAGCCATATTCAACAGTAGACAAACATTTTGTATATGTTATTCTAATATCATTTTAAATAAATAATGTTCATCCGAATCATGAAATGGATAAGCAGACAATGGAAGTTAGACAGTTGTTGCTAGGCAATAGCAGCTTAGCTCACACAGCCGGGGACACACCCACACCTACTGCACTGTTAACACTGTGAACAATGTGAACAATAACCTGCACAGCTGGGGGTATCAAAGTCATATTGGTGTGGTGAAATATATTGCAAACACAGACTGAGACCAACATGCTGATCAAGATGATGTATAGTCTCCTGAATTTAGGCCTGAGGTATTTATATCTTTGCTACCGATGCACTCAGTAGACAAAAATAGCATCCTGGATTGACATTATGTTAAAATAATAATTAAAAAACAGCTCTTACCATTTCATCTGTTTGGCTCCCATGCTGGTGTTAACAGGCTTAACCCCCCATTCAGTCAAAGCCCCGCATCTGGGCAATGCTCTTCTTCTCAGTCAGGACCATAGCCCAAACACAGCCAGAGATAGCAGGGAAGGGAGCAGCCCTGAAAGCAGCAGGCGTCTCCACTTTGCACACTGTGTTCAATCAGAAATGACAGCACGTTTAAATCCTCTCCAGCAGCATATTCCTAAAACATAAAGCTCCAAATCCTAATCAAAAGCCCTGAAGCCTTCCCCTAAATCATACCGAGGCTCAGTCCTAGCTGGCAGGGAGTGACAGATAGAGGGAGAGAGGATTGGTGCTCAGCAACACCAAAGAGTAAAGTCTGCCTGGTTTCTCATTGCACTCGCCTTGTGCTTGAGCTCACCAGCTCCCATTCACGAACACAATGTTTTTTGTTCTTTGCGGACGAGAACTGATGCAGCTTTTGTGCATCTTTTTCACCCTTTTTTCTCTGCCGATCTTTTTGCATTTATTCCCTCTGCCCTCCCTCCCTCCTTCCCCTCTTTCTCTCCTGCTCGGACGCACTGGCTTTGTATCAGTTCTTCCTTCTTTCAGTGAGCGAGGATGTCAGACATGGCTCTGTCTGGGTGTGTTTACCCTCCCCCTCTCCCTCATGAGTCCTCCCTGCTTTCCTCACAGCTCTCTTCTTTCACAAGGAGGAGGAGGAGGATTTACTCCTTCTCCTTTCCCTTTGCATTTTGTGTACTGTATGTCACTGCAGCTAAAATCAGGAACATCCATGTGGATCGACAAAAAGAGATGGAAATCTATGTGGGTTGTTGAAAAAAATCACAGGCTTGCATAACAGCATGCCACACAAGCCAAGACATGTGAGTTTAATGATATAGTAACACAGTCACAGGAAGTATGGGGTCACTTGTTTACTTTAAATGGTATTTATAGAATACACACATCAGCCTACATTTCATTCTGTCAGTTTTTAGTAGACTTCATTATTGTCACAGTGTCTTTACAGATCTCGGTAAAAAATCAGTCAGACAACAGCAGCCTATTCAGGACGCTGCTACCCAAGTTCTCACAAAAAAGAGTAAGACATCACCGCTACTCTCAGAGCTTTGAAATGGCTTCCTATGGATCAACTCATTGATTTTAAAATATAGTTATGTACAAAGCACTGAATGATTTGGGGCCAAAATACATTTCTGATATGTTACTCTGTTACGAGCCATTTGGACCTCTAAGAACATCTGGGCCAGGCTTGCTCACCGTCTCCAGGGTCAGAACCAAACATGCAGAAGCAGCTTTTAGTTTTTATAAACCAGAGATCTGAAATAAACCTCCAAAACACTTGAAATCTGCCCCAATACTGTTCTTTAGGCTTAAGACTTTTGCCAGGTCATTTAAAAGATGTTACATTTCTTTTGTTTTCTTTTCTTGTTTAGGAATTGTCTCATTTCCTGTTTTATTAGTTTTTGTTTACTTTGAATGCCCTTTGTATCTGAAATGTGCCAGATAGACAAACTTGCCTTACAATTACAGCTCTTTTCACATTACTCATTATTGTGTACTGTATGTAGTAAACAGCCTTTTTATGGCAACTGTGACAAAAAGCCTTAAAAACACAAATTATTAAGAGAATGCTCTGAAACATTAGAGCCATCAGATTAAACCAAAATGGAAAAAGTGTCATATTTAGAATTTCAATAGAAACAAAGGGCATGTGCTGCTAAGTGTTGAGTACTCTTTTGAAAGGTGTTTGGCTGAGCACGCTGTCATTAAGCTAGAAATGTTGCTGGTGTCATCAGTAAGTATATGAAATAGGTCTCTATGTGGTGGCTTGCAGTTTTGCCCAGAACTAAATGACAGTGTCTCAAATTCTGCATGACAACCATCAACACATGCTTTACTGAGCTACTTTACTGTGGACTGGTATTACAGAGCCATGGAAATATAGACCACCAGACTAAGGCAGCCTTAGATTTACATTGTAGTAAAATCAAACAACAGAGGCAATACTATTTTTATTTAATAAATAAGAGGACGCAAATAGTTTCTTTTATGAAGAGCCATTTTGCTATAAACTTTAATTTACACTAAGGGACACTATATTAAGAAAAAAAAGAATAAGAATAAGAAGAAGAGTCTATTTACAAGGGTCTCATTCCATTTTGTCGGTGCTCTTAGAGAAATAAAACTGCAAATAATGTACCATAAATACAAACCAGGCTTGGCGTTTCACTTTTACAACTGGCGCACCCTAAATGAGGGAGAGATCATACATTTTAACTAACTTCTACTTTTTGACACATAAAGGCACAATAAAGACAAAACTAAAATGTTTCCCTTTCTAAAAAAGTAAAAAGACAACATTTATTACTTTATCATGTGTGTCTGGACCAATCACATGAGGCCATTTTCCAGTGGCCCACACGCACACGCACGTAATGTCACAAAGGTTGTTTATCAGCAGATGATGGTCAAAATACATACAAAAATGTATTTAATGTAGTAGGCCACATATTATGAATGAGATGCAGTTACTGTTTAATTTCATAGCTAAAAATATTTAAAGCTTTAGTAGGTCGAACATAACATTTGTTATCTCCAGTATTTACTATCAATAGTACAATTAAAAACTAGTATTAACTTTAAAAATGAAGAAAAAAAAAAAGAATGTTACAGAGATTTGTTAAGTGTTAATGACATATCATGACATGTTTTCATGTCAACAATAATCACTGCTTATCGGCTACATCATTTCCACGTCCTTGCATCAGGATAACGGTAACTATACAGGTTATACTGCCTCCGGGTTTTCTGTGCCGGCTAAAACAGAAATGTCCCTCCAGGCATGTGAATCAACGTAATGTGCACGTTCATGGATTTGATGGAGGGCTTAAATAGCTAGATTCAAAGTAGCTCTATCAAACACTAGAGGAAAAACAACTTGGTCTAAGTTTTGTTTCCAAAGAATGAGTGGCATGAATATTGGACAGAAGAAGCCAAAAAAACTTTCCTGAAGCAGCCTTTATGAAGTTCCAACTATTTATTTTTGCACCCATTCCTATTTGAATGTTTTTGCTCCAATATTAAAAAGGTAAGGACAAACTCAGGTACAGGGCAGGCAAATGATGAAGACTGGGCAGACCAAGATGTGACTTAGGGAATTTGGGGGAAAAAAGACAATAGACAATATTATATTTATGCGTGGATGATATATGAGGTATGCCAGGAGGAGGTGAGAAGAAAGCCAATTTTCCACAGGGACAACATGCAGTTGGCCAATTTGTAAATCAAATCAGTTGCTAAAATACAATAGATTGTTTGCATGTTCACCATGGATTATGTTTGTAAATTATTATTGTGTGACTTCCATGTAACAAGATTTATCCGTCTTTTTTATTTCAATGACCTTCAAACAGACATGCATGAAGCACCGTGGACTGATTAGATTTTCACCCAGAGAATCCCATCCATTTATGTTGTCAAATACCATTTAGAAAAGAACTCTGTGGCTGAAGAGAGTAAAATATGGTTGAAAGCCAGTCTGTCAACAAAATATTTTTGCATGAAATAGCTGCCATAGTAAAATTAACTATTTTGCTCTGAAATTATCAAGCACTTAGAGCTCATACCCTCAATCCGATCCAACTTTATTTGTTAGCGCTTTAAAACAACCAAAGTTAACCAAAGTGCTGTACAGAAAAATACAAAAATATAACATAACATTATAACATGAGTAAAAATAATAGCTGCTCAATAAAAGCAATTAAACTAAATGATTAAATTGAGTAAATGAAGTGGACATCTTACTAGGTGTCAAAGGCCACAGCAAAGAGGTGGGTTTTAAGACATGATGTAAAACCAGACAAAGAAGAGGCCTGTTTAAGGTGCAGAGGCAGATCATTCCATAATTTAGGAGCCGACACTGCAATGGCACGATCCCCTCTGAGCTTCCGCTTAGTTTTAGGCTCAGGAGCAGCTTGATCTGACTGTCAAACTCAAGCTCCAGGTCCACTTTAACCCAGGAACCCAGATCTACAGGGGTGAGGGGGTCCCAGGTGTGCCACCAAAAACCATCACTTCCATCTTTTCCTCATTAAGATTTAAAAAGTTCAGAGCCATCCAGGCCTTTATTTCGTTGAGACACATAAGTAGCAATCTGACGGAGTATACATCTTTCAATTTAAGAGGCACATAAATCTGACTGTCATCTGCATAACAGTGGAATGAAATGCCATGTTTCCTAAGTATGGATCCCAGTGGGAGTAAAAAGAGATAGAAAAGTAGAGGGCCAAGAACTGAGCCCTGTGGGACCCCACACGAGAGATCAATATAAAGTCACCAGAGTCTGTATCTAAAAATATTTCATTAAAAACTCTTAAAAGAGCTGATTCAGTGCTGAGCAGGGTTTTAAAAGTGGATTGGAAAACCTTTAGAATATTATGTTCTTCCAGAAAGGCCATTAATTGACTGTGCATAATCTCCTCCAGGATTTTTGAAAGGAAAGACAGTTTGGGATAAGCCTGACATTTTCAAGGACTGCAGGATGTAGAGCAGGTTTTTTAATCAGGGGTTGTACTACTGCATGTTTAAAATGTTCAGGGACCACACCTGAGGACAGACTGCTATTAATGACTACAATAACAGATGGTACTACAGTGAGGAAAACTTCCTTAAATAGTCAAGGAAGGACCGCATCATTTGGAGAACCTGAGGGCTTCAAATGACCAATATTGTCCTGTAAAAAGGAAAGAGTCACAGGCTGAAACTGGTCAAAAACAGCAATGCATGGGACAGAGATTGAGGGGTCATAAACTGAAGGTGAGATTTAAGCCCTAATTAAAGTGACCTTTTCAATAAAGAAGGAGGTTTTCACACATAGCAGTGGACACTTCCATACAGGCAGTCTGTGGGGTATTAAGAAGTGAGTCAATAGTGTTAAACAAAACACTTGTGACAGTTTGACAGGATAATATCTGAGAAATTTTTCTTTTAGCATCTTTCACAGTTTCCAGATAATTACGCCAGCAGTCCCATAACATTTCAAAAAACACTTGCAGTTTGTCCTTCTTCCACTTGCGCTCAGCTCTACAGCACTCACGTCTGACAGCATGAGTCATGTTGTTTAGCCAGGGCTCAGATTTAGTTTTAGGCTGCCTGGATTTTAATGGAGCCACAGTGTCTAAAACTGTTTGGCAGGTAGAGTGAAACCATGAGCTAAGCTCCTCTGTATTGCACACAGACTCAGGAATAACTGATTGAAAGCAAGCGAGAACTGAACAGCAGTGGAAGGGTTAATAATGCGATACCTCTGCCAAGGCTGCCCAACCTCCTAAATTTGTCATCTTAATAACAGAAAATGGCTTAAAAAGTTGAACTTTACATGAAAACAAGACTTTTTTTCATTCAAATAAAGCAAAATATTTAATAATTTAAAAAAAATACATTATCAAGATTCACATCTTAAGAAATCTTGGAAAATAATTCTGCAAAATAAGTACTATTACTTTTGGTGCAGTCATTTTTTTATGTTAATAGTTTTGTACATAGAGCTGAGTACTTTTTCCATCACTATATCATGTGTCTCATGTCATGGAGTCTCACTGTACCTGTCTTAAAGTTGTAGTCAGCTTTGCGTGTCTTGCACATTCTCGTAGTGCTAAACTCAACCAGTGGCGTCTTGGATGTATTTGTGGCTAACTTGCTGCTACGTTAGGTGACAAAAACATGTTTAACAGTAAACTACTTTGGAGTTGATTTCACTTTTGATGGAGGCTTGCTTTTTCCTGTTCAGGGTGTAAGGCAAGGCAAGCCAAGGCAAGGCAGCTTTATTTGTATTGCACATTTCAACAACAGGTCATTTCACAGTGCTTTACATAGCCTAAAACATTAAAGAGCAGTTAAAAACAATTAAATAATCAAAAACAGATAAAAATAACAAGATTTTAGGCTGCTAGTATGGGACAATGTATTAACATTTGCTGTATACACATAATCCACCCGCAACACTTGCAGTTCCCAGAACAGGCCGGTCCCACCGCTTACAGTTTCAACAATGCAACTTCTGCATAAGTAATAAGTAAGCAACATCAAAAAGAAAGGTCTTCTGCCTTGATTGAAAAGAACAGAGTTGCGGTGAACCTGCAGTTTTCTGGGAATTTGTTCCAGATACTATCTGGAGCATAGAAACTGAACGCTGATTCTCTCTGTTTAGTTCTGATTGTGGGGACAGAAAGCCCATACACTGTCCCATGCTGTCCCAGACGACCTAAGAGGTCATAGTGCAGCAGCAGGTCAGAAATGTATTTTGGCCCTAAACCGTTTAGTGATTTATAAACCAGCAAAAGTATTTTGGAAATCAATTATTTGAGAAACTGGAAGCCAGGTAAAGATCTGGAGTGATGTGATCCACTTTCTTGGTCTTACTGAGGACTTGAGCAGCTGCGTTCTGATTTATTTTTTAGGGAGACCTGTAAAGGCACTGTTACAGTAGTCAAGTCTACTGAAGATAAAGCATGGTCAAGTTTTTCTAAATCCTGCTGAGACATATGGTCCTTTAACCCTTGATATATTCTTAAGGTGATAATAGGCTGACTTTGTTATTGTCTTAATTTGGCTGTTGAAATTCAGGTCTGAGTCCATATTCCTATTTTGCTCCAAAAACAACCACATCAGTTTTTCCTTCGCTTAATTGAACTAAGTTCTGGCACATCCAGTTAATTGTTCAATACACTAACTTTAACGTTAGCGTTAAATAAATAAAATTAATAATTACGCTCAAGTAGGTTTTGCCTTACTTAATTATTAAGCTAACTTACCCAATAATCATGCTTTGTTATATATTACCCTGTAGAAGGCAGAACAACTCCAAAACAAATTCACAGAAATCTGTTGTCAAGGCTAACTTGTTAGCCAACAGTTGGATACTTAGATAGCTTACACATCTCTTGTTCTTCCTTGCCACCACTTGGTGTGCCCTGGTTCAGTCTGCCATGAGAAGGAGGAGAAAAAACATATACATTTGTTTAATATTTGACTTTTTTCATTAGTCATTCTTTAATATTTTGTTTTTTTGGTGAAACTAACCTAAATAATTAGCTGGAGCTGCGCTAGCGTCCATTTCACATTACTTAGCCATTGATGCAATGTTTATGTTTATAATGGCTAAAAGATTTGTTGTATAAGATTTAAAAAGTGCAAGAGTTATTTTTTATTTTGCTGTCCAGCGTTATTTGTTCTTTTATCAACTGGCGGTAAGCTTGTGTCATTAAGAATTAATTTATTTATCGTTTCAATCACTCAAAAATACAACCCTTCTATCGCTAATTTTGCAGTTAAACCAGTTCCAGTGTTGAATATCCACCAACTGGAACGATTCTCAGCTTCTACCTTGGTTATTGACGGACTATTGGACCAATCACAGTTTCCTTTTTCCAATTTTTTCAGTGACGTAGGATGTGCGACATCATTACGTATGTCAGTAAAGCGGAAGTGCCGGTAGAGGCTGGCTGTAAACTGTTAGCTGTATTTTTTCTCTTCTTGAATGCTACTCGTTTTGGAACGGTACAGTTTGTACATATTTCCGAAATGACCGCGAAAGTGTTGTAGTTTATTCATATTTTAAACAGGTTAATTCTTGTTGCTTGAATTATATATTTGTATCTGAATATCCTACAGTGTTAGCTAGCTACCGAGCTAGGCTAACAGGTGATGTTGAGTGTTCATGTAACAGAGTAATTATTACAGCTATCATGTATTAAGAAGATTATGTGTTCTTGTTACTCTTATCTTTAGGCTTATTAACCAGAGCTCGGTCTATTCTCTCGATTACTTTAATAAATAAATGAATGAATTTATCCACACCTGGAGTCATCATGTCAAAGCAGCCGCTGGGGAAGACGTTGTTGAAGAATGTAATCCGCCACACAGATGCCCACAACAAGGTGCGTTTGAGTTCGTGTGTATGCGTAACAGGTAGGAAACGTACCCATTTATTACTACTAATGTAGCTTGATAAAACAGCCTTGGAAAATAGTTTGCCATCATTATGTTAAAGAGGTCTGTTGATTGAACTCAAAGATCATTTTGTAGGCTGTTTGTGGTGCTGTTTAATTGTATTGCGTTAAACTGATGATGGCAACTGAGTGTATAGACTTGACTGAGAAACGCTTACTTTCCCAAGTATAACCATGCTCTATGATACCCTGAGAAACAACTATTCACATTGTCTGAAACAAACTAATCTGTATCTCTATTACCAGTTGTAGAGCTGCAGATAATTAGTATTTTTGATGAGTAATCTGCTTATTTTTCTTTTTTCAATTAACCAATTGTTTGTTCTATAAAAAATTAGAGAATTGTGAAAAGGGCCCATCACAATCTGTTAAACCCTAAGGTGATGTCCCTTAGATTTCTTGTTGTATAGGACAAATACATATCCTTGCATTTGTGAGAGGCTAGAACGAGTTAACATTTGTCATTCATGTTATAAGAACATTTAAATAGATTTTGTCAAGAAGGGATAACTTTTATCCCAGAGATGGATTGTTGTATGATTTTGGAGTACAGGTATCAATGAGCTTAATTATGAATCTAGGTTACTGATATTTTGGCAGGTTTTCTACAGGTTCACAAACTGAATGTTTCACAAACTAGCATGCAGTTTTGTATATGTATGTATATAACCTTTATAAGTGTTTTAATTATGTATATCCAAATAAAGTATAATAGGTGTGTGAGAGCGTGTGTATGATTCTGGGCAGATTTTAATGCACTTACTTTGTTGACCCCTTACAGATCCAGGAGGAGATGGAGATGTGGAAAATGCGAAACTGGGAAGTCCACACGTCCCACCCCAAACATTTGTCAGATACAAAGAATGTGAGGTAGGAACACTGAGTTTCCCAATTTAATTTGAGCCACCTCAACCCAAGTGACACCAAAACATTTTGGTTTAATAGTGTAGCTCTCAGCTTAGAGAGTTGTGACTGTATGTTGCCATTTTATGTTTTCTATGATTGTTGTTTTCCAGGGGCCAAATGCACTGTGATCGAGTATCAGATCGGCCTAGAGAGCGAGTCTCGGAACATGATGACAGGGAGGCTCGATACTGGAGTCGAAAACTGTATGAATTTGAGGCCAATGATCCTGACAGGTACAGTTCATGTCTAAATCTTCATCTAAATATGTTTTAGTCTTTTGCATGTCGTGGAAAAATCTCAGTGCTTAATTTCTGAAAGGTAAAAAATATGAAAGTGAATTGGTTCCCCTATTTGTATTCTAGACAGTGCACATTTATCCACAATATAATGTGAACGTAGACAAGATTGAAAAGTCTTCATTATCATCTTATGTGTTCACATCCAGGTGGGGACATAGTGGCTTCAAGGAGCTTTATCCGGAGGAGTTTGAAAGCGACAGGTAAGCACATATGCAGCACTGCATCAAATAAGCAAGATATGAGAATTAAGCTACAAATCAGATTTTAAAGGGGCACTCCTGATATTTGGCACTGTACTTCCATAAAGTTAAGGCTCATGCAAGAGATATATATTTACAAAATAATTGTTATTGTTTCACATCAGTCAATGAACGTTGCTTAAAGCAATTTAACCCACATTTATTGGACATGGTGTTATATTATCAATGCACAGTAGTTTAGTCCTCACAAAAGGAATTCCCTATTCATACATATCTTGTTGACACGAACACTTGCAGGTCGTTAACACGGAAATCTTTCGCACCTCTACTATCCATGTCATGCGATGTGTAATTGGGGCATTAGTTCCTCCCTGCTGGGTAAATGCAGTATTTTAAAATTTTTTAAAAAGGCTGTGTGTTGAAACATTGATGTTTCCAAGCCTAAAATAATCCTGATGACATCAAAAAGGGTTATTTTTTTCAGACTTTATAAAGCTCCTCCAGATTCCCAGAGGAGATTATACAACTGTTTCACTAGTCGAGTAGTACACCATATGACGCATAAACTGATTTTGATGTGTTAAATCGGTGGATTGCCCCTGATACACCTGTCTAGCCGACATTTATTTTGTTCAATTTATCTTGTCTTTAGTGAAGAAAACAGTGGCACAAAGAAGATTAGACGCCACAAAATGAAAAAGTCCAAGTCTGCCACAGAAGCAAGCTTATCAAAACGATCAAAAAAATCCTCTCGGAAGAAGAAAAAGAAGAAGAAAAATGAGGAGGAAAAGCGTAAGAAAACAGAGTGCTCGAGCAGCGACAGCAGCAGCAGCAGCGATGACAGCAGTGCCACTAAAGACAAGCAGCGGAGGAAAAGGACTAAAAGTCGACATAAAAACAAGAAGACGGCAAAAACCAGAGGGAGACACCAGGAAAGCAGTTCAGACAACAGTAATGATGATGAAGTAGAAAAGGAGAGACGGACACAAAGGCGCAAAAAGCGAAAGCAGGACTCCCACAAAGATTCAGACTTGGGGCCAAACTCAAAAAAGAGCAGAAAAAATGGTAAAGCAGCCGTTGAGGAGAGCTTGGATGATAGTTCTGGAGACTGAGATTCAAAGACATGGATAGACGCACAGCTCAGGTTAACCGCCAAGAAAACTACTGCGGATTCCTTTGTTTGCCTTCACAGAGGACTTGTCTCTGCAGGGCTGTTATGTATTGTACTTGTTAGACATCAACAAACTTGTGCTGTCTGCCCTCTCTGTGGGCGCTCGGTGTAGCAATACCTCATCCACCTCTGCAGTGGCTTGAAGCACACTGTACTACAGGCAGCATGATGAGAGAAGGTGGATATCCACCACCTGCCTCATTAATAACTCTGTCGGCTGCAGGCTCATTGATTGATTATTGTGAGTGACTCTGGCCTCAGACTGTCTGCCTCACAAGAAGACCTTCTGTCCTGAATTGACCTGTTTTGTATAGCACATTTTATTTGAGAAACAGAACAAATTATGCAACGTTCCTGACAAATAATGACATTTTATCCATGTTTTTTTAGTTTTGTAAATTTAAATCTTTGTATGCAGCACATTGTCATTGGTGAAAAATAAACATGTAAGTTGCTGTTTTCTTTTAGTAGGTTGTCAAAAAAAGGGTTGTGTGTTGATTGTAATTTTTCTTTTTGCTGAATGTAGTCTGACCTTTTTAGGAGAGCAAAGGGGGGCTTTTATTTGGTTCTCATCACAAATCTATTTTTTATTTCAGCCATTGCATTTTAGTCAATAGTTACATAAAAAAAACAATTTTTACTTGCGCCACGCTTCATTAAGGTGCAGCAGAGAGCCATTCTACCTCTGTGTCAGTCTTAGGCGATTAGACTCCATCGCAATGTTAAATTATAAAGGGGTATAGATTGATAGGTTGATACTGTATGTAGGAATGTCCCCCGATGGAGTCTAGACACTGGTGAAGGGATGAAGGAAGCCTGAAAATCTGGATGGATGTGATGTGAAGCGGGGCTTCTGGGAATGATGGGAACATGAGGTTAATGGGGTGGAGCAGGGTCGCAGGGATTTTGCCTGAAATGATAACTGACAGCAGCAAAGAGTAGATGGATTTAAAGTTCGAATGCAACAGATGATAGCTCAGAGATTTTTGGCAAAATCTGGTTGGTTGACCTGAAAGAGTGAACGCCCACATTCAGCTGTTGACAATGCAGGTTGGGAGAGAGAGAGAAATGTGAAGCATAGTCTTCCTGAATGAACTTACGCTAAGTTTCATTCAAATATTAAGGTTTAAATGTGTTATACCAATTTAACCAACCCGGTCTCACGGCAGTCACGTTATTTTGATCTACTGATTCGTCAACAGGGAAATGATTTTCTCGTTTATTTCGTGGTAGTCACCACAAAATGGGAACATGACCATTTCACGAACTTCCGTAAGACTGAGCTGATTTAACCCTTGTGTTGTCTTCCCATCAAAGATGAAAATCAACAATTTTGTTGATGCTTTTTATCAATATTTTTGTCCCTATTTTTGAATACAATGCTTTTTTTTCAATGTTTGTCACTTTTTTGACGTTTTTAACACTACGGAACACTAACTTAACTTTAGTTTTACAGTTATTTTTTTTAATTTACTGTCAGTAAATAAGGTAATTGTACCTGAGTTAGAAAAGCAGAAATTAGGAATTAGCAATTTTCATACAGCTCTTAAAAAAATAACACCACTAACTGTATGTGGTCAAATTGGTCTCAGACCTGACATTTGTTCCTAAACATACTGTAGTATAAATTTAAGAAACAGTTTCTACCAGTTTGGTGCCAAAAAAGTGTAATGAGGTAGAAGTTTAAATCTAGACTGAGTTAATAATTCATGTATTCGTTTTTTGGAAATAACCTACGGTACGAGGAAAACATTTCCGATTTGAAGTCTTTCTTTTCCTTTTTTTTTTTTAATGTGTCAGGCTGTTTGTGAAGAAATACAAGGGGGCAGCACCCTCTCCTTAGGCCCTCATTGATCAAAGAGTCCTATCCCAGAACATGCAGGAGATATACCTTAATAAGCTGCTATCCATGATCAAAGTGAATAAATGTAATGATTTGCACAAGTGCTCTTTGACTGCTGTGCTAGTCTAAGAGCACTCAGTGGGTCAGATCTATACTGAAGAGCAGTACGGCTCTATTGCTTGGGTAATGTACTTTTCAGAAACAGCCCTGGACATAAAAAGGGGAACAGAACACTCATTAACACTATCAAAACATGGATCAAAACATGTTAGTTTCCTCCAACCACACTTTCCAGACTACATTTGTATTTAACATTTTAAATAACTAAAATAAAGTAACCTGGTAACATGTATGTCTGGGCTTGCTGGGTATTTTTAGATAATCTGATGCTGAAGGAAGTGTTGGTAAACCATTATGAAAGTGTGTGCATAGTGGAGAAGCCTGCAGCACTTTCCTGAATGTGTGTCAATAGGCTAAGTGTTCTCTAAGCAACAGTGTGGGCTGTGTTGAGCTTGGCTGCAACTGCCCAGATCTTGGAAATGGAATAAAGCAAACCGAACTCGGCTGGTCAAATCAGTGTTGACGGAGGTTTTTAAAACACATTGGTAAGGTTAATAAGCATTTGGCAAGAGGGCAGAATTCCAAATTGAGTGTGTTTTATTTTTTATAGTCGTACCTAGTTAGGACACCTTCCTGATGAAATAATGATCTAGAAAAAACAACTAATATGCTGTATGGCATTTAAATGTCATGTTGTCCTCAGGTGAAATAGACCCGTTTTCCTATATCAATGAATTGTAATTACCCAAAATGACATGATTGATTCCCTACAACGCTCTTTGGCAAGTATAAATGAATTATTTGTAATTTGTCTTATTCAATTTTTGTTTCAAAAAAATAATTAAAGTGGTTTTGAAATAGTAAAAGTTGACATATTCCAGTCTGTGATTATCCATCAACATACTGTCCTTTAATTTTAGTCTAAATAATTCCTAATTTCTGCTTTTCTAACTCAAACATTAGGTATAATTTCCTATAAATGAGGTTTATTGACCATAAATTGCAAAAATAACTGTAAAACTAAAGTTAATAAGTTAGTGGTACTTAGCGTTAAACATCAAAAAAAATGACAAGCATTGAAAAAAGGGACAAAAACTAAGAAAAAGTTAAAAACATTGATTAAAAGCATCAACAAAAGTGTTGATTTTCCATTTTGACGGGAGGACAACACAAGGGTTAAGTCATTGCTGCATTAAAACGAATGACAAGTAGTGCACTTGATACTATAAAAGCCATTCCTCAATACAAAGTGCAAAACTTTGCTAACGTCTATTAATTCAGGTCTCCACAAATGGTTAAGATGGCGAAGTAATGGTGTTGTTTCCACAATTAACAAAACTTGTATCTATAGTTTAAGCCACAGCAGCATGGTCAGTCCTCCACATTGGTCCAGACTAAAATATCTCAACATCTCCATCATGGATTGGCACAACATTTTGTACAGACATTGGTGTTTCCCAGAGGATGTACCCCAATGGCGGCTGCCATTCTTTGTCCACACATTCATGTCGCCCTCAGGATCCATTGTAATAACTTTGGTGATCCTCTAACTTTAGTGCCAATTATAGGGTTTGTACGGGTGCTTGAAATCCATTAAAAATGCTGGAATTTTGATGTTTTCAAGGTTTGAAAAGTGCTTGGATTTTGGATAAAATGCTTGAATTTGTGTTTGATTTTTGCAACCTGTTCAATCAAAATATTATGATAAATCATGTCAAAAACAGGGTCTGCAGCTATCTGTGGAGCGAGCGAGGACGAGCTGTCACAGGCCGTGGTAAAGTTGGTTTTATAATGGAAGGTCAATATAAAACTTTCAGAGGCTCTGAAAGTGAAGTCAGTTTGGTGGCATTACGTTACGAGGGAAATGAAGAAGAAGAAGGCAGGAAACTGGAGAGACCAGGCAGGTTAGAGCAGGAGAAGACCACAGAAGGAGATGCAGAAATAAGGGAAAGAGAAGAGGGAAAGGAAGAACTGATGTGAGGGATGAAGATGAGGCTGCAGTTTCAGAGAGAGGGACAGCGGCAGTTAGTGATCAGGAGGAGGAAGATGAAGATGACGGGGGAAGAGGAGGCTGCAGATTCAGAGAGAGGGACAGAGGCAGAGAATGATCAGAAGTAGGCAGATAAAGTGGCCAGTTTGTTAAAATAAGAATATATAGTAGTGCATCAGCATAAAATGTTGATATATCATAACCATGATCTTGACTTTGAACTATACATGCAACAGTGTAGCCAATGGTTTACTTTTACTCCATAAACACCAATTGTCTGCTTTATGGCTGGTGATATTTTCACATTTTGCATGTTAGAAATAATCTGTGGTTTTAAATTAAGGCTTCTCTAGCTGCCACCTTTGCAGTCAAACGGTATTTGATTGGCCCATAGGGGGTCCTCAGAGTTATTGCGGGGGTGGGGGGAACCACATTATTGTAAATCTTGTGAAATTAAGTCAAAAGCTGCAGAGAAACTCCCACACACTGTAACTTGCAAAAAATAAATGTACCAGTAAGCAACATATTAGACCAAGGGTCTTCAACCAAGGACCCCTTAACTGAATGAAAGACGGAGCAAGACAATAACGTGTACTGCGGCCTAGAGCCTTTATAAATATATTTTTTGCACATAATACTAAGCTATTAAAATATTTTTTGGCATGATTATATAAATCATCTTTTAATGTCAAACATGCATGTGGCACAGTGAGTCTTAGCACTAACTGTATATCTGGATGGCTCTCTTAGTGACTACCTATAGGCCAGTATGCCCATCAGCAGTGGGGATTTATATTTGCTAATAATATGTTGGATTCATGTTAAGACATTTTAATTATTTTTTAATTATTTATTTTTTAAACTTTCAATTTCAAAAATTAACAATAATTTGGTGCCCTCCTGCAGTGACTCTGAGGACCCCCTAGGGAGTTTAAGGGAGTTTCTTTGCCACTTTTGAAAAGTTTTTTTCAAAAATTAAAATGTCTTAACATATTATTAGAATATATACAAATCAGCTTATTTGTAAAAAAAAAAAAAAAAAAGCCATCTACATCATCCAAAGGATTCACTGTGCATGTGTATATTTAACATTAAATCATGATTTATAAAATGATACCAACAATTATTGTGATAGCTTAGTTTTCTATGCAATAAAAAGCTATGTATAAAAGCTTTAGGCTGCTCCACACGTTATTGTAAGCCCAGTTTAAGCAACTTGATTTTATACAATATAGGGGGTCCCTACACCCTCTGTCTTTCTGTTAAGGGGTCCTTGGGTTAAAAATTATCAGATTGGCCTTTTCAAACACACATTACTATGCATTAAACATAAAATGGGATCTTCAGTGAAAAAACCTCTCACTGGGCACTTTTTTGTTGTTGCAGTCACTCAGAACTGCTGATGAGACACAACACGCTTTGCTGTACCCCCAGTGTTCGCTAGTTTGGCTGCCCTGGCTAATTTTGAAGACTGTCTGAAGTCTCAGTCTCCTCCTGCCTAAGCAGATTTTGTATTGAATAATGGTTGCACACATGAGCAGAGAGAAACACTTCTCTTGCTGTAAGAAATGGGCAGCAGCACATTTCCAAACTGGAAGCTATCAGTAGTTAAAGTGGAGATGGACAGAGGTGCAAAAATGCGTGCACCACACATTGACAGCTGTAAAGTTCAGTCTTCTTCTAGCTGCAAAAAAACAATATTTCAAGTTAAAATGTGACTGTTTTTTGGCTGACAGCTGGCTAAGAATGATGAGTGAAAAAAAGAAGGGATGACCCCGTTCTTAGACTCAATCCTCTCTTTCACTGAGGATGCAAAATAGGGGATTCAGGGGGATTGAAACCCTCCAGTGTGACTTATCTCTCTGCTCCATGTTTTATCTCTTTTCTGTCCATGCAGCTAAGTTTCATCTCAGCCTGTGCTAAGTAGCTGTAATCTGAGGGAGAGGGTGGCAAACAAATATCCCTCATCCACCCTGATCTTATCTTTTCCCACTGTCATGCCATTTTCTGGAGCACATTATTTAACCCACTGTATTACATGCAGTACACAAAAACTACTGATGGTTTATAACGCATTACAATGTGGATGTAAACAGATAAAACTACACCTTTTAGTGTTTGTTAGCGATTGGTCGACAATGATGACTCCTTTTATAAAGCATGGCGTAGTTACAGTTACAATATAACAGCTGTAATCATACAAAAATGTCCTCATGCCTTCTATTCGATTGTATTTATCAATGGCATATTTATCTACTTGTTAACATGTCGTCTTTACTCTCTGTGACAAATGCAGTGAAGGCTGTGTCTTAAAAGCTCAAAATATCTTCATGAGTTAATACAAATTTTCGCTCTTTGAGGCTCTGTCCATGTGTCTAATCACATATCATTAAATATGATTACAGCTTTGTGATGATTACAGTGTTACATTCATCATTATCTGTTACAAATGCTTCACAAAAGGAGTTATGAGCCATTTATTGACTGTTTACACACAGTACTCATTATAAGTGTTAAATAGGTAGGGTATTAGTAAAGTTCCCCTTCTTTTCCAGATCTAAGCTTTATCTAGAATGAGAGTTTGAGGAAAACTGAATCTTAAAAGCAGGACGCTACACATGGATTCTTCTCATAATGGTTATTATAGAATCTTCCCTGCAGTCTGCAATTATTGGCAACTTTACAGCGCCTGGTCTCCCCCTAGTGGGATGCAACAGATCTTACACCCTGGTTTATCACACCTGGCTGCATTTGAATTCAGCATCTTGTTCAGTTATCATGTCCAAGGTCCACACAGCACTGTGCTTCCATGGTAGCTTTCACAGAAGCCTTATAAATAGTACTCAGGAATCAAATATTTATCACACATTGCTGCTCCCGAAGCACAAGCATAAAACACCACTGATACAGTTAACCCACACAAAAAATTTAATACCCTTCGTGAGGGGATAAATGGTCCAAACTTTGACATACTAAATAGGGAGCGGTGTGATGACACAGGTTTTTAATGTAAAAACTTGCAGCCAACACCCAAATGCTTTGTAAAAAGTCATGTGAGATATGACTTACTTACTTACATAGTTAGTACACATACACCAATGTTTTAATATACTTATATATGTATTTTTTTGTATGTTGTCTTTTTATCTAGACCAGCCAGATACAGTACCGATTAATATACAGTCACATCTGGAACAATACGTATTTAACATCATACAGTCCGACCGTCAAAGAGGAATCCATGGTTGGTTTCCCAGGTCCATCCTATCTATGCTAACATTAGAAATCGGCATATGTGTAAAATCCTGTTCTTTTTTTTAATTATTATTATTGTATAGTCCCGTGGTGATACTTGTCCTTGTATCTCGTGTCTTCTGTGCAAAAGTTTTTTATTTTTTTTTTTTTTGAACAAACCCAAAACATGATTGACATAACAGGATACCTGGTTGTTCACTTTACAGTTATGATAAAGTTTTTTTCTCTCGTTTTTCAGTTTTTTTAACAATTAAACAGTGAAATCCAAACGACACACCCCCTTGGCATGACACAGAAAAAAAAGGAGCTGATTAAAAATCCGAAGAAATGCTTCCCAAAATCAGGGTGGGAGGCAATGACAAAGAGGGCGGTTTATGACTACAGTCAGCAGCATCCTCCATTCGTACATTTTTTAGAATAAGGCACTGCTGCGTAAAGAAAGGACATGGCCAACAAACCTCTCTGGGAGTATGATGGGGAGGATGAAGGGAGACTTTGTTCTTCTCCAGCAACTGACAGAAACTTTGCATGTGTACATACATGTGCTTCTGTTCCTGTTTATCATTTGCTGTGTGCAGGAAAAGTTATATGGCATGTAGACATATTTGAGTTTTTACATGTGTGCTTATGTCTGTGTGTGGCTGAGCCGGGGTTATTTTTGCCGGCTATACTGCTTTCCTCAGACTGTGCTCTCAAGCATCCACTCAGTGCTGCTGAACGTAACTCTCCTGTTGGCGAGCGGCGATGACTCCATGTTGAGCTGGTTGGTGGACTTGTGCCACCTCGTCCTCGCTCTGCGTGGGTAACTATGACTCTGAAAAATGGAGTAATCTCCCCCGTCAAAAGAGAATCTATGCCTAGTTCGTGCCAGCTCATTTGGGAGCAATCCCATGTTGGCCAGGGCAGCTTTCTTGTCCTTAAGCCTGGGAGCCTCCTTGGTGCCAGCGTTGGGGCCTATGAGACACAGGGACATGGTGGAGCCGGTCAGGCTACTGTCCGTCTGCGTGTCCTCAGATGGGGGACCGGAGCACTGTGCATCCAGGCTGGTTCTTCTCTTCATCTTTTCTACACTCAGGGATGGCAGCTCCACTTCCAGGATGGCAGTGGTGGCTGCTGGATCCTCCTTCTTCTCCTTGTCCACCCTCAGCACCAGCGCCATGCACTCTTTGGGCACATGAGCTTCCTGCTGACCCTCGTCAGACGGTTGCTTGGAGGTGGAGCGCTGGAGCCGCTGCTGGCTGCCATTGGTCTGCGAGTGCATGCTGGCGCTGACCTTGGTCTTGCTGTCCTCTGGGCTGCTGTAGGCCTTGTAACGGATCATCAGAATGATAATGAACACCAGCACTGACGCAACAATTATACCACCAATAATGATGATCATAGTGCCTCCCAGGAACTGGCTGTGCATGAAGCGACACTGGCTGACCTCACTGGCTGTGTGGAACTGCACACAGCCGACCACACGTGTGGCGGTTAGCGATGTGATGCCGTCGTCGTAAACCGCCAGCACACAAAGGTCATACTCCCGGCCCGCGGCCAGATCATTGATTAAGAAGTTCTTGCTCGTAGATGGGATCATTCTGCAGAGGAAAGAAACAGTGCGGTGGTGAAGATGTAGACGATTAATCATCGGAATTACAACGCCCACATTTCCTGATTTGCATGAGGCGTATTAAATCACATAAAGGTGTCAGTTCCACACAACAGAAAGACAACAGGGCCATCACAGCTCCAGCATTAAATATCACTCATTCTGGTAGACAAACATAAAACACTTTGTTAAAGTTGACATATGAGAGAGAATATGTTATATCATAAAATAGCATTTAAGAAGTTGCTCTATTTCTATTTCCTGTTTAAAATGACAGCAAGGGTAAACTGCAAAGTGATAAACAAGGCAGACTAGGCTCGCTGTCTCAAGAACATGCCACAACAGCTGCAGGTTGCAGGGCAAGTGAAGCATGATGAAGGCAGTTTTGATGTGTGAATACCTAAGGTCACATTTTTCGAAACTACAAGATTACACGAGTCTAAATAGGATGGAGAAGGAGAGATTGTCTTCAGGTCAACATTGGTGTTAATATAATTAGAAGTGTGTTCCTTTTCCCTAAAGGGAGACTTTGATGGTTATCATTTGTAGGTAATAATGTACCTCCTAAAGACAAAACAACACTCAGCTCCATGCCTTAACTGGATGGGAAAATTATACAGGAGAGTGACTCATTATATCTGAAAAAACCTAAAAAAAGAGAAAGTCAACGACTGTTATTAACTTGCTCCATGAATACATAAATCCTGAAGTGCTTCTCGGTATACCAGATTCAATTCATGTGCATCACATATTGCATTAGGAACACATCAAACTCATTTTCATATTTAAAACAGTGTTTTAAGAAGTGCAAATGTTAATACAAACTATTTAAAAAACAGTAACTCAGGTTTATTGATTTTGCCATTTTTCTTCATGTGCACTTTATATATATTACACATTGCAACGTCACTTACACAGTACTGTATATTTCAACTTACTATAGGGAACTTGCCAAAAGTATACTGAACTTGTGCTTGTGCAGTATTCCTGTGTGTTGCAGAGGTGGAAAGTGGCTCAAATACAATTTTGACATATTTTGTATGATAATTTATACACCTCCTCCTCCTCCACCACCGCATTTCAGAAGGAAATATTGCACTTTTTACTCCACTACATTACATTCATTTGGCAGCTATACTTCCTAGCTACTTTTTAACTTTTTATAAACTAATAATTTTTACAGTCAGCCTATAAAACATGATCGCTCCACCTCAACTATAAGACACTATGTTAAGTTACATTTTGTTATTAATACTCTTTGGTAAAAAGTAATTAAGTACATTGACTCAAGTGCTCTAGTTTCTTGA
The DNA here is from genome assembly GCA_013375575.1 of Percina caprodes. Lineage (NCBI taxonomy): Eukaryota > Metazoa > Chordata > Actinopteri > Perciformes > Percidae > Percina > Percina caprodes. The sequence goes on from JABXJD010000046.1 coordinate 2,964,847, forward strand.
TTAGTTCCATTTTACTTCACACTTATGCACCTTATATTTAACTACATTTCACAGGGGCCTATTTTCTTAAAATATAGTATTATTATAAAATACAATGCATTGTTAAAATTTAAACCAGTGGTTTCCAAGCTTTTTTGATACTTTTGGCCCCTTATATAAAATCAGTGTCTGGTTGGCGCTTTTTGCAACATGTCAGATGTCTATGGGTTGTTAGTAGTTCCACCAACAAATGATTTCCCATCCATCCATCCATCCATCCATCCATCCATCCATCCATCCATCCATCCATCCATCCATCCATCCATCCATCCATCCATCCATCCATCCATCCATCCATCCATCCATCCATCCATCCATCCATCCATCCATCCATCCATCCATCCATCCATCCATCCATCCATCCATCCATCCATCTTCATCCGCTTATCCGGTATCGGGTCGCGGTTTCCCATACATTTATACATACACATATATACATACACATATATATGTATACACATACATACACATATACACATACAGATAGATAGATAGATAGATAGATAGATAGATAGATAGATAGATAGATAGATAGATAGATAGATAGATAGATAGATAGATAGATAGATAGATAGATAGATAGATAGATAGATAGAGACAATGACATCTAATCACAATCTGTGTTTCAACCAATTAGTGCAGGCACTTGCTAATGATACATTTACATGTAATGAAAAAGTTGGGCCTCATGTCATTGTTTATTGTCAAATTATACTTAATGAGCTACTTTATTTATACTTTACAGGCCCTTTAGTCCATTAGAGTGCTGGACTCCACAGTCTCTTCAGCTGATTGCAACAACCTACTCAAATATTAGAGATTGAAATTTGTTTACTGGATCTGTAGATATCTTAACTGAACATTTTGTGCATATTATTATTTCAATGCATTTTAATGCATTATACTTTTTGAAAAATGTGCCTACTTAGACTATCCCCAGACTACACTGTAGGGGATTTGCTTATTTTTGGACATACTTAATAATTTTGCATCTTTGGGATCTGCCAATCTGCCATAATGAACCGTTGTGTCATTCAGCAGATGGTAACTCCAGATGTTTCACCTTTCTTCATGTCCCTGCTCTACCTCCCTCCCCTCCCTTCCTCTCCGTCCATCAACCCCCTCCACCATGACTTACCTGTACACCAAAGTATCATCTGCCGTGCTGTTGTACTGAATCTGGTACATCCTGATGCCGGGGATATGGCGCTCAGATGGCCAACGGAGTACAGCGGAGGAGGAGGTCAGCTCAGTGACCATCACCCTCCTGTCCTGTTTGTCGTAGCCTTTGGTGTCATTGCCAGATTTGGAGGAGGTGGTGATGTCTGAGAGGCCTGGGTCCTCACGCATGTGGCCTGTGTTGTTAACAAACAAGGGTAAGGGGATCATGTTGATCTCGACAGCAGCTGTGGCGATGCCTGCAGCATTGGACGCCACACAATTAAATGCCCCGCTGTCCTTCAGCGTTGTGATGAGAATATCAAGGGTGCCATTATCATACAGGATGGTGCGGGAGTTATTATGTACCAGCTTGCCATCTGGGGACCGCCAGTGAATCTCTGGATCTGGATCACCCACTGCTTTGCATTTAAGAGTAACGCCCTGGCCTTCCATCACAAAGGGCTTAGTGGAAAGATGTTTGGTGATCAGCGGAGGCTCACAGATAAACTCCTCCTCTTGGATCGACCAGAAATACTTGTCCATGAGGTGCTCTGGCGACGCACAGGTCTCCAGATCATCCTCTCTTGTGAGCCTGCGGAGCCACAGCAGCTCGCAGTTACAGTGAAGAGGGTTTCCCCCGAAGCTCACTGCCAGAGTGGAGGAGCTGGAGCCCGTGGGCTCGGACTGGACCTGCGCGTGCTGGAACAGGCTGTCTGGGGGCAGCTTCTGCAGCCTGTTAGACGTCATGTCCAGGCGAACCAGCTTGGTGAGCAGCGTAAAAGTCCCCGCTCCAATGTGGTCGATCAGGTTGTGGTCCAGCGTGAGCGTGTTAATGTTGGTCATCCGTGCTATGGCTTCCCAGGGAAGGGTGCGCAGGTTGTTATTGGAAAGATCCAAGTCCTCTATGGTGGAAACAAACTCATCAAAGGAGGTGGGGGCCACTTGGTGGATCTGGTTGTTTCCCAGGATGAGGTGCCGCAGGTTGATGAGGCCTTTAAAGTAGTCTGTCTTTATCACACTGAGGCGGTTGCCATCCATGTGGAGCGCCCGTAGCGATCTCAGGCCGACGAAGGCGTGGGGGGTGACCTGGCTGATGGTGTTACGGGACAATGTGAGGTGGACCAAACTAGTCATGTTGAAAAAGTCTTTCCTGCGGATGATGGTGATGAAATTGTCCGTGAGCCGCAGCTCTACAGTCTTGCGGTCGATGGTGGGGGGCACAAACAACAGACCAGTCTTAGCACAGAGCAGAGTCAGAGTGGGGGAGAGGTGCTGACAGATACAGCGGCCCGGGCAGCTGTGTCCCTTCACCAGGGCTGCACACAGCAGCACACACAGAACCAGCCGGTCCATTGTTGATCACTTTCTAGGTCCTGTGTGTGAGACAGACAAAAAAGAATAAGAGACATTGAGTCAAAAAAATAGAGATCTTTGAATTAATAAATAGCATCAAGCCTTTATGAGAGCCTGCTGCAAAAATCAAGACTCTGACCAAGACTGCAAAGACTGCCAGCGAGGTATCAATCACAAAATGAAATGGAGCTTTTATGAAATAATGGCACCCGGGATGATGTAAGGCTGCACCAGCGCTGTCAGAAGCCCATGTCTCTGTAGCCTTTTAATGGAAATAACAGAATGTTTTTTGTGCAACCAGGCTGCATCACCATTGCACCGTATTTTTTCTTTAACGATCACAGGACAGTTTTCCTACTGTATATCAGGAGACTGCCATGTACATTTCTTTCACATTACAAAGCTTGTGTATTTGGTTTTGCTCTGAACTCCACATCAGGATGGAGAATTAAGGGTAGAAAAGGGAGCTTGTCAGCAGCGCTCAAGCATTTTTATGACCTTTTCATGTTCTCTGCTCTTCCAGTGCTTCTGAGATGTATTGCAAAATTAGACAGAAACCTGTCATGTAAATCACGGCAACAAAAAAGTTAAAGGTGAAAACGGGCGGAAGAATTGGTTGTTTTTCGAGTCCGTCCAATGGAGGCATTGAGGATGTTCTGATTCTCTGATTCCCATTTAGAGATATTGATTTCAGTCTCAGAGAGAACACGCTTGTGGAGACGGGAGTAAAAAGTGATCTAAAAAGTGATTCGTGGCTGTAATAACCATAAGAGACCCCAGTGGAACACAAACGGTGATGTGCTGATGCCACATTGTTAGTGGCTTTTCCTCTTGATTGCTAACGCCTTAAGCTTCACAGTTGATGAGAGAGCCTGTTAGCAACGATAAAGTAAAGGCGTGACAACTACAGCCCACTACCTCACCCAACCCCACAGGGTGACACTTTTGATCCCACTCTTTTTTAGTGGTCCAGCATAATTATTTTTTAATGCACTCTGGAAAAGCTGGCTGTGGATTTCAAACACAAAAAGTGACAGTTTTTCACCATTTTTGATGCTTCATCCAATTTGTCATGACTAATTTTAGGGACTCTTTATCTACATCCCACCATGGATGGTGGTGCTGACGTCCTTAGCACCACTGATTTTGTCCCCCAGTGCGCCCAAAGCAAAATCATCTAATGCTCTCAGTACAGATAACCTTAAATTGAATTTGATTTAAAAATGCCTGTGGTTAGATTCATGGAATGAATTAAATGCCACGTATCAAATTTTGTAACAGAAATAAAGAACAAGCCAAGCACTCCACCTCCATGTCTCAAGCCTTATTCATAGTCTTTGCACAAATAATTTCACTCTTCTTCTGCCTTAAATTAAAACTGGTCTGATGACAGTTGTTGTTCTAGTCAGTGAGAGAAATTGAGAGTGATTTTTTTTTTGTCATTTAACATCAACCTGTGTTGCATTTGACCAGCCAGAGCTCAAAAGTTCTCAAATGGTGTTCTTTTTTTCCGCTCTCTTGCACAGACACACGCTGCAACGGCTGTCTGGCTACTGCCGACAGACAACAGGGCACCTCGTTAACTATGAAATACTGCTGTCCAATCAGAGCTCTCATTAAAATCTGGGTTTGTATTATGTCATTTTCGGAGAGAAGTAGGACAGCTTGGAAGACAAGTTCACAACAGTGGGGTATTTTCTCAAAGTTTGCTGATCACAATAACTCAACTGACTGTCATCTCAGTAGGGATCAGCTATAGACCTTGTTTAAAAAATACACTGGACCCAAACCTTCACTTTACACTCCCCCTCCCTGCCAGGACTGCAGGCTTAGCTATAACCTCCATCTTTGAAATATAACTACCTTAACCTTAACCGAGAAATAATTTCTCCTTTGTAACTTATTCAACAAAAAATATACAAGCAAGATACAAATACAGCACACACACAAACACAGTTGAACCATTTCAATGTGCAAAAAAACACACTGGGTGGTACACTGTGTGAGAAAATGCAACCCCCCCGGAGAGAATTTATTTATTTAGTGATGCTCGTTTACTGTTGGCAGCACAGCATGCCCGCCTTGTCTAAATTAATTCTACAAATTTCCTTTTTTAAAAAGATGCTGGGGAAGCTAAAACAATAAAGTAGGCTACCGCAGTGCAGACCATACTTCCTATTAAATAGATCCCTATATAAAAACTATAGTAGGGTGGGATAATTTTAACAGTATCATGGTCTTAAATTCAAATTTTATCAAACACTGTTGCCCAAGTTTGTATAATGAGTGATCTTGCTTGATTGTGTTGGTGTTCAAATGGTAACTAGGCCACAAAGCTCATGGTTTCTCAGAGGACCATCTGTGCCAGAGCATTTCCTGCCACACCGTCGAGTATACTCTATTGATCTTTCAGCATCTCAGGGAGGAGGTTGTGGGGGAGGAGGGGTGATGTTGTTGCCACGGCAACTCTGGTGTAGAATGTAGGTCTTTGAATTGCATTAAGATGATTTTGAGCTGCCCGAATCTAAAGGCCTCAATCTTAATGGGTGCCGAGAACGTATGAAGAGACGTAAACAGATGTATGAATGGCCGCGGCAAATTAAAAGAAAAGGGCAGCTCCGCCTCACAGTTTTATGGCCTAATATTAGTGGCAGCCACCAAATCGATAAAACAGGGTGAACTGGAGTTTAGGTTTGTTTTTGTGTCCAGTCATGCAGGAACAGAACCTTTCAAAGAGGACTCCTCTGATGGATTACTTAGACTTGGAGTCACATTCTGACTTATTCAGATACTAAATCAACTGTAAAAATGAACAAAATCCCACATTCACATACACCCATGCATGCATACATACATACATACATACATACATACATTTTAAATATGTAATTACAGTAATATGCAATTACAGTACTGTGTATATACACGCCTATATCCATTTGGAGCTGTGAAACATTTGCATACACCTTCAGTTTGAGAGCTTCAGGTTTTATAATAAAGTAACAAGTAAACTTTCTTTGTGAACTTCAGTTAAAGTGGATCCCTATTTAGCTGAGATGAGCATTATAATTCATTATGATCACATTTTGAAGATTTGCACTCTCTAATCCACCCAAGAGTGAACCTGACATTCAACACTATGCTAAGTTTTCTAAATCTACATCCATCCTAAACCCTGAAATCCATCGAGCTTCCTTTGGAACATCTGTTGCCGTTGGCTAATAAAGGTTGAATGTTAAAAATCAAATGCCATGCTGCAGGGCTGTAGTCAAGACCACCTTTGTCGAGTAAAAGACAAGTCCAAGACTAGAACAAGTCAAGTCCAAGACAAGTCCAAAAAGGTTTAAGTCCAAGTCAGTCCAGAACAGAAAAAAAGACTTATGCATGACATTATCAAGACAATCATTTTGGGTTATTATTTGTTCATCTCAAAGCAAAAACGAGAGATAAGGAAGAGTGCAATGCATTTACAGTCAGTTTAACAAGTGGTCCTGAGCAGTCATGCCACAAGTGATTAGTTTTCCTTTTGTTGTTACAGTGTGTGGTAATCAATGAAAATCAATGGAATTAACGTTAACAGGGCACGAAGATGCAGGCCATGCCTAGCAAAGATAATCTAGTGTGTGATTGGTTATCAGGTGGCCAGTGTTTCACTTTCACTCCACCAGTGAGCACACATACGTTGCAGCAATTTATGCGTGCTTACTGGTAACATGATAAAGACACTTGGATTCGGTCGAGACCAAAAGCAATATTTGGCAAGACCAGTGGCCGAGACAAGTCCAAGTCCAAATACCAGCGAGTCTGAGAAAAGTCAGAGACCATATTAAAACGGTCTTGAGTCCAGACTCAAGTCCAAGACCGGACTTGTCTCCTACAGCCCTGCCATGCAGACTAGTAATGGCAGGATGGAGCTTCATGAAGCATTGAAGCTTTTCAGCAAATTGGTTTGCAAATGTATTCATTTTTAAGGCTTCATGTGCACACAAAACAAACACCTGTTGGTCAAAGAGTGTAAAACAGGCAACCATCTCAACTACTGAGATATGTATGGATGTGAGATAAAACCTGGATACAACGAAAAAACAAAGAAACCGATTTCAATGGAATCACTTTATAGCCTACCAATCCATCTATTTTCTGATAAGTATGCCAATGATTGTATAGGATAACTGTATCTGTCTTGTGAGTAATGCATCAAATGCGTGTAATCAATCCTAGTATTGGCGGGAGGGGCAATATTAGTGTACTATAACTGGAAAGCGGCAGTGCTTTCACCGGGCAGAGGCCAATGATTGTTGTAAACTTGGCAGAGGGGCCGTGAATTTGCTCTGTAACTTGGAAAATGATGTAGGGTGTAAGACTTCATTCGTTTTATTCAGGAACAACAATTTCTCAACTGTGTTAGGGCTTTGAGCGTCATCAACAACATCATTGGTCCAAAATGGTACACGCAAAACGTCCTGGATTACTCAACACAGCACATGAAATCATTACTGCAGACCTTCAGAAACAAACTAAGTATGAGCAGCATTCATAGCTCAAATAACCCTCATGTTGTCCTTCGAAATAAGCGCTGAAAATGTCAACATTAGAAATATCAAATAATTTTGGAAAAAACATTAAAAAAGCACCCACAACATTGAAAAAAATGACAATAATGTTGGAAAAAGCGATAATAGTGTTTCCTGGTTGACGGGAAGACAACACAAGGGCTAAATACATTTTATTATTAACTAAGTTAGAGTTAAAGCCTTGCATGAAATATTCTGAGAATCAACAGCAGATTGAGAAGCTGTCATAGGAAACTGTTTAGAAAAGGGCAACACTTTCAAAAAATACCTGCCAGGAGATTGAATGAATCGGTCTAATCATGTCCGCCATTGTTGTTTTGAACGAACAGTTGCTACCGTCACACACACCTGAACCGCGCCTGTAGCTGCCTCCTCACCAGATGCTGATTGCTTCGACCCGCTGCTGTTTGGACACAAACGCATTACTTAGAAGAATGCCAAGATGAATTTTTGTGTCATATATGATCCAGCAAGAATCCAGCTGCCGTGCAAAGTAAGCACATTGTGGAAAAGAGTAAATGATTTCTTTTATTTCCCTTATATATTCATTAATATTTAATATTCTGCCAATAAAAAGTCCTATACAAGTTTTGTCCATCATGTCTTTATTCAATTTTGCCTCCATGACAGCTTAAAATGCATTTCAGAATTAGTAAAGAAATTCTGGATGACTCATTTGTATAAGAGGTATATTTGAGGAGGTGTAAAAACAAGCATGAATGAAGAAGACTTCATTTAAATGCTAAACGGTTCTGTGTCATAACAAGCTGCTTTTTTTCATGGCGGTGGCACCCGAGGGGGGGGGGGGTAAGCTGTTTGCAACTTTTAGTGTCGCTGTTAGTGAAGACAGTTAACTACATAGGGGATGGGCTCTTGTGCCAGGAGGTCAGATACTTCCTTTATGTGAGAGATTTGAATTTTAAAGGTTCCATGGCATGAAAATTTCACTTTATGAGTTTTTTTTTTTTTTTTAAATGAGCTCCTCCAGCCTGCCTATGGCCCCCCCCAGTGGCTAGAAAGGGCGAGCCCTGGGTATCCTGCTCTGCCTTTGAGAAAATTAAAGCTCAGATGGGCCGATCTGGAATCTTGCCCCTTATGAGGTCATAAGGGGAAAGGTTACCTCTCCTTTCTCTGTTTTGCCTGCCCAGAGAATTTGCCCCCCCCCCCCATGAGAAAGAGACATCATGGCTTTCAAACGAGCAAAGTGGCAGTTGGTCAAGGCCACACCCCCAGCCTCCACCATCCACCACATTTTGAATCTGAGCTAGTATGACCAGCGGGTGTGTGCAGACATATAATTCTTGGTTTTGAAGGTGACTAACCCCTGCACCAGTGGGTGCTGTCCTTTAACCAACTGTGCGGGGGTGCTCTGTCCCATGGTGCACCCACTCAGACCTTGAATGAATTGTTTATCTTAGATAAAGGTTGTACATGTTTCTACTTAACATCTGGCTGTGTGGAAATGCTCCTCTTGCCTCTGACACTCAACCACACAACTAGAACTGAAATTATTAGTTAAATGAAAAATCAAAGAAATTAACTGTTTAAGTCAGGTATCAAATTAGCAAGTTTTCAATAATTCCTTGGTCCCAACTTGTCAAATGTCAGAATTTGATGCTTTTTTCCTTTTTGTTTTGGTCATGTCTTTGTAATAATTGATTGACTGATTTATAAATAATTACAATAATGAAAACAGTGTGCTTCTCTTCTTTTTTTCTTGTCTTATAATGTTTGTGACAGCTGACCAATCGGAGAAAACACAGGATGTGAAATGAATCAGGCTTAGCTGATCATAAAAAAAAAAATGTCTGGAACATTCTGATCCCGATGTTGAACGCGGATACTATTAATAAATATCTTTCACTAAACAAAAGCGACAATCCTCACATGAAAATTTACATACAAGCACAATTCTGCAAAAGGCATGTACACATGAGCAAATTACAACACACATCCGCCCACACACAAACACATGAGAATACACACCCATGTAGATCTACACATGAACACACAGACACACTGAACAAAGATGAAAGACAAAATTGCCCAAGAGGAGAAAACAAAGAGGAGAATAAATTAACTTAGTTTCCAGGCTCAGACTTACAAGTGTAAGTAACTGTGTTCTGGAACATACCAAGGAAAAAAAACATGAACAAAAGAAGAACTCTGCTGCTTCTTAAAAATGCTCTTATGGTTCACAAATTCACAGCAGAGCTCTGTTAAAAGATGAGCAGGCACGCCGTAAACAATGCAGTGGAAATCAAATAAAGCTGAAAGATGCCATAGCTCGTCCTATTTCTGACTGTGAAACACCTTGCGGCTGCTGAATTCTTAACACACAGCATCCAGTTTACACATTAAACAGGACAGGCAGCTGCAAGGGTGATGACGTATCTTCGCAACATCTGAGAAAGTCATGAAATACAGCAGTCCATCTTTTATAAACCTGCTCAGTTACCCCCCACATGACATCAGCTGCTGGACATTTTAATTAGGGCATGCAAGAATTCACCAGAATATTCTCATAATTTAATAACCAGAAAGAATTAAGGGCTTTTAGAAATTCAACAATTATTCAAGATGACTTAGAATATCTCCTAAATCACAGAACTGTCACATGAGGAAAAAAGCACACCCTACTTTCAAAAAGATTAAATGCACCGATCAAATAGTGTCTCTCAAATAATTGTTCTCTGTAAGAATAATGTTTACAAGTTTAATTACCGTCATTAAACTGTCCAGGAATGTGTAATTAGCTGCCAGCTTATATTCACTCTGGATGAAATCTGACTTACTTGTAATCATGTGGTGAAGATTACCTTCCTTTTTTTTTGGGGGTTGTCTTCCCGTCAAAATTGAAAATCAAATTTTAGTTGAAGCTTTTTATCGATGCTTTTAACTTTTTCTTACGTTTTTGTCTCTTTTTCAACACTTTTGACGCTTTTTTTTCAATGTTTCTTCCTTTTGTTGACTTTTAACTACTTTTTTTTTTTCCCTTATGTTTGAGTTAGAAAAGCAGAAATTAGGAATTATTAAGACTAAAATTAAAGGAAAGTATGTTCAAAACCACTTCAATTTTCTAGATTTTTTGCTATAAAATCAAATAAGACACTCAAAATGAATGAAAGTAAAGATAAGTAGAGATTTCTACTTGCCAAAGAGCAATGTGTGGAATAAATCATGTTATTTCGGGTAATTAAAAAGAACATTGATATAGGAATATGGGTCAATTTGACCCGAGGACAACATGAGGGTTAAATTCTTAATTCATATGAGATTACAGTAAATAACAGATACATAATCAGCAATTATTTTAAAAATGGATGAATTGTTTGACTCATTGTTCTTGTACATGTTGAATATTACCTAACTCAACTCTAAAGTGATAATAAAATGAAGATCGTTGGGTTTGATACTGTTGGTCTGACCTTTTATAGACCGAGTTATTCGATATGATCTATTCAAATGACAAAACTTCACTAGTTTCCAAAAAAACATCTTAATTGTTTAATTGTTTGAGTCTTTTTACTGTCATTGGGGGTTATTAGTTATATTTTCATTATTATATTCAAAGAATTTTGGGCATTTTGCCTTTATTTAGAAGGAGAAGAGAAAATTAGAGGAGAGAGAGGGGGAATTACATTTAATAAAGGGAACAGCTCATGAATGGAATCAAACCAGGGACGTTAATAATAGAATATTATTCATTTCAGTGAGTAGGCAACCACAACACCCCAGTTTGAGTCATTCTTCAAAGACAAAATGACAAAAATGTGGACATGTTCTGGTTTTCTATGGACGTAAACTTAATACAAAGCTTCTGGAACATTATGATGGGCATTTCTATTATTTTAAGACAATTTATAGACACAAACAATTATTGATTATTTACAAAAACAATCAGCAGTTTAATTAAAAATGAAAATAATTGTTGGTGGCAGCCCCAGATTAAAGTTACAGTAAAAGTAAGTTTTCAACACACAGGACATTTAAAACAAGGGTCAAACACAAACAATGACAGAGTCTGTCCTTACTACAGAAAAACATCTGGCCAGACCCGGTGCATTGTGGGGATGTTTTCTGGACATGACTTTGTCAGGAAACCGTAAACGCCAATTAGACAGCGCAGGCAGTGGACTGGCAACTGCCCTTGTGTGACTCTTGTCAGGATGCAGGCATAATTATTGACAGCCTGGGTTCATCAGAGTCAGCTCTATCTCCACCAGTGGATGTCTTCACCGAGGCTCCGCAGCCCCGGGGATTTCTGGTCGCATCTCATCAAGCGGGATGTGGTGTATCGTCGTAAACAGGAGGAGCATTTGCATATTATAATTATGTCTGCGTGCAAAGACAGTCTTCTCAATTACATTCCATTTAAAACTTTCAATGAGGAAGAATTGAGAAGCACAAACTATCACAGCTCCATAAACTTCCATTATAAGAGCTTCCCTAAACAAGACTGAGAACATTGGGATTACATTGGTGCTGCGTAACTACAGTCATGCACGTCACTTGTTGATTGAACACTTGGGGTGATTGATTGTTACCCTTTCCCTCCTACCTGTTCTTTTTCATTTGAACACTGAACAGATTTGAAACAACTTTTCAAATTAAAAAAAACAAACAACAAATGCAGAAAATCAGGTTTGGTGCAACGAAATCTCGCTCAACTGTATATGTGAATGTGCAGTTGAATGACAATAAAGTCTATTTAAGTCTAAGTCTGAATCCTTTTTAGAACTGCTTTTCAAAAATGTCCCCCTTGGATATTACCTGCTATTTGACGAGTAACAAGTAATTGCAAGTAAAAAGGAAAAAAACATGGGAGGTATTGGGGGACATATCTGTTATGAATGTTAGATTTAGCTACTGTAATAGGTACTGTAATATCTACGCAGATCAGCCTTAGAGAAGGAAATCTCAGACATCTGGGCAAATTTGCTTATCTGCCAATTGCTTAATTGATTAATCAATAAATTGTTCTGTCTATAAAATAAACAATTGTGAAACATTCCCAACAATTTCTCAGAGCCGTCTCAATTTCTTTTAGTCTAATACCCCCACATATCCAATTAACTATCACAGAAGATGAAGAAAACCAGAAACTATTCACATTTGAGATGCCTTAACCAGCAGAAATTAGTATGATTCATACAATTGACAATCATTTAAGAATGTCTTTACATCAGACAATCTTCACAAATACCCCTACAATACAATGTTCCCTAAATGTTTCAGACCACTTAAATAATCAACAGGGGGAATTATCTTGATTTACATGAATGACATATGAGGGCTTTTCAATGTGAAGTGATTGTGTTGCTTGCTATTTAAAGATGATTTTTTGGGGCATTTTTAGGTCTATATTTTCACAGGACAGGTGAAGACATCAAAGTGGAGATAGAGGGAGAATGACATGCAGCAAAGGGCCGCAGGTCGGAGTCGAACCATGGCCGCTGTGTAGAGGAGTAAACCTCTATATATGGGCTCCTACTCTGCCAACTGAGCCCACCTGGCCCAAGTTTCCTGCTATTTAAGTCTCACACACTACGTTTCTGCACTGAATCCTGATAACTGTACATCCCATGAATTATTCACTGAAATAGTCTCACTAATTATGAGCACCATATGATGCATAAAACAAATATTAGATATGGAGCTGTTCCAGTCAATCCACTTCATGCACAAATTTCCTCCACAACTGATCCCCAACTGAAAAAAAAAAAAAAAAAACTAAACCTCTGGCTGCAGTCCATCTGTTAGCTGTCACAATTAATAGAACACACAGGACAATGCACTGCCGTGTGGTTTCTAATGGGCGTTTGCCTAGTTTGGTTTTGCAGAGCTTCCTACTCAGCGAGGAGGCGGGCCTTTTTGAAGTTCCCACTTTGGTTTGAGGACACCGTGGCAATTATGATAAAGATGGAGAAGTATAAAAGTCAAAGTACTCACTACGCAGCTCTGTGGGTGTCACATTTATATGCTTATTGTAGGTTCTTAAAATCATCACCTGCAAACTAACTACAGCTTCCAAAGAAATGTAGTGAAGTAAAAAGTATACAATATTTCCCTCAGGAATGTAGTGGAGTAGAAAAAATTAAATAAAAAACACATTAAGAGTGTGAGGATGCAAATAACATATTAACCCTTGTGTTGTCTTCCTGTCAAAATTGAAAGTCAACACTTCTTAATCAATATTTTTAACTTTTTCTAACCTTTTTGTCCCTTTTTTCAACACTTTGTTCAATGTTTGTCACTTTAATTGACGTTTTTAACTTATTAACTTTAGTTTTACAGTTATTTTTGGAATTTATGGTCAATAAACCTAATTTTTAGGAAACTATACCTAATGTTTGAGTTAGAAAAGCAGAAATTAGGATTTATTTAGACAAAAATTAAAGGAAGGGATATCGATGGATAATCACAGACTGGAATATGTCAACTTTTACTCAATACTATTTCAAAACCACTTCAATTTGTTTTTCTCCAAATACTATAAAATTGAATGAGATGCCCCAAAATTAATGAAAGTAGAGATTTGTACTTGCCAAAGAGCGTTGTGTGGAATCAATCATGTTATTTTGGGTAATTAAACAGAACACTGATATAGGAAAACGGGGCAATTTGACTCGAGGGTTAAAGGTGCTGTACTCAAAATACTGAAAAAAGTGGGCTGGGATTGCCTCCACACGGCTCTCACAGACCGTTACCCCAGTTTATAACAGGTTATGTCACGGCCACATGCATTTACATACGCATATTAAATTTAAAAACAAAGAACAGAGAATCTCGACACAGAGAGGGTGTGAGACGCCATTACTATGTATATCCTTTCATAGCAATATGTGATTGCTGCTATTTTAATGTTCTATATGTCTAGTACAGAACCTTTAAGTAAAGTACTTGATTAACACACACTTTCCACCACTGAATGATATGAACAACCTGCTAATGAAGGGGACAAACCAAGACACAATTTATTTACTGACTCCATAACACTGAATCTGTATCTTTAAAACAAACAATGTCCTTACATCTACAAGTTTGTCAACAAGAAACAGTGTGGCTATTGCTCTTTTTCGGTTTGTCGCAGTTTTCACTGACACATTCCAAGAGATTGCTGAAGTACAGTCGACATATTTGTCAAAAAAACAAGAAACAAAAAAGCACAGACAAACAAACAAGCCATGATAGAAGCAGAAGCTGCTAACAATACAATACGAGGACAGACGGTGATTCTGAATGACATCCAGCTTATGGGATTTCTATTTCTAGGCTGACTTATGTAGAAATGCAGTGAGAAAAATTGATGATTTACAAACATCGCAGCAGCATGATAGTCTCTTCTATATGTAGCTTCTGCATGTCCCACGAGTTGAAGGTTTTCACTCATTGTTTGTCCTCTACATTTACCATTTCATCCACGGACGTTTTTGATTCAGACTTGTTATTTTAGCACGGCGGCTCCATGCCCTCCTCGCTTTGTGCAGACGAGCTGAATAGACCCTCTGAATTGATGCTTTGTGGTGTAACTTTGTGCTACAGTGATGCTAAGGAATTCACACTTGGTTTCAAATCCTCCTCCCAGGGCTCCTATACTTCATTGATCCTGCTCTGTATGTACCCTTGCAAGGTATTATACATGCCTGTTGTGTGCTCCACCGCCACAGCAGACTCAGGCTAAGAGCCGATTTACACAAGAGAGAAAATGTAGCTGATGGCTGAACTTAAAACCTTTTCCTGGTTAAAATATACCGTATTCATTTCACAACAAGGCAGTTATGCTAAGCATTAGTGCTGTCAAACGATTCAAATATTTAATCGCGATTAATCGCATTAATGTCACAGTTAACTCGCAATTAATCGCACATTTTTATCTATTCTCAATTCTAAAGTCCCTTGATTTCTTTTTGTCCCATTACTTTTTCTAATTTTTATGCTCTTATCAACATGGAAAAGTGGATGGGCTTGCTTTGTGGAAATGTTTTTTAATTACAACATTGGCATATAGCCTACTGTAGTGTTCAATTTCATACGTAACATTCTCACTTGGAGTAAATAATCTCTCACACGATGTAACACTGTCCATCAATAACGGGGTGAAAAAAATAGGTCGACGAGGAGGAGGGGGAATTGGCATCAGCTGTGTGCTTGGCCATCAAGTGGTATTTCAGACTGGACGTCTGCGATGATAGCTCAGTTCACAACGACCAAACACTCAGATCACTTTGGTCTCGTCAATGAAACATTTGGCAACTTTTAAAAAGTCAACTCTCCATCCAGAATCTTATCGGCGTCCATTTCGGCGTCTCACGCTTGCCATCCACTCAAAATGTAACGTTACTACTCATTGGCCGGCTTGCAAGCCCAAAAGGCATGTGTGCGGCGTGTCTGTTGTTTTGTTTCCCGTCTAGCTAGATCCGGCATGTGAAAAAAACTACAAAGTTTTCTGGGCCAAAAAGCACGTTGATATCTCGATAAAAAATCAACGCTGTCAAAATGGGTTTGCATTAATGCATTTAACTGACAGCACTAGTAAACATTCATTAATATGAGCTGTTTCATGTATTGAAGTTGGATAACTGACCAGTTTGTTCAATAATAAAGAAACCATGTATGAAACAATGAAGACTAAAATCTTATCAGACATCACAAATAATGACTAAATCAACAATAACAGTTAAGTTACAAGAAGGCATGCCCCCTCGAAATTAATTATGATAACTTTTGGTATCCTCAGACGTTTTGTCTTGCGCCATCACCAGGTCAAAGTTTGAGCTTGTCCAGTACTTTGGTTTATGGCACAACACCTGCAAAACAAATGACTGAACTAAACTAAGATGGTGAACATGGGAAACACTACACCAGATAAATGTCAAAATGTTAGCACTACCATTGTGAGCATATTAGCACGCTGAAGTTAGCACTTAGCTCATAGCACCACTTTGCCTAAGTGCAGCCTCTCAGAGCTGCTTGCATGGCTGTACACTCCTAATCTTGTTAAGCTAGTGCATCGTGTTGCTTTCCAACCAGACTCCACTAAATGTAGACAACCCCATTCATCATTTTGTTTCTTAAGTCAAATACAAAGTAAATACCCAGTATGTACCTTCTCCTTTATGACTAACATATCATCTAATTAACAAAAAGATTGAGATTTATTACCAATGGGATCCACATGAATGAATCTACAGTAGGAACTGGACTCTATAATGAAAAACTCACACGGCCCTAATTGATATAGAAGACTAGTGGCCGAAATTCACTCAAGGCTGTAATGCTTATGATTGTTTGTTACAACCTCAGAACGAGGCAGCTATGACTGCATGATTCACTTAGTGCACACAAATAATGGACCAAACTGCTTCAATTTGACACACTTCATAGGAAAGCTTGTGCAAAGCAAGTTTAGGCACAACTTTTGTCCAACATTTATTGTGGGTATTATATTCATATATACAATACAGGGCATCTGAGGTTCAGTTATCCTGTCTCTGTGCCAAATAAAGCAACTTGTGATTTCAATTTATACAGTACACAGTGGCAGTGGAGCAGTAAACACACATATGGTGTGGATTTATCTACAGTTGGCTTTGTACCAAGAGAAGGAAGTGAATCAAAGTCAACACTAGCGGCGTCCAATAACATAATTCTATCACCAAAAACCTGTCATTATGTATCAGTCCCTTTACTTGTTTACTGAGACTCCACAAAAAAAAAAAAAAAACATCAGTTGTTTTTGCAAAACTGTTGCTTTGGTAAAAGCATTAGCATATTTGCATTTTTCTATTTGCATGTTTTGAATCATCCTGATCTTGTTTTATTTTTGGTCGGGATGCATCATGAAGAAGTGGACTCATGATGGTCTTTTTTCATATTCTTTAAGTGTAATACTTAACCTTTCACACCATAACACTTTTGATTTAATTCAACCTGGGGAATTTTTCATAAATGTGGCTATTGTGGCTCTGGGTTGTGTTAACTTGCTGCATTCGCCACCTACTTTCTAGACATCTGGGAAAACAAGGGCTTGCTCGTATATTGCAGCAAGCTGCAGAAGCCTCTTAAAGCTTTCCAAATGGTTTTTTACATTCATAATATAATTCATAATGTCATTTTTGCATTCAAAAATAACGCTTGTCTCTGAGTCCAACTGAAATTAAACACAGAAAAAGGATGCCTGGAGCTGCATCTGGGGCAACTTGTTGGCTGCCCCAATAACTCTGTATATTAATTAGCTGGTTTGTTTATATGTGTGATGCTAACTTTATTATCAGTTTACTGTCTCAGAGAAAAGTGTTTGAAATGATTAATGTAAAATCCATGTTTATTTAAGAGGCTTGCCCCGGGATATATGTTGTTTGTGTGAGTCCTCGTTTCCCCGAAACTTTACAAAGCAAGTTGCAAGTGCAAAGATATCACAACCCATGGAGCCACAATAGCCAAGTAATACGCCACGTTGAAATAAACCGGAATCATCTTTTAGCTACAAATACATTCAAGTCAAACACAGTTATGGTTACATTCAGTTACAAAACATATTGCGTATATTCTTGAGACCTAATAACCAAGGGGGTCAGCCTCTCCTCTCTAAGCGCAGCTCAAATGGCGCCATTTTAATGCTACGAAGCCATCACCCGCCGTTAGCATCCCATTGACTCCCATTCATTTTGACGTCACTTTGACAGTGAATAACTTTACATCCAAACCGTTTAAAGACTCTATTTTTCCGTTATTTATTTCTAAAGAAACACAACAATGTATAAAAGGCTCCATTACCTTATACCTCATGTTATGGCTCTGTAGCAGACGTTTTTGTTAAAATAGGCTAACAATTGTGTCATAACTACGCGACTCTGTCGCATCGTCTCCTAACACCGTATTGTCAGGAGAAGCTCGCAGACAGTTTGGACTTCCATCAGCTGTTTAGGTTTAATTGCTAATGTTAACTAGCATGTTAGTTAGCAGTAATTAGCCCGTGCCTATGTTAATGTTAACTAGCATGTTAGTTAGCAGTAATTAGCCCGTGCCTATGTTAATGTTAACTAGCATGTTAGATAGCAGTAATTAGCCTGTGTCTATGTTATCTCCTAACATATACCTACGCTCTCCATCTCTGCTGATTGGGAATGATTGAGATTTCTCTTGCACAGCTACCAGAAGACTTACAGCTTTCAGACAGGTTGCTCACGTCACATCTACGTCTTGAAGCTCAGTTGGAGGCTGCGCAGTAACACTCAGCATCACCGGGAAAGAGCTTCTAATAGACCTCACTGGTCTCCATCCAGAGCAACAGGGTCTGTTGGTCCATTTCTTTAACTGTCTATGCTAATAACATGTCTCCCTGATAAAACATTTGCAGAGCCAATTTTTGTGTGGCCTTTAGCACATACACAAGATACTAACAACATAGTGACCCGCTCTTGACCCTCTTGACATTCTCCGTAGTGTTAGTGTCTTAATGTTGGGTAGGTTTACCCAACCTTTCTGTAAGGTTTCCTCATAAATGGCAATAATGAGCTTACTAAACAAATGTTTCCATGTAACATGCATGATAACAACTTACAGTTCACAATGTGTAAAAAAAAAAAAAAAAAAGAAGAGGAAAAATCCAATTATGGCACTTTTATCTACAAGCAATGTCTGTCAGGTTCAAACACAAGTCACAGATTATTGTTTGGGGTATTTTAAGCCTTTATTTCCATAAGACAGATGAAGACATGAAAGGGGAGAGAGTGGCATGCTGCATCGAGGAGTAAACCTTTATATATATATATATGTGCCTGCTCTGCCAACAAGTCTTGTTTAAAAAGTCTGAGGTGCATGATGTTCAACTTAATTAGATCCATATTTGCTATTTCTGCCTCCAATTACATTTGTTTTAGGGAAACCAGGTCAATGTATTAAATCCATGACCTATCACTATAATTAGTAATTATGTGACTGTGACAGCAGACAAGCTCATCCTGCACTTTGTATGTCCCTAGTCACAAACCTGTCAGGCTAGTTATTTGAGACTGAAAGGCATATTTAGCTGTCTCTTATCAGTCACATAATTATTTTTTTCATAGCTGTGCACAAAGTTAATGTAGCTGAATCCTTGTGAAACTGTCCATTTCACTTTTCTATAATGGTTATTCAGTGTTACAAAAAAAAGGGATTAACCGCTGTGTAAAATTGTTGACGTTTACAAAGTTGCCAAAGGAAATAAAATTGATTAAAACTGGTCTTCATGATACTTACCTCTTGCCTGAGTGTAATTTAGGTTACTGTTTATATAGTGTTTACCCTTGGAAATATTATACTGTAACTACAATATAACAAAAGGTTAAGGTGTATTGACTGAAATAATTGCACTGGCCAGTGTTAATTGAAACATTAAATACTGCACATGTAGTGACTTTACCACCAGCTACAGGAAGTTCATTATGGTTCATCATGCTTGTGGCTGTACAATAAATAATTAGTTCACAACCCATTTGACGGAGGCATTATCAGAAATTATTTTCTGTCTCTGGTTAATTAGTATATATGATAAATTAGCTGCTGAACCAAATTGCAGTCCAAAAGCTGTCAAGTTAGGAACAAATTAAGCCTGAAAAATAAGGACATCAGAGAACATTCAGTGACACTGAGCGGGAAAGTGCTTTTTTGGTTTGGTTCCCGTCAATTGAGAGAAAATGTGAATTTAATTCAAAAAGCCTACATCAAGCATTGTCTACATATTCAACACCACCCAAATGGATGCTGCTGCCAAATTTAATGCAGGTGCATTCAGTTCAGAAAATGGCTTGTAAACAAAACCGCTACTTTGGATTTGGAAAACGATTTTATGATCACTTCCCTAGGTTTGATGTCTGATCTAAAGCAGGGAGGGCAGCTCAGTACCTTGTGTGCTTTTGTCTTTTGGTTTAATCCTCTGCCATGGCTCTCTCTCTCGTGTATTTTCTCAGTGTTTGCGTGGGTTTCCTCCAGGTGCATGACCTTTCATCTAATTAATTACAAGGAAATGAACATATCACTTGCTAATTAGCAGGATGCATAACTGAGGGTATGGTCTTTTAGAAAGACGGATGTTCTATTTGTTTCATGTATTCTGTCTGTTTGCAAACGCTGCTGGAGACGGGCGCTGAGCATAAAGCAAATAACACCCATTCTGAATGTGACTGGGATAGTTTTAAACACTACATTTCTATAATTTATTTCATGCATTACCACAGACAATAATCTTGGACAGCAGGGCAACCTGCTCAGCACCATTACTGCACTTTAATATAGCTCTGCCCAGGCGACTTGTACATAATGCTACACCCAGGCAAGCTCATTGTGCTGCCAGGACCACTTATAACATCCCTGCCTCATGTGCAGCTCCTCCTCCTCACTCTTCTCTGCCTATGAGCCAATGCAAATTACAGTAACAGCTTGGACGTGAGTATAATCTCAAGCGGTGCGAGCTGGGCTCCGTGGCGAGGCATGCAGGCAGATGGAAGCAGAGACTTTGCCAGGCCTCTTTAGGGGCTCCCACTCTTTCTCCAGCACGCTAGACAATGAAGGAGCTGTGGCTCATAACCAGTTACTCGTCTGCCACTATCACACAGCCGACTACCAAACAATGTATTTTGTAAATGATATGAAGGGAAGTGAGCTCCTGCCGTGGCCTTGTTTGGACCAATGCACAGATGGACACCAACACTGGCCACTTTAAATCATGAGCCAGGGGGTAGAGACTTGAGGAAGGATTTTCGGACATGTATTGTATGGTGAAGGAGTAAAGGGGGAATGAAATAGGTGCATTTCTGTATGTGTCTTTGCACAGCAGGTGGTAGAGGCTTTCCTTTGAGCTAAAGATAGCCCTTTATATAAACATCATTTTCTATTTGCATAAAAGATCATATCTGCATTCGGTGAAAATTAAAAAGCTTTAGAATAAAATTCCACCTCTCCTTCCCACACTGTAAATACATCAGCCATACATTATTCATACAATATACACCACAAAGCACAGTTGATTGAGCTTAGTTGAGATACAGTATGCTGTGGGTCTGGGTTGTATCAGGGATACAAATCCATTTGTTTTAAGTATTCAAATGGTTTTGCTTCTGTCTGTTTTAGTTAACTTGTATCTCTAAATGCAGTAACTTGTG
Organism: Percina caprodes; assembly: GCA_013375575.1. Lineage (NCBI taxonomy): Eukaryota > Metazoa > Chordata > Actinopteri > Perciformes > Percidae > Percina > Percina caprodes. Next base: position 2,986,118 of record JABXJD010000046.1, read on the forward strand.
CCAGGAACGAGATCCGACAGGTTGTCCTGCTCTGCACTTTGTGATGCCCTGCTGATTTCTGCAGCAGTGAATCAAATGATAAATGTAGAAAGGAGAGCTGTGAGTAGGAACTTTTCCAGTGATTGCTAATACCCTTTTTTAGGTTAAGAGCTTACCTTTTTTGGATTTAAGTACTGCAGTAAAAGTTGCATCGAAAATGAAATGCACCTTTTATTTTGAATGAATGAGCTCCAGGCTTTACAACCCACATGAGACATTCTCTGTTTTGCTGTTGGAGAGAGGCTTTTTTGTTATGCTCACAAACACCGGTTGTGCTACTCTTGGCTGTTAATGGAAATGGCTTTTTAAACGCAGAGGTGCTCCTAGTAACTAATGAGGATTATGCAATAAACCTGCACCTCAATGTGTCATTAAACATGACCCTAAATTATTAATCATATGCTTTAGCTCCGAGACAAACATATGTGCCTTGGATGAGTTCAAACAACGCCTTACCTCCCTGTATACGTACTTTAGGCTACATAACAACAAACAGTTCAAAAGAATATGAAGTATGAAGAAATCAATAGATTATGAGTCAGCCATGTGTCAAGATGAGGCTGTTTAAGTGACTCAGTCTTCAATGTGTTTGCCAACCATGAGTGCATCTGCACTAACAAAAAGATATTTAACTGAGGGAGAGAAAACGGAGAAAGGCACTCCCCTGGAGCTACGCATCTATTGTATCTGACTTGTGCTCGCAAGCAGGTGTGTTTGAATGTAACACAAATTCTCTCCACTATCATTTGAAATAGCTTCAGCGACACCATGTCAAATTCACAAAGCCATGGATGATAAGGAGCGTATTGTTTACAGTAATTTCTGTGGATGATTAGAGCTGCAGAAAGAGAATATGATATGATATCCTAACAACAGGTGCCATAAACCTAAAGGATACTCTGAGCTGCTACTCGACACCACCTGTCACTGCCTTCAATACTTGGTATTCCAGGAAACACTGACAGCGAGACTCAGATTGCTCTGACAGGAGAAGCTGGAACACAGTGGAGAGGAGGCTGTATATGCACAGTGTTGCCACTGGAATTTTGAATATGTGAGGATAATAACGTGACCTCCTCCTCACTCTCCCCTCGATCCCTGATTAAAAACATAAATTAACTACCTACTCACAAAGCGTCATTTTTGCAACTGTAGTACCATCATTTGAAACGAGCAGAGATGAACTGGTAGGGAATCCTGTTGTTACGCCTCTTATCGCCCTCAAACTTGACAGCCAGGATTAAACTACACTCCAAAGAACAGCTTGGCGCAGATGTCCAAAGAATACATATAGCCCGGGACTGCTGTTCTTTTCCAAAACAAATTGCTATTATTTAACAGGAAGGGGTCAATTCAATTCTCATAATTGAACACTTAGAATGATTAGCTGTTGGAATGAACTTTCATTTTAAGGACGAAAACAGAACAAGATGCCACACGGTGCACAAAATATGCAGCTATGCAGACTGCATGACTCTTGTAGATGCAGCTTGTTAGGCATACGACGAGGGGGAGGGGGAACACTGAAGGGAACAGCAGTTACGTTCAATTTGGTAACACAAGCTGGCTAATTAGCATTGCCCTGCCATTCCATTTGAACCAGAGGAGGACAAGTGGGAGCCATCATATTTCTTTGCTCTCAGCACTATGTGATTCTCCTGTGACCGCAGAAAACCACAGGGGTTCTAACCACACAGGGTCAAAGGTAGGTAATATAAACTCACCTCCAACCCCCCTCCGTACCAGACTGCCCCAGGGGAATTGCCCAGACCTTTTCTTCAAACTTCGCCCTCAGCAAAATACAGCTACTAGCAGCACGCTGCATCAGACACAGCGCCTGGATGTGGTGCAATGACATTTTCAGGATGCAGACTTACTCCAAGAACACCAGACAGATGTTAAGGGGAATACAGGTACCTACTGCACTTCTCATGCACACAATTACTCTCGGCTGACGGCACCCTGAAGACGCAGCGCAGATCATTAACTCTATCCTCTCGTGTGCCGTGTTTTAATTAATAGTTTCATGCTATATATTGTATATAACGATTTTAACATGAAATTGCGTTTATGTGCTGCCAAAGTGTTTTGAAGAGTTTTTTTATGGCCCATTTCCGGTTAGTTAGAGATGCAGTCAATTACACTACGACTCCAGGTAGAACCTTTTGGTGCCACACTTGGGTCAAATCATTTCTAATACTTGGTAATGTAAGTCAAGACACGGTTAGATGCTAGATGGGTGGGGTCTGCCTAAACTACGTTTAGGTAGGGAAGTAATTATTCACAGAAGTGTATTTTTTTAGCCTCCTTATATTTTCTTAAGAAAAATCTCTCTGAACAATATACTTTGACAGTCCAGTTGGCAAAATGAAGACAAAAGAATAAAAGGGAGAAAAGCATAATAACCTGTTTCAACATCTTTTTTTTTCCTGTTAAACCTAAGACTGATTTGTATCCCTGCACTTCTAATACGTTTTCTTCTTCACACTATTGCTCTGATGAACAGTTAAATCAGACATTTGTTCCCATTACAACTACCCTATATTACCATGACAGAGTAATATACAAATTGGGCTAGTAAATATATATATTATGCATTATTGTCAAATGTAAAGCTAAGCAGGCTGTATTTAATGTCCATAAACCCCCTACTGTATGCATATAAAGTTACTACACGTACAAAATTTCTCTGTTTGTGACCCTGCAGACACAGTATGTTTTTGTCCATATACAGTCTGCTTTAGTTTTTGTTTAGATGTACCTATGTACCTAACGCATCAAGGTGATTTTGATATGACAAACTCCACCCTTATGGCTGTAAAAAGGCATGTGCAGATTTGACCCAGTTCTGTAGTTTCACTGTCTTTTCTGTAATAAATTCCCACCAGTGATCCACATAGTACCGCATCTTCAATCTGCTGATGCACCACTACTAACACATCACTTCCAGTATAGTTAGAGCTGCCCCAGCTAAATGCAGAGCTGCAACTGCTCACAATGAATATGCAGTGACTTGGAAAACATGACAAACTCACCAGATATCAAGCCCCGGTCTCCATCACAGGTTTCACATCAGCATCCCAATCAGCTGGCGGGCTGTGGCAGGCGACTCCCACTGGCGTCACAGGAAAACACCACCAAGAGGACAAGAAAGGTGTTTAGTCTTTTTGTTAGAATAAGGACGGCTAACAAGTTATTTTGAGAAACTGGAAGAAGTCAGAAAAGCAGTCTTTCCAGGAATGGACCACAGAGCTGGCAGAAATGGCTTCATTCGAAAATATCTCAACTGTCTCAACAATCTCAAATCTCTTCAACTCTAAGGACGGGACTGAGAAATATGTGGCAAAATGGGGAGATTACTTGCAGTACATTACGACTGTGGACAGATCTAGATCAAGATAAGTTCATGGAGCTTATTGTTGTAAGACTGTACATTGGCTCCGTCAGTGTTTTTCTATTTATTTATTTATATGTTATTTTAAATCTGATTTCTATTATGAGTTGTTTTGGTTTAAAGGCATTTTGATCATTAATAAGGGACACAAAAAAGATTTAGGATGGCTGAGGGGGGGTTAGCTAACTACACTACAAAACCCTGCCGGAGGTGTGATTGCTTTTACACATATTGGGATGTTTATCACCAAGTTCTAGACAGTATTCTAGTAAAGGAGGCGACCTTCCTTAAAACACAAGAGAAGCAGTCATACATTCATAATCTCATTGACTAAGCTTGCTCCTTTTTCCACTTGGCAGCTTTGGCTGCGATATGAACGCTGATCTGATTATAAAACAACAGGAAAAAAGTGTAAGCAGCAGGAGAGGCTTCAGCAGAACAGAGTTAGAAATACCATGACTATGAATGTGTGTCCTGTCATTAATATTTCACTGCATCATTGTAGCTAAAGCAGAACAAAGAGTAAAGGGAAGCATAATGAATAAAACATCATATTTTGACACAGCTTTGGAATGTATCTGTGCAAAACAAAGAACGGCAGAATCTTTCGCTCGTGATGAGATTTTGTGACTGAGAAAATAAGGTGATTAATGGGTGCAAATACAAATTACTGCATGCTTTAACATAAGGTTGTCGCCATGCACATATCTGATGAAGATGGATGAGGTTTAGTAATGCACCTAAGAGGCTATTTTTACTTTCCTTTCATTTTTTTGCTGTATTTCTCAAGCGGGAGGGAGGAGACTGCCAAGGTCATGGGCCTTCAGTTTCTCACTTGTCCCTAAAATTCAAAACAAGCTACATGACATGTCACAGCTTTGCCTGCAGTACAGCGGCACGCAACCCAAGAGAGATAACCATATCGCTCAAATTTGTCTGCAGAGAGCCTTCATGTATTAAAAAAAAACAGAATTCTTCACTCAGGTTCGTCTTCCAGCTCTACTGAACATCAATTTGTATTCGGAGAGGGACTTTAGGCTTGTCACCTTCAGCTATTCATCCAGCCAATAAAGTATTTATGACGCAAGCTTTTGCTTTTTGATACGTCACTCCAATCCTGTTCAGTTCATCTCTAGCTGGAGTCAGCGCTGTCATGTCAGAGTTTAAGAAATGAAGAAGAGAAACAAAGTAAAAGAGTCTAGGTGTTAGAAATGTTCACAGTCTATCATTTCACAGTCTATCACGCCATGCATATGAAGTGCTCCTACTTGTTTGTATATGGAAGGACTGCTTGATTATGGAAAAAAATATAATCACGATTATTTCGGTCAATATTGAAATCACGTTAATTTAACACGTTTACTCGTTGACTTCTGGTAAGATGTAATTTTTTACTTAAAAAACAGTGGAAAAAATTAAAATATAATTAACAGTAAAAAAAACACAGAGCGGCTTGAAAAAGTTTACACAACCATGCTAAAGTTGATTATAAAGAGGAATAAAAAACATCTTTTGGAAATTGATCTTAATGCTTTAATTCAAAAAATTCAGAAAAATCCAACCTTTTAAGGACACCAATTTTCTTTGTGAATGAATAATGTATTGTAAATAAATAAATGTTCTTCCTTAAAATACAGGGGGCATAAGTATACACCCCCCTATGTTAAATTCCCATAGAGGCAGGCACATTTTTATCATTATAAGCCAGTTATTTCATGGATCAGGATACTATGCATCCTGATAAAGATCCCTTGGCCTTTGGAATTAAAATAGCCCCCCCACATAATCACATACCCTTCACCATACCTAGAGATTGGCATGGTTTTATTTCAGTTAGCTTAATAGCTGGTTTGATTAGCATTGAGAGATGAACTTATGGAAAGTTCCCCATGCCTATAATTAGAGATAATCAGAGCGTTGCCATGACCACAGCGGTAAACAAAAGTGATGTCCGTGTAGGAATGTGTACTGCTGTACTTACAGCATAGAAGGAAGAAAGAAAGAAAACATAGATGATGGGATGTGTGTCTAAATGATGATGTTACAAAGTGTCATAAATATGCAGACAAGTGCTGACATGTTTCAGATTCATCAAAGTGGTCAGCCGTGGCTGCTTTGAGCGGAAGTGAACACAAACAGAAGGGTCAGCTATCTCTTACTGCTTCATGTTATGACGGCTCTAGCGGCACCTCGTGCTTTTACCTCTCTATTTCTATTTCTATTTCTATCCAGGCCCTTATTTGGAGTTAAAAGACAGTGCCAGGCAACTTTGGCCAAAGGACATACTGCGTCAAGTCATTATCCATCAGGGTGATTCCTTCCCATCTGGGCAACAGAGACAGTTGTTAGGGAGACAGTCATCCTCCTGCGCTGCCAGCTTTGTTACTTAAAATAATCTGGTATGGCAACAGGGGTGGCTGAGACTTTTCTTTTTACCTCAGTGACGTTTGTGTGTGGCATCAAAAAAAAAACACATAATGCCAGTCAGGTTACAGGAATGATGAAACACATTTATGTTTCAATCCCTTTCATAAGAAAACAGCCGTATCCTTTAAATTCCCCTTTGTAATCAACATACTGTATTGTCTTTAAAGATAAGCAGCATCAATGTGTATTTTTTGGGCTTAAAAACAGACTTTTGTTGTATAAAGTCATACGTGTACCTGCAGTGAAAGCTTTATCTGTCCATATATAACAATTAGCTTGCTGAGAGAATAGCAGAGGCAAGGGGATATTTTTTTATTAGAATGTGAAAGTGAGATATCTGAAGCAAGTTTTCTTCCATCTCATGATTTGCTCAGAGATTTCCTTGTAAACTACAGCCTACAGCGAGTATCAGGAAAAGCGGATCAGAGCTACATTGATTTATTTAAAGATTGGAATAAAATAGAATTGCTATTTCATACTTTTTGTTGAAGCACACAAGATACATTTAAAAGACAATGTCTGAATTATCTTTCTACTGGTTTAAAGGGGGAGGGGGGTATTTCTTTCCTTCTTAGATATCTGTTCAGGGAAAGCAGCAAAAGAAACCTCTGCAAAAAACCTTCAGGCATCTCGTTACATCAGATCCTGCTGACCATCAAGGGAGACAAAAACAAGCCTTGGAGCTGCAATCAATTATAGATTTGAGTGAATGCATTGATATTGGAGACAGTAGCCTTTCTTTGGGCTCCATTCTCCAGATATCGACAGAAGTGGTGGCAATTCCTGAGCTTGTCGGCAAGGAAAGCAAGGACCCGCATCACTAATAGACCACAGCAGTATGGGAAACTAATTCCACCATAGCCACAATGTGAGGAGGTTTTTTTTTGTATTCATTATATAATTTAACTATTTTTAAATTGCCTGAATGGAGTAAAGGTATGGGTGAGAATTCATTTTTTCCTACAGTACAGTACTTTCCCTAACCGCAGCGATCCCAGTGCCTAAGAAGACAAGCAGTAAAGCAGCCGCAACATGCTTATTAAAGGACATTCTCAATGCCATCATGACTCAGCAGCGGACTGACAGAGCCACTCGTATAGGAAACAGCGATGCTGTTCGGAGGTGTAGAGTAGCCTGATAGCTGTCATAACTGTAAGCTCAAATTCATCCTCAGCAGATCCATGAAACTAAACGCCATAAGACCATTCCTCTTTTCCCCTGGCTTTACAGTCATTTATTCCTCATGTCAGGACTTTGATTAATGGCATGCTTTACACACTGGATCATATACGCAACATGGCAAGGTATCAATCATACTGCATGTATTCATGGGTTTTCACCAGCTGTGTTGCTACAGTCAACGCCTAATTACATCTACCTAATAGAGGTGCATGAACAGCAATGCCTCGAAACATAATGAAAATATGTCACTAAGTGTAGAGCTAATGTGTTTAAATGCATTGAATATATCCAGTTGGATTTTTGAATGCAAAATTCTCAGTCAACTGGGGACAAAATCCACAAAAGTGAGGTGATTATTAAGGATGAGCAGTTGTTTTTTGTCTGAGCTGCTTCCGTTAATCTAAAACTTCTTCAGACTCTAATGAACGCTCCCATCGCACTGGCCTGACTCGAACCGAGCAGCTTTACTTGAAATGAGACGAAAAACTGTTTCGGGGAAAATTGCTTGTAGGAGCAGTTTGATTGAATAATTAGCTTTGTATTAGCTTTTACAAACCTTTGGCATTAGAGGTCAAGAAAAGATGAATGGTGTGTGTGTATGTGTGTTCCCCAGCCAATCAATACTCATGAATGCGGCGTTGTTCGAGAGCAAGGTTACCAAGAGAGCGGCTGAAACTAAAAGAGCCAGTTGGGTTCACAAAAACCTATTCTCAGGGATAATTAAGGCTGGCTGAAGTATGGTTAGACTCCATCAGATGAGGCTGGTGGATCACATGTTGAAGTCCTCTGTAATGTATTAGCTGAAGGTGCACAAGCTTTTCAATGAGACTCCATGCTATCACTTCAACACGGGTTAATTTACAGGTCTAAACCAGCAATCGGATTTTGCTGACAAGTTGCCTCTTTGCACCACGTTTGGAACTCTGCAATGCACTTCAACCCCAGTGCTTATTTTTCAATTATTTAATACATTTTCTAGCCTATACAGTAAATGGTCAGAAAATAGAAAAAAAGCATAACACAGTTTCTCAAAGCCACCAGTCCAGAAACCAAAATATTTTCATGTGGGGGAGGGGGGAGGGGTATGTTCATGCTGTGAATTGTACATTCTGTAAAAAAAATATTGTTAATCACAACAAATTTAATATGCTATAATGTAGTGAAAAAATAATGAAAATAATGTATAGTTACAATGTTTTCACTCTGTTATTGAACTACACACACATGCTCAGTACCTATACATGCAGTAAATGGAGAGATGTCAGAGTGAGGGGGGGGGGCTGCCCATGGAAAGGCGCCCCGAGCAGTTGGGGGTTTGGCGCCTTGCTCAAGAGCACATTGGCAGTGCCCAGGAGGTGAACTGGCACCTCTCCAGCTACCAGTCCACCACCATACTTGGGTTGTAATCATAGTTCACAATATATAAAACACATGAACAAATCCTATAACAGTATGTTATAAAGCATTTATTAACTGTCCATACAGTCACATGTACAAATCTTTCACAGGCAGCTTTCAACTGTGATAAATGTGTTTTAAACTCACAAAGAAGCTTGTTAATGTTGAGCTTCAAGGTTCATTCTTGTCCTTGGAAATAGTAATTTGACAAAATTGTTAAGCTTCCAGTCACATCTTGTGGCCTTCACCATCAAAGGGAGTTTTCTTAATTGTCAGGGAGAGTGAAGAATTAGAGATAAATAAAGACTTAGTTCGGATTTCGGGAGAGAGATGAATCCATTTTTTACCCTCCATAGTGTTTAAAACTTTTCTGTTGCAGCGATAGAGGCAGTGATGTTTCGTGTTGACGGTGAATTTTTTGCAGCTCGAAGCGTCTTTTTGAATTTGAAAAAAGTTAAACCTCTGTAAAAAAAGAGAAGAAAAAAAGCCCTACGTCAAGGGCTTAGCGGAGTAGCCAGACTTGTTCTTTTCATAACAAGAAGAATAAAGAGCACAGTGAGTTACTGTATATGGTATGGTCTATGGTATCTCTCTCTCTCTATCTCGCTCCACCACTTTGTTTTATCTAACGTTAGCACCGCGCCACATAGCGTTCTAGCAAGAATACTGTAGCAGCAGCTGTTGTTATAGCAACAAAAGACGCTTTTGGCTGCTTTTTGGAATAAAAACGCTGCCCAGCTTTTTTTTTTCACTACAAAAGCACCTTAGTCAACTTTTTCTTATCAAAAAAGACGCAGAGTGCGGACGTAGCCATAAAGGACTCTCACTCCGCTAAATGGACAGACGAGTCGGTAACGCAGTGCAACGTCAGGTTCATTTTCTCCAAAACTTTCACCAAGTTATTACATTTCATTCTCTGGGGACCATGAATATGTGTACCAAATGTCATGTGAATCCATTCCAATAGTTATAAACAGTCAAGATATTTCTGATATATTTCAGTCTGGACCAAACTGGTGGATCAGATCAAATCGATCAATCTGCAATCTGCATATTGTCATCGCCTGACCCATGCCGCTAACATGGCTAATCAACTGCGTTGCAGGTTAATGTTATTTTTTGTAATTATATGACTTTTATTTAAATTGATTAATCTTCTCAGGGAAATAATGAAAGAGTATTGCCAACCAAAATGAAAGCTACAGCCACATGAAATATGAAAGAGTGATATTTAGGTCAACTGAGTTGTTATTTTGCACACGCTCTGCATTGTGAAATGTCTTTGAGATCATTCTGGCTCCAGTTCGAACACTTCTGGACATGGACATGTTTGTTAGGAAAATGATCAGCCAAAATCTTGTAAAACATCGGAGAAGGTCATAGCTTACCGAACATCAAACATCCTAATATGGTATTAATCCAAAGCAACTGGCACTTGATGAATCATTTAATCAAAGATTGCATTTGACATAAATAATAAAGTAAATTTTGCTTTTAAGAGTGTTGACATTTTCATACTACAAAATAAAAAGGCATCATCAAGAGTATAAAATACAGTGGTAAGTCTCATTTTTGTCCCCTTAGGAGAGAAGTTCATTTTTGTAAATAGCATCTTGACAAAAATGACAATCACTGACCCAACTGTTGGTGGTCAAGTTGCATTGTGGGTAATGTAGGTGCCAGGTTTTGACAAGGAATAAGAATGTGTGGAATTAAAAATGACAATATCTTCTGTTCTGCTACATCAATTTTGATTCTCTACAATGTTTTAGGAGTGCAAGGCTGAACGGTAGAGTACTCTTTTAAGCATGGTCTGGCATGTAAGCAGATCCATCTCCATGACAATACTTTCACATTCTGCCAGTTCCTGAGTTGAAGAAAGAAATATGTGCCTTATATGAAAGATAAATAAATAATCAAGCTATATTTTCACGTAAGAACAAATTGCAAATTGTTTAGTAAGTGCGCTTGCCCCATGTTGGCTGAGTCCTGCAGTGGCCTTATGCTGTGTGTCATCCCCCATCTCATCCCCCATCTCTCTCCCCATAAAGGGAAAAATACCCCAAAAAATAATCTTTAAAAAAAGAATTGTTTCGCAATGTGTTTCCACCAATCACGTAATCCTTCCACCTGCAGGTCTGCAAATCAACATGGCATCATGACTTAATGATGTAAATATACACACCAACTTTCTTAACCCTTGTGTTGTCTTCCCGTAAAAACTAAAAATCAACACTTGTTGACACTTTTTAATCAATGTTTTTTTGTTGTCCTTTTTTTCAATGTTTGTCACTTTTTTTGACGTTTTCAACACTACGTAACAGTAACTTATTAACTTTAGTTTTACAGTTATTTTTGGAATTTATGGTCAATAAAGCTCATTTTTAGGAAGTTATACCTAATGTTTGAGTTTGAAATTGAAAAGTTGAAAGTTTCAGAAATTAAGAATTATTTCGACTAAAATTAAAGGAATGGATGTTGATGGATAATCACAGACTGGAATATGTCAACTTTTACTCAATACTATTTCAAAACCACTTCAATTTTTTTCTCCAAATGCTCTAAAATTGAATAAGACACCCCAAAATTAATGAAAGTAGAGATTTGTACTTGCCAAAGAGCGTTGTGTGGAATCAATCATGTTATTTTGGGTAATTAAACAGAACATTGATATAGGAAAAACATAAGGGTTAAGACAAGTGGCGTGTTATCTGTACAAATTTGAGCTAACAGTGTGTATGTCTACTGTGTACAGCAGGCGTACACATACACACCACTTGGCATATTGTGTTATCGCGAGAAGAATGTTTTATTGCTAGAAGAAAGCTACGGTTGATTTGAGGAAAAGAAGAACCGGGTTGGCTTCAGTAAAAAAAGAAAATGACGTTTGAGTTCAGGAAAAGAAGACTGTTGAGTTTAGGAAACGTGACACGCAGTTGGGTTTATGAAATGCGACACTCAGGACACAAAAGAAACACAACACGCAGGACACGATCCCCCGTCTCCTGGGTGAAAGTCCTGTGTTTTACCCATCCACCACCCTGACCAACCTCCCTACGCGGATTTTCACCCTTTCATACAACTCGCTACGGCGTAAATCTCAAGGTAATGGAAGTCAATGGAGGCCAAACAGCGTTGATATGCACGCTAAATAGCAAGTATGCGCCTTGATAACACATGGCCTACGAATTGGCGTGTCATATTAATGGCATTTTGTGAGACCAGTCTGAATCTTAACACTATGTGTACAGGTTTTGGCGCCATCATCAGACTGCATGGTGTAGTTTATGGTTAATGTTCAGTGGTTTCAGTTGACACTTCAAAAGGTCACAATAATTTGTCATAAAACTTTTTCCAATGCGCTGTTCTGGTGTTGCTAACTTCATCAACTCAGCAATGATGACTAATGATACAAATATAGATCACGCCATGATTGTTTGAAAACAGTGCAAGGTGGTATTGCTGTCCACAAGTCTTATGCCGTTAGCATGCTGAGTCAATCCAGTAATTGTGACACTCTGATGATTTTGTGCAGCCATAATAAGAAAAGACAGGTCTAATGCACTAAATTAAGGCTTTTCAACTACCTCTCCTGCCCCATTGAGCTTCAACCTGAGAATGTAAATCAGCTTCATGAAAACCAAGTGATTTCATGGTTCACTGTCTGCTACATAAGCATACGCTCTGCAGTTTCTATGAAAATATATTATAGAGGGGGAGGGGGGTATACATAGGCATCTTACCTTAATCCGTAAGGGTTTTACATCTTTTACATTTATGCTGCAGCACCACAGTTTGCTGCATTCTACTCTTTAGGGTTTGATAAAAACAAAAGGCAATTCAAGTAACTTTTTACACACATATATTATGTGATATTATGCCATCAGTATTTACAGTATGTGGAAAAGACATGGTGCTCAGTTCGGAAATTCAAGCATGAAGATTACAAGGGCTTAGTACGACAAGTATTAGCATATTGTGTTACATAGAAGCCTCTAAGCAGGGTTATAAGAGAGTAATGGAGCTGCCTTTAGCTGGGTAAATGCTTTTTTTTTTTACAAATAATTGAATAATTAAATATATATATATATATATATATATATATATATATACTGTATAAATAAATAAATACACATATATATACACACATATATATACATATATATACACATATATACATATATCCATATATACACATATATACATATATGTATATATATATATATATATATATATATATATATATATATATATATATATATATATATATATATATATATACATATATACTGTATATATATACACATATATACATATACTGTATATATATACATATATATATATATATATATATATATATATATATATATATATATATATATATATATATATATATATATACACAGTGAGGAAAATAAGTATTTGAACACCCTGCTATTTTGCAAGTTCTCCCACTTAGAAATCATGGAGGGGTCTGAAATTATCATCGTAGGTGCATGTCCACTGTGAGAGACATAATCTAAAAAAAAAATCCAGAAATCACAATATATGAGTTTTTAACTATTTATTTGTATGATACAGCTGCAAATAAGTATTTGAACACCTGTCTATCAGCTAAAATTCTGACCCTCAAAGACCCTATATTATGCTAAATTACATGCCCCTGTTTAAGGTCGTTAGCTACATAAAGACACCTGTCCACCCCATACAATCAGTAAGAATCCAACTACAAACATGGCCAAGACCAAAGAGCCGTCCAAAGACACTAGAGACTAAATTGTCCACCTCCACAAGGCTGGAAAGGGCTACGGGGACATGCCAAGCAGCTTGGTGAAAAAGGTCCACTGTTGGAGCAATCATTAGAAAATGGAAGAAGCTAAACATGACTGTCAGTCTCCCTCGGACTGGGGCTCCATGCAAGATCTCACCTCGTCCCCGGGGTCTCAATGATCCTAAGAAAGGTGAGAAATCAGCCCAGAACTACACGGGAGGAGCTGGTCAATGACCTGAAAAGAGCTGGGACCACCGTTTCCAAGGTTACTGTTGGTAATACACTAAGACGTCATGGTTTGAAATCATGCATGGCCCGGAAGGTTCCCCTGCTTAAACCAGCACATGTCAAGGCCCGTCTTAAGTTTGCCAATGACCATCTGGATGATCCAGAGGAGTCATGGGAGAAAGTCATGTGGTCAGATGAGACCAAAATAGAACTTTTTGGTCATAATTCCACTAACCGTGTTTGGAGGAAGAAGAATGATGAGTACCATCCCAACACCATCCCTACTGTGAAGCATGGGGGTGGTAGCATCATGCTTTGGGGGTGTTTTTCTGCACATGGGACAGGGCGACTGTACTGTATTAAGGAGAAGATGACCGGGGCCATGTATTGCGAGATTTCTGGGAACAACCTCCTTCCCTCAGTTAGAGCATTGAAGATGGGTCGAGGCTGGGTCTTCCAACATGACAATGACCCGAAGCACACAGCCAGGAGAACCAAGGAGTGGCTCTGGAAGAAGCATATCAAGGTTCTGGCGTGGCCTAGCCGGTCTCCAGATCTAAACCCAATAGAGAATCTTTGGAGGGAGCTCAAACTCCGTGTTTCTCAGCGACAGCCCAGAAACCTGACTGTAAAACCTGAATATTGACCTCTGGAACTGCAAACAAAGGCTACTGTACCAAATATTAACATTCATTTTGTCAGGTGTTCAAATACTTATTTGCAGCTGTATCATACAAATAAATAGTTAAAAAATCATACATTGTGATTTCTGGAATTTTTTTTTTAGATTATGTCTCTCACAGTGGACATGCACCTATGATGACAATTTCAGACCCCTCCATGATTTCTAAGTGGGAGAACTTGCAAAATAGCAGGGTGTTCAAATACTTATTTTCCTCACTGTATATATATTGGCACCTTTGCTGTATATTTCTTTTGTTGAGATCAATGATTTTGAGGCAACAGATTTAAAGGCTGATGAGAAAAAACAGCTTTTATAATTTTTACAATCCCCTCTCCCCCAATAAAGTGGGAGGGCAAAACCATTTTACAGAGCCCCAAGCACGAGCCTAATTTGCTAAATGAATGTGACAACTTGTCTGTAAACAAGAGCAGGGACTAACTATGAATCATGCTGGCTAGCCAGATATTTTTCCTTATTTACCATCTGCAAATAATGTCAGAGTTGTTCCCAAGCGCTGCCAGAGCTGTCACTTTGATAGGTTGTGGAGGTGGTGGTGCAGCAGGCACCAACAAAACAGGTTAAAAAACAAGTGCTCTTCATTTTCCTTCTACTCATGAAAACATGCAAATTCTCTCCAGGCTGGTAAATACTCAGGCTTCTGTAATTTGTGTTTCATTCTGGAATTTATTGAAAACTGTAACCGGATTTGTCTGCCAAGACAAGAGTCAGGATGAAGAGCCCAAACCGGAGAGAAGAGGGTTGACACAATTGTTTCCAATATGTCAAAGGAGGAATCTGATTTCCTCAGCTGGCTCTCATTTCACTGGTGCTGATCCCAGAAAATTATTTCTTTCATTTGTCTTATTGGCTTTCCTTTAACACAAATTAAATCTAGAAGAACACTGTGAAGGCTCAGTCACATTCAGCAGAGGTTGAGTTGTGCTTCCCAAAAACATTTAATTTCATATAAAAATATGTTTTTGGTCGCAGTAATCTAAGTTTAACAGTGACAAGTTCTTTCATATATCATATTGACATTTAGCATTTCTGTCTTGTTTGTTAAATGTGTCCAAAGGTGGCATTGTATGAAAGGCGGAATATTTGCTCAGAACCAACTCATATGGATTAAAAAGCGAGCTCATAAATTGAGCTATGGCTTTTTGCGTGTCCACCACTTTGGTTGTAATGAAATCCTGTTTCTTTCAGGTTGAACTATGATGCCTTTATTAGTTTTATGACTTTTCCTCTAGCAACATCAGGTTTATGTCTGAATCCTAGCTGTACTTTGAGCTTAGAGCTAATTAGCAAATCAACAGCTGTAGACCGAAACTCCTTCGGAAGCAATTGGATAGACCTACGACCAATCAGAGCAACCAAACATGTGGCGCAGGTTGACGGACAAATGTAAACACACTACAGTGTGCAGAGATGAGCTGTGATGGGGTTGCATCAATATGGCTGTGAACAATTGGTTTTTTCCGCCATAGTACCAAACCTGCCCCATTTGAGATGTCATATTCTGATTGGCCTGGCCAGGATCTGTCTGAACGGAAGGGTGACTAGACGTATCTGCTAGAGCAAATAAAACATGAGCTCGTCGTTTTGTCTGGTTCCCAGCCTAGCAGACAATTAGTCTTGTTAAATGATACAGAGCTAATGTTAATGTTTCCCTGTGCCCCTTTTGTGCCATACAGATATAAATGTATTTTTTTTTTTCTCCTCCAACCTTGTCTCCTCAAAATTATGATTATATAACACTAATTGGGTCATTTTTCAGGGACATAGATATTTAGATAAATAAACCCTTAGTTGCACTGTGACTCTCGTGCCTGCTGGGACCCTTACAAACACAGTTTTAGCTCAATTAATGACATGGAACTTAAGACGAAAAACTTCTTGGAAGTTTCTACAAAGTCTCACTAAACTAGGGTAACCAGATCAGAATGAGATGAGATGAGGGGGGTGGAGAGATTGAATTTCAAAACTGATTTATTATTTTTATTCAGGAATTCTGTTATGTAAACCCCGAAAATAAAAATACAAAAAAACATTAAAATCATGAACACAAGTGTCATTATGGAACAAATAAAAAAGTGTGTACAGTGTGTACAGTACAGTTGTGTGCAACGTCTGACTCCCCCTTGTTTTTTTTTATATTCAAACTGTAAATAAGCTGCCAAGGGATGAATAAATCTTGATATGCTTAAACTTTAAAATATGTTAATTTACAGGAAGTGTGAATATTTGGAATTGGAAATGACTGAAATACGAAGTGAATTTTCGCTGGTCTCTTAAGCATATTACATATTCCTGGAGCTGAATTGGCTTCCATGTTGTTGATTCCATGCACTTGGGCCCATTTATCTCTGTATGTATTATTGATATACCTGGGAGATAATGTTACAACAAGGTCTTAGGGATCCATCCAGCTCAGACGGATAGATGTTTTTTCAGGACTCCTCTTGGTGCATTTGACAGTAAACATATGTATACTGTTTGCTTGCCTGAGCCAGCCATCTATAATAGATATGGAGTTGTGTCGGGTGGAAAAAGTCACCTCTGGAGAGATACTAGGACTCTATAAAAATGTTAAAATAGGCCTCTTCAGATACGCTTAGCATTCGCCATGAATAATATCCAGAGCTTAGAATCTAAAAATGTTAATCGCTCTCTTTCTGCCTTTACCGATTTTAGAGTGCAATGAGAGTGTCTTTCTTTAATGTATATGTCACTGTAGAGCTCTTCTCCATCATAGTGTGCTGTCAGTATTTAATAACCTGGATCAAATCTTTAAAACAAGTGGTGCAGTGACCTACTACGCCCCACTACACCCTGCAGTGCCCTGCTATGCCATGAACTACTACAATTACTATTTCTAGTCATAATTCCATTATACTATATATATATATATGTATATATATATGGCCTAAAAAGCCATACATCCGACACTATGCATGAAAACATCGGTTGTATGGCTTTTTGGCTGCAACTCTTCCATGAAGACCACTTCTGGCCAGACAGTAGATGGTGTACCTGGGTCCCACTGGTCTCTGCCTGTTCTGAGCTGATGTCGCTGATGGACATCTTCCCATTTGTAAGGGAAATAAGCTTGATGTGTTTTCATCTGCTGCACTACGTTTCCTTCCTTGAAGACCCTCAACATTACCTGACTTTCTGCAAGTGTACCTATAAGAATTGATGCTGGTTTGAAGGCAAAGGGTAGTAACACCAAAAATGTTTTTTTCAAATATTATTTTTTGGGGCTCTTTTTTCCCTTTATTATAGTGCATAGACTGGAAAAGGGGAGAGAGAGAGATGGTTGGATGAGATGCAGCAAAGGGCTGCAGGTCAGACCCGAACCCTGCGCCACCGCGAACGCTCCCAATGGGTGAGCCAGAGGCCTCCCCGATAACACCAAATATTGATAGTGCTTTAGATTTTTCCTTTGTTCGCTCACATTGCATTATGTAAATTGATACAAAATAAATAATCATTATTTATAGGTAAGCATGGGGAATTTTCCATAAGATCATCTCTCAATACAAATCAAACCAGCTATTAAGCTAACTGAAATAACACCATGCCAATCTCTAGGTATGGTGAAAGGTATGTGATGATGGGGGTGGGGGTGGGGCTATTTTAATTCCAAAGGCCAAGGGATCTTTATCAGGATGCATAGTATCCTGATTCATGAAATAACTGGCCTTTAATAATAAAAATGTGCCTGCCTATATGGGAATTTAACATAGGGGGGTGTATACTTATGCCCCCTGTATTTTAAGGAAGAACATTTATTTATTTACAATACATTATTCATTTACAAAGAAAATTGGTGAACTTAAAAGGTTGGATTTACCTAAATATTTTGAAATATGGCATTAAGAACAATTTCCAAAAGACGGTTTTTATTCCTCTTTTTAATCAACTTTAGCATGTGTGTGTAAACTTTTTCAAGCCAGTATATATATATATATATATATATATATATATATATATATATATATATATATATATATATATATATATATATATATATATATATATATATATATACTAGCTGAATATTTCTCCAAGGTTTTAGAAAAAGCAGTTTCCCAAAACTGCTATCGTCTATGAATAATAATGGGCTTAAATTGGGTTTTAAGATGTCCACGGTACACAGACGGTTTTCCTTGAGATCCATGTGTTGCGGTTTGTACTTGTGATTGCTCTGTTGGAACTATTTTTGATCTCAGTGAGGCCATTGACGCTGCAGACCAGGTCATCCTGCTTGAAAGGCTCAAAAAATAAGTTTATGTTACAGTTACTGGCCTTCAAACCGTTCAGACAAGAACTTGCTGATAGATCATTTCCCTGCTGCTGGGGGCAGCGCTTCATCTCAACTCTATTCTATGCGAGGTGTTTACCATGGATTGATCTTAGCTCCTTCCTCAGTTAAATAACTCTTTATCTGCACATAAGCATTGAATCAATATTCAAAAAATGTTTGCAATACAGTTTTGACAATACTAAAGGTTAACAATTGGAACAGTAGGAGTAATCTGTATTAAAAGTGAATGAAAGTGAATGCTTCCAACCCCAGACTATGTCTTCTATTTTTTAGACCACAATGGTTTCCACCGTATTTCAGTCTGCAGTCTCAGGCTCACTTATCTATGTATGGTAATAATATTGGATGATTGAATGCAGCATTTTCCAATAGGCTATCTATTTCCCCAGTGAACACCCACTAGTTCCAGTCTTTAAAATCCATGATAACGTGTTCAAAAACGTTTGCAATAAAAAAAATAAAAAAAGATGTCCATATCCATTCTGAAATGAAATTATTAGGTCTGAATCCTTTCTTAAATTACACCAGCAGAATCACCTTAATGATTGGCTTGCAGATATAAAGTGATATCTCAAACTTTCTGCGAGTTAATGATTATGAATCTAGGATTACTGAGATCCACCCACTCGGCTCTATTAATTAGATTCAACGAAAAAAAACTATGCAGCCTTCCTGGAAATTACGGTCAGCTCTGTGCATCAGAATCTAGCGTATTTTACTCAGATCTTTTTCTTGGATCAAGATGTAAGAACTGTTCCGTCTTGCTTCCTCCAGTGAAAGTACTGATAATATATGGCCTCTTTTAACCTTTACAAAGTTATCCATATTTTTATTTCATCTTAGTTTCATCACCATGACCAGTTGGATATCTGAAGTCAAAGCCAGACAGGAACATTTTACCCCTAATTTGGTGATTTTGTAGTAGAGCTTCCGTAGTTTAGCTACTGATAATAATTTGTGACTTTTTCCTTAAAGGTCCGATGACATGGTGCTCTTTGGATGCATTTATATAGACCTTAGTGGTCCCTAATACTGTGTCTGAAGCCTCTTGACCAACTGCCACTTTGCTCGTTTGAAAGCCATGATGTCTCTCTCTCATGGGGGGCCAAATTCTATGGGCGGACAAAGCAGAGAAAAGGGAGGTAACCTTGCCCCTTATGACCTCATAAGGGGCAAGATTCCAGATCGGCCCATCTGAGCTTTAATTTTCTCAAAGGCAGAGCAGGATACCCAGGGCTCGGTTTATACCTATCACCATTTCTAGCCACTGGAGGATCATAGACAGGCTGGGGGAACTCATATTAAAGACAGGCATGATGTATATAATTAGCGTCATTTTCATCCTAAACCTTCCTATCTGATCTTATTTTAAATAATTTCTGCCTTAAAATCAGAGGATCGGAACAAGATCAGCAGGGCGGGATCTTTTGTTTTCTTGACCCATGAATCATTAGAGGTGATCATGGAGCAGAAAATGGGTAGGAGAGCAGACTCTGGAGTGTAATGGAAAATTAGGATCACTCAATGTACAATGTGTTGGTGAGCTGAAGAGCTCTTTTAGTGAAAGGCTTGTTATGCCCAGGTGCTCTGCAGAGAGATTTAGGACATCCTTTGTGCCTGCTGCGGTGAAGTTATTTAATGAACATGGTCTTTCACTGTTAATGTTAAGAAATTGGATCTGATGTTGATGACTAGGATAATGGTATACTGAGGATGGTGGTAATATGTTGATTTTATTTAGTAGTAGTCTACAGTCATTGATGATGTTTAATTTTGAAGTTTTCTAACTTTGTCTCAAAAGCCTTGAAAAAAAGGTGAGATGGACTATTTATATATTAATTAAATTTCTTCTATTTTATTGTAAATGTTTTTGTCAGTGATGGAATCCAAGTTTTAAAATGTAATTCAGAAAAGTACTTGAGCTGGATTTCCTTAAGTTTGGACTTTTATTCGTAATGTTAGAAAATGTTTATACAGCATTCTGGATCTGGCTTAAATGAGTCATGTCTTGTCAGTAAATACTGCCTGAGCATAGTTTGATTGAGACAATTAAAAACTAATTTATTCATTGTTGTCAAACGTTAAAAACCTTACCCCTCTATAAACTATACTCTATAATGCCTGGCTAGCAGAGAGGTAGACATGAGTCAGTGACTGTGACATGGAGCCCAGTGATCAAACCCATCCACTGGGGAAAAGTCAGATGTAATGCCTCTGAGTGATGATGAGTAAAATAATGGATGGCGCAGTGAACCATCTCATTTGTCGCCTGCTGTAATGGTATTTACTTGATTAATTGAAGTTAACATGGCTGGTTCTTGAAGCTTAAACACTCACGTTTCCTGTGCATATCTGATGAAAGGGCAACGCGCTCCGGTTTATTTGCCAAAAGGAGAGGACACAGGGGAGAGTGCAGATTTGGAATTTAATCAGAGTGCCACCCTGATACTGAAACCTGGTTCTGCTCTGTAAGCAGTCTGCTTCGCATGCTCATCTGAATATGACCAACGGTGCGTGGCTAATGATCAATAATTGTGACAAAGAAACTCCAATCATAATGTACTGACAAGTTTTGAGACAATGCTGATTAATACATAGACATGGAGTCATTTCAACTTCAGTAAGATATGTTCAATGTTAACTATAATACGATATTTACTGGCTATCCTGTTCAAATAATACCACAGAGAGGTGTTCTAAAAAGATTTTTTTTTTTACGCATTATTCATTTCTCATTTAGAATTCAGGAGAAAGAATGTCATAATCAGACAGACTCAAAGTAGGAAAGTGATTATATGAGTTATTGATCCATTTATTTGGGCAGTGTCTCTTTATAAAAGTGAGTTTACTTGACCTCCATTTATATATGTAAGTCCCATGACACGGGGGCCGACAGGGGCAAACGCACTGCAACTTAATGAAACACGCAAATAGACAAAACACAAGAAAATTAAGAAAACACCTTCGTTAATTTGACACCACATGCGCAGCCTTTAGCAAACGCGCTGCAAATATAGAAACAATGCAAAAAGACTATCTCCAGAAAACAGAGTGACTAAAAGAGGATGGAACAACAAGAGTTTAGGCAAGAGTGCAGAAAAAAACAACAATGGCAAAAATAAAAAAAAATAAAAAAATTGTATACATACACTAATAAGACATGCATAAAATAATTAGGGAAAACACATATAGGCTGTTGATCTACTTTATGACCTTACATCTGACCACCTCATGTTTCATGTTCTCCACCTTTAAACATGACTCTGACATGGAAGATCACTGTGAGAGGAGGTGACTCAGCAAGGCTTAAGCATGGAATGACTACCCAAATAAAAAAAATGTCATTAAAATTTGTGTGTGACAAATACTATAAATGTCAAAAACAAACAAACTCAGATTCACATATATGTTTTTTTTAAACTGTTGCATCAAGATGCATCCATAATCGATTTAGAATTGCATCGTTGGCGTCTGAATTGGAATCAAATCAAACTGTGAGGTGCTCAGAGAGTCCCCCCACCCCTAAGTGGAACAGCTTGATTGAACATTGCAGTGCATTTGCCCCTGTCGGCCACCGTACTTTGATGACTGCATGTGCAATTAAATTGACAACTGACATTAAAGAACTTTTCCCCAGCTTGTAGTCTGCCTTTGAACGGTTTGTACACTTAGCGGCTCTAACTGTCAAGTGAAGAATATGCGACTGACTAAATTATTTATACTGCAACACATAAGGTTTAACCCTCATGTTGTCCTCGGGTCAAATTGACCTGTTTTCCTCTATCAGTTTTCTTATTAAATACTCAAAATAACATGATTGATTCCACACAAGTACAAATCTCTACTTTCATTAATTTTGGGCATCTTATTCAATTTTATAGCATTTGAAACCAAATTGAAGTGGTTTTGAAATAGTATTGAGTTAAAAGTTGACATATTCCAGTCTGTGATTATCCATCAACATACACTTAATTTTAGTGTAAACAATTCCTAATTTCTGCTTTTCTAACTCAAACATTAGGTATAATTTCCTATAAATGAGGTTAATTGACCATAAATTCCCCAAAAAGTGCAAAAGTAAAGTTAATAAGTTAGTGTTACGTAGTGCTGAAAACGTCAAAGTGTTGAAAAAAGGGACAAATACATAAGAATTTGTTAAAAACATTGATTAAAAAGCATCAACAAAAGTGTTAATTTTCAATATTGACGAGAAGACAGCACAAGGGTTATAGTAGCAGGGGGATAAAGTTTTATTTAGTGTTGTTTTTAGCGTTTTTTGTTTTAATTTTAGGTTTAGTTAGTCTTTATGTCAAGCTGTCATTTTAGTTTTTATTAGTTTTAGTCACATTCGTACTCTTTTTAATCTAGTCAAGTTTCAGTTGGCTAAAAGTCTGAGCATTTTAGTCTTATTTTAGTCTATTAGTTATTTAGAATTTTCCAGGACTATTTTTGTCTAGTTGTAGTCGACAAAAACTGATGACATTTAGCCTAGTTTTAGTCAATGAAAATGTAGTAATGCTAATTCTATTTAACCCAGTCATCATAGTATACGTACTGTACCTAGTAGTATAGACAAAACCAAAATGTTCTCTTAGCCAAACCCATTTCAAACCATGTTATCTTATTATATTAGTGTTACCTTGTAGACTCAAAAATACATCCATTCCAGACACGGAAGACACTCTGATTTGAATTTACAACATATTTACTTTACCAACCAAACATGTTAGAATTACACACATACTGTACATTTAACTAAAATGAATAAAATAGCAGCACATGACAATGCCAGAAAAAAATTAATAAATTCAAATTGTGGCAAAGAAATCCTGAGCACTAGTGGGCTTGTGCATCTTCTTGGGTGGGACTTGCTTCACTGGTGCTATTAGTGGAATCTAGCACAGGAATAGATACAATGTCAGGACAGCTGGAAAATCTAACAGTTGTAAATATTAAGTATGACAAATCCTTGCTATGATTTTAAGTAAATCAACCTCTGAGTGACTGACTTGACTGTGCATAAAAGAAAACAAAAGTCTAGTCAAACCAGAAGCAGTCTAAGCAGTAGTCTCGGGAGGCATGTTAATGCCAATACCATTTGTTTAAATGTATGTATTGGTCTAGAATGAAGTATTCAAAGTCATGTTGTTGATGCCAAGTCAGTTCCGTGTGATTGCTATCTGAATGACAAAACTAGCTACAGTGTTTGGCCATTTAAAGAACACACACACACACACACACACACACACACACACACACACACACACACACACACACACTTTTTTCATCTCCAGTGGCTAATGTTTAAAGCTAACATTAAAATGAGACACATTACCCACAGCCTCAGCACTTGGCATGAGCTTTCTAATCTAAAAAGCAAAGCTACGTTAACGTCTTGACTCACCTCACTTTCTTTCTTTCCAAATGTCATTTCTTCTTTTTCTCCCAAAGACAAACCCCAGCTGGCCGGCAATCAGTCCATTTCTCAGTGTTAGACTTTATTTTGTTTGTCACCACGGCTGAATCTTCTAAATAATGCCGCGAGTGGGACTTGAGGAAGTAACGTCGCCTGCGTCTGTGCAGTGAGACCTGATGCAGCACCGGAAGCGAGACACAGGAAACAGAAATAATACTTCCTCTCGTTTTAGTCAACCAAAATGAAGAGACATTTTAGCACATTTTTTATTTTGTAAACCACATTTAGTCTTGTTTTTATTCGTCAACAATATTGCATTATACATTTTATTATAGTCATAGTCACATGACCAGCATTTACGTTGCGTCTCGTCTTCGTCACGTGATAAAGGTTTGTTGACGACGATAGTTCGTAATAATTTCAGTTGACGAAGTTTTCCACAGTACGGAAGTTTTCCACACAACAAAATTTCAATTTGCTCTTATTGAGGTTGAACGGAGAGAAAATTTGCCCTGATTGGGCAATATGTGAGCGAATCGCCGAGGCAAGAGAAACAATGTTGAGGAAAGTTCAACTTTTTCAAAAGAGGACCACTTGAGAACCAATCAGGTCCGTGTGTTTGGAGGCGGGAGTTACAAAAATAATCTGACCAAGATGGCGGAGGTTATCAGAGCTGTATCGTGCAATACAAGCAATCCTATATTTAACCAATTAAGAGCATTTAAAGTAAAGCAGCAGAAAGAAGATGCTCTAGTTGCCGGGCACTTTGCGGCTAAATGGCATGCTCTGTAACCATTTGGCAACCTCCGCTATGGGAAAGGTTTGGATACTTTGTTAAAGGAAAATGTGTGGTTTGGGTAAAATGAAATACTTTGTACAGCTTAGGGGACTTTCGTCATCATGGTTACAATACTATGATATAATAATAAACAGAAGATTAAGATTATGGAACGACCATTGACATGCTTTATAGAAACATTGACAGTTGTCCCCCGAGTTGAAGTCCGATGTTTTGTTGACCGATGCACCCACCCCTGACCTCGGCCCTTATACAGGCATTCTTGCTCTAGGACAACTTTACGTACTTCCTTCTTTGACCCCAGTTATAACTACAGTACTACAGCTACTAGTGGGCTATGTCACTTGAACGTTGAAAGATTTCGTTTTTGGCCACTTCCTGAAACTAATGATGTGGTCATTCTTCTTATGAGTACAGTCTGGCTGGATTATATGCATGCATTGTTTTCCAGTGAATCATTTGAGACAATTGTCCCAGCCTACAAATAGCCGACTCCCCACTTATAATAAAAACTACTACACAGAGAGGTAAATAATTGAATGTAATAAAGACAATAAATCCCCAACAGAAATAGTATCAAAACAGAGGTTTGACTCTCAAGGATTATAACTTGAAATTGACTGACTGATTGTCTTAAAATAGGCAGGGACAACTTGACATCCTGAAAGAATTTATTGTCATATGCCATGTTCCAATGTCATGAACATGCATCTGCAAAAAATTGACTGAGCCCTCAAACAGTGTAGCCAGCTAGTCGTGGAGATGTGAGCATTATAACTCTAAGACACGCTTCACAGAGGGGGCATTTAACCATCTTCCCTTTTCCTGGCAGTCACTACAGCAAACCCCACATCAGCATGAATGAAGGAACAGCAGTGGGGAGAGGGGGGAAATGACATGCTGCGTTGTCTGGAGAGAGATGTCCTTCATGGGCTTCAATACAGCAAATAGTGTTATTATCTATGACCACTGCATTCTGTTATTCCTCTCCCGCATCTTTCTCTGTTTCTCTGCTTGCACTGTGATGAGGAAGGAGCCATATTTCTCCTTGTTATTTACACATATCTGTAATAATCCTCTGCGCTCTTTCCCCTTCACATTCATTTTGATATACAGTATTTACGATTACGGGCTATGCGGCGCAGACCCAATCCTGGCAGAGTGTAATGAATAAATTAAGTATTAGTGTGAAGGCAGAGTCCTACTCAGAGGTCACGTGTATTTTGCTGCAATTTTAAAAACAGGCGGATCACAGAGGAATACAGCAGGAGAATACGTCCAGTCAGACACAAGTGAGCGGCGGTAAATGGACGGCCATCGGGGAGTACCTGAATAATTTATAGCTCTTCTTGTTGTGCTGCACAATCAGAGGTTCATTTCAAACAAAGGGAACATAATGTCTGTTATGAATTTCTGTCATGCTTTGGCTCACCCTGTCATGTTTGTACTCCACATTTTCCAAATTTGATATATTTGATCTATCAAACTGCTGACATGCATGTGCTTCATGAACCATTTACAAAATGAAAATAGTTTTTTGTGAGTAGATCAGAGAGCAGAAATATGCATTCAGCGTGTCCTTAATCTCGCGACTCTATTCTTGCACCATCCTGGGATGTCCCACTACGTCTGTCCCCAGAGATGCCAGGTCTCACCGACACAATTCTTCAGAGAAACTCACAGCGGGAACCGTTAAACATGGCACATTTGTGAGACGTCATACTGAGATTCTTTTTGCCTTTTCTTACCCAAACTCCACTTACACATTTATTATCTCTTCTGCAGTGTCTCCAACAAAACCATAGAATGTAACATATATATTTAAACTTAATTATATACAATAAAGATGTGCATACAGTATATAAGCTGCCACTTTTTTTCTGTTGCGACATCTTCCTCAGTCTACAGCAAAATATTACATCTCCATGTGATTTTTATTTTAACCTAAGATTTCATGTGAATGACTGCAAGCTCAAATTACTATTTGAGTTGTCCTTGTTGGTCAGTAAAGAGAGCAACAGAAAAAAGAAGGAAACAGAGACAGAAGAGCTTTGTAACTGAACTGATACAAGCAACAACAACTGCCTTTTGTATCATTATTGTGATTACTATATAAGTCAGTCATAATAAAGCTACAGTAATACTTTGTGATGGTTTTATATCACCAACCTGCCCAGGGACTGCAGACGATAATTAGCCTTTTGGCCTAAATCTGACACAGTTACATTGTGTTGATGTAAATTAATGAGTGATGTCTCTGATAAATAAATAAGTAAAGGAAAAGTAAAGGTTATGTCCATTTTGAAAAAGAAGCTTTTATAGATGCATACAAAGCCGGCTATGAAAACCCACTTTTTCTTTCTGCCACAATACCCAGAATTCACTGCAAAATATGACCCCTCCCATGTCATGATGCCCCCATTTCCCCCTTACAAAACAATGAATGTGACTCTTTTCTTTTAACATACTAACTTTAGTTTCAAAGTACAGTATGTGAAACATGTAATAATTTTCCACAACAGCTGAAGAATGCTAAAGGTCATTACAAATACTGAACATCCCCCTAATTGATTTGCTAATTAGTTGCCATTTAAGCAACCACATTCTTAGTCATGTACCGTAGAAAGATAAAGGTTAATAAAGCCTTACTTAGCATGTGGCTCACTGCAGTGTAAATCCCATTGACTGTAAAATTAATGGACAGAGCACGTGGTTTGTGGTGATCTGCTATGAGTTGTTGTTTGCCATTACGGGCGCAGCCGTCCTGGTTGTGACGATTTTAGATGATAAAAAAAATAATTAAAAAAACGTAACATCATTCTGTGTTGGAGAAGACTTAAAACTAGCAATGGAGACCATAAACCTGTTATGAAAATGTTTACTGAGGTAATAAATTAAGTAAGAAGCGGGTCACTGTCTCATAGACCTCCATAGAAACTGACCTCTGCACATGTCGCCCCCTGATGGAATTCCGGTAAAATGCAGGCATTTCAGCGTTTGCAGGACTTTGTCCATTAATTTTACAGTCAAT
This sequence comes from Percina caprodes, assembly GCA_013375575.1. Taxonomy (NCBI): domain Eukaryota; kingdom Metazoa; phylum Chordata; class Actinopteri; order Perciformes; family Percidae; genus Percina; species Percina caprodes. The sequence goes on from JABXJD010000046.1 coordinate 3,013,818, forward strand.
GGTAAATCCCTATACAAATGTAAATAAACATAGGCTATACAAACAGATATTTTTGTGAAATAAACTATGGTCATTTATACTATTTGTGCAACTGGAATCCAGATTTTCCCTTTAAAGTATTTCTGATTCTGATTCTATGCTTACTTTGCATTAAAAAAATTTACACAGTATGTGTCGATGATGTACATTGTTTCTTCAAGCACTCTCAGCTGTCAGGAATATTCCAATTTTACCAATCTCTTTTTTTATGCTCAGGTTTATTACAATGACCCACTGCATGCTATCTTATTTGAGAGCTAACAGGGTGTCAGTAAGGTTTCTAATTTAAGAGACACCACCCTCTGAGGTGGGCCAACTAAAATTGAGGGAATGCAGCCTGCAGTTCTGGGTCAGCTCTAAAGTCACAGACGTCAGTGGGAATTTATTTAGGAAGATTTCCACATTACATTTCAACCATAGGAGTCTAACTGAAAGAGGCTGCTGATCCTCTGATAATACAGACTTGTCTTCAAGCTTGTCTTAGGAATGCAAATGTATGTGGATAGTCTATAAATACTTTATATAATGATATTACAAACAATACATATATGTAAATACAAAAAGTAACGAGGCATTAGCATATTTATTTGATCTTTTAAGGAAACAGTTTCCACTTTTTGTACTAAAAATGAGGAGAGATTTGCATTATACTGTTGCTTTTAACAAAGATCCAAGAGGATTACATCCCATTTCGCTGCTTGTCTTTGGGATCAGACAGCAATTTGCTGCTGTGTGAGATGGCAAGTCTTGCTGCACTGCACATGTGGGCAGGGAATGAAAGGAAAGTTTGCTCACCTCTCCATCATAATCTGTTGTTTATCAAAAGAAATCTCTTTTCAGCCCCTTTTGTGCCTTTTTACTGGACTGAAGTGCCCGAGTGCATCCTCTTTAATGATGATATATGAATGTTATACTGAGGATGTTGTCAGATCAGGGGATGTGCTGGGGGTGTAAACCAGGGTGATGACACGTGAAGAGTAAATAAAAAAAAATATGGTATTTTTTTTGCAAAATTCTAAAACATTGTGATGGAGCGCTGCTCTCAAAATGTCAGGAAAAAATTGAAAGTAGCTGAGGTGCTTTAACTCTGTTAAATTGAACTGAACATTGACTATTACCAGCCATTCAAATGTGTTTATCTATAATTGAGGGTGTCACAACTTAAGCCATTACCAGTAGAAGGGACCAAACAGGGACAATATGTTTTTTTCAGCCAACTAATGTGTCCTCATAAGAGTTTCAACCAACTGTATATGATACTTGTCTGTGATAAATACAAAATGCGGTGCAATACTGTTGAACAAATGATCCACAAAGTGATTTTTGGTGCATCTATGCCACTGTTGTTATTACAATTAATTCACAAATCCGCCGATACACAAACTGGTAAAAATGGATTCCATTGTGTGTTGTTCAGCTTGTGTTGCTTTGACACAGTGCGCTTTGCCATTTCTCAAACTGACGCAGAATAAAGAAGGGTTGTAGCCTCCTCCTGTTTAATTATAGCGCCCTGAGAAAAGCAGCAGATGCCAACTAAAGACATCAAAACAGCTATTCGCATGAAGAGAGTCTAATTTCAAAATGAGTCAAAGATCTATACTTTGGTGCGCCGATATTTTCAGCGCGCTGAATGTATTCTCGTGGAGCAAAACGTCTAATCCAAGCGCTCTGCAATCACAAGATATTAGATTCATGTCAATTGGTTTTGCCTTTTCCTACTTCATAATAACATGAGAAAAACATAATTTACTTTACACACAGAGAAGGCTACAGGGACTAAAATCTTACACAATTTAATAAAGCGTAATGAATGTTAATGTCATACTCTCTCTATTTCACACTTGGATACAGAAACATATCCTACTGCTGTTTATAATCAATCATTAATAAAATACTTTGCTTGGGGCTGGTTCATTATTAATACAAATTATGGTATTGATTTGATTATATACAGAAAACACTAGTTTTATAACCTGAGGTAATGCTTTATGAAGCCTTTGCCAAACTTAACGCAAGTAGAACTGTTAAATAAGCATTTTAACCGCATCCCAAAGTATCAGCACTAATTAAATTACATATTTATGTATTTACTTGTTAGTTATTTTGCTGCAATCTTATGTTTCCAGGCATTTGAACTTTTTGTTTGACTTTATTCATACTGAGGCTGTCAACAAGCCGTCTGAGACAGTGTCTGAGATTAGGAGAAGTGTGATTAATTTAATTTGTTTTGACAACTCTGACATTGAAAGGGGGAAAAAAGCAATGTGTTCGTTTTGTATCCTAGAAGCCTGAGCAGGATGAAATCTAATCAAAATGCTTGTCAACATGAGTGTCAGTCCATCTATGAAGACACTTTTTTTCTTCCCTTACACCTTTTTTTTTCTCCAAATAAACAGCAGAATTAATGCAATGTGTTTTTTAAAAACACGCTATCGATACTGCATATACCTTATTATCTTATTGCTTAGTCATTTTTTAACTCTCACAATAGGCTACAATACTCCATCTGTGGTGCATCTTTATGGCAGCAGAGTTCGCTAATGGTTTTTCTCATTAAAAACAACTCCATAAAGCAGACACATTTGCGCTAACAATGACATGTGAAGACAATAACAAATGCATGAACCAGAGTGTAGAGAGCTATTAATCGGTATCAACCCTGTGTTACACTCTATTCTATGCACTCTTTCTATAAAGCAGCTTTTTAGTGGGAAAATGAATGCACCTGGACCTCACATGTAATAAGGTGTCAAACTCATTTCCTGAACTCAGTTCCCAACCAAAAGAAGCCACAATCACCTTCTCAAAGAATAAGATGATAATTAACAATGTCACGACCACATCATCATTGTGTGTTTCATTTTACAGCACAGACTAAAATCCTTTAGATGGCTAATGTGCTAAAAGCTTAATTAAAAAAAACTAATTTCATCTGGTTCAAATAATCTTAGATAGATATTCAACTCAACCTGTCTTCACTGATAATGAGATAGTAAGATTTGGCATTGTGAAAGATTCCATTGAAAACTTAAACATGGCATTTAAAGAATATATTTTGATATTTTTGGCATTTTCCTATCTACAGCGTCTTTGTTTTGTCCATTCAGGGTTTCCGTAGAAACATGGTGGTGTAACATGGCGGACCCGTCATAGGCGCTGATTTATGTCTTACTCCGTGGGTGCCCTTTAACCCTTGTGTTGTCTTCCCGTTAAAAATAAACACTTTGTTGACGCTTTTTAATCAACGTTTTTAACTTTTCTTACGTTTTTGTCCCTTTTTTCAACACTGTTTTCAATGTTTGGTATTTTACGTTTTCAAAACTATGTAACAGTAACTTATTAACTTAAGTTTTACAGCTATTTTTGGAATTTATGGTCAATAAACCTAATTTATAGGAAATTATACCTTATATTTGAGTTAGAAAAGCGGAAATTAGGAATTATTTTGACTAAAATGAAAGGAATGGATGACAGACTGGAATATGTCAACTTTTACTCAATACTATTTCAAAACCACTCCAATTTTTTCTCTCCAAATGCTTTAAAATTGAATTAGACCCCCCAACATTAATGAAAGTAGAGATGTGGACTTGCCAAAGAGCGTGGAATCAATCATGTTATTTTGGGTAATTAAAAAGAACACTGATATAGGAAAACGGGTCAATTTGACCCAAAGATAACAAGAGGGTTAAAATAAAAATATTTGCATTTCAGAACCTTAGCAAATGGACAGCGGCTGACACAAACACACACCTATTAACTTGATAATAAAGCCGTAAAGTAGGCTTTCAACTCAGGACCGAGCCACTTCTCACAAATACAGATAGGATTGGAGAAGAGAAGTTTAACTGACACGTAACCGATCAGCTTCGTGGGAAATAAAGAAGCAATGGAGCAGGGGGCTGACAGCGACATAACCAATCACACAATGACAGATGCTCCACTTAGCAGCAACTGCAATGTTTCATATTAAATGAATGTAGCCTACTGGCAGTCTGGCACACGTGGGTGCTCAGTACTTTCCGTGGGTGCTCGATCCCCAGAGCACCCACAGTATCGGCGCCCATGGGCCCCGCAGAAGAGAACCCGCTGTGTATGTACATTAAAACAGCTCATACTAAGGTAAGGTGACAAAAAACATTTGTTATTTGTGTTGTTGAGCTTCATGCAAAATGTTACATGTGGCTATTTGTTGGTGTGATGCGATTTCTTACTATGATTTATGTTTGATTTGATGTTCTGTGGAACTGCAGGACGGAGTCCAGAACACATTTACCTACAGGGACATTAAAGTAGATCTTATTCATTGCGCAATAGATAATATATATTTTAATATCCCCTGTAGGAAAATGTGTTTGTGGGTCCAGAAGATTGATGATCTCTCCTTAGCATGCATATTATATGTAAATTACACTTTCTTTGCCCCCTCCCCTCAAACCACCTTCCTTCATCTTTCTATTTCTACCCAATTGCCAAATCACTGTAGCTGATACAGCCAATTTCTTGTGCAGAAAAGCATCCCACAGGACTGCCAGATCAAAGCAAGAAAAATCAATGTCCTGTCATGGTGCCACATTATGTAAACCCCAGCCATCTGAAAACGATCAGAATCAATATCTGAAACGTTTAGTGGCCATGCCTGGCGTGTGGTGTTGTCTCTCATACTGTACTTTGATCTGGTGTCTGTGCAGTCTTGGTATTTTCTCCTACTTGTTTCTACTCCTGTATATGCAAAAATACTGTTCATGTAATGTTGAGTTAAAGACTTTTTTCACTACACAGCACTGCACATTTATTATCATTACAATGCATTTGAGTTTAAAGTGCTTTACAGAAAAGGATGTTTAAAATTCTTAATGGGGACTGTCTTACCGATGATTGTAATAAATTACTCTTGACCCGTTAGACCACAGATAAGATAATACTACTATCAGCAAGTGCAGTCCTACCTGGTGATTACTGTAAAACACAAGAGAACTAATTTAGCCAGGGTATATCAAGTTACATACCATATTATAACTTTTGTTCTAAAGCCGGGAAAGTTGACACATAATTACCACTGTAGTGGGTTTTCATGACATTGATGAAGCCGGTAGTAAGGAGCTGGGAAAGCCTCAACAAGTCAGAAATCTCGCTTCCATCACAGACTTTGGACTTCTTAGTGAATGGAGCAATAATGAATTTTAGCAGGTTGTCAAAAATAAAACGAATGGGAAAACAATAGCAGGGGTGAAAAGTTACACCACAGCTTGGATGTCTTCTGTTTTTTGTTTTGTTGCACAAAAGCATTTATTTAAATACATTTACTTGTCAATATGTCACTAAGAATTCCCACCCGTGCTTTTTTCAAGAAGCGATAATGTGCTCTTGCAAGACTTTTAACAAAAGAAAGTACACGTGGCACCGGTTCATGCTGAGATTATGTCATGTGAGAGTTCAGCAGTTGAAGAGCTGCCTTTGTCTGTCTGCAAACATAGCTACAATGTGAAGCACACAATAGCAGCAGCAGCACATTATTGACATTCAATTAGAGCTGGGCTATACGTAGAAAATCAAATCAAATATTTTTGACCAAATAAATCAATGGCGATATTGCGGCGATATTGTCGGGTTGGCTATCGGTGCTTTCACAAAATATTTACACAATGAGATTTTAGATAAATAATCATCAGTAATGTGGATATAATGACTAAGTGGGTAAAGGCAAACAATAGAACAGTAACATCAGTCTGGTAAGATCAGAAAATAACATCACTTTACTATAATGCAGCCTTTAAAACCAGGAAAAGACACGTATGTCATATAAAAATATTACAATGTCCAAAATTTAAGACGGTATCTAGCCTCATATATCAACGTCGATATAATATCGATATACTGTATTGCCCAGCCCTACATTCAATGCTCGATTTGTCCTTGATTTGGCTCTGTAAATAATTGCTTCACCACTGATTAATATTGCAGAGAGAACTTCCCTTCATGAATATATATTTAGCACACATTATAAAGCAAATTCCTTTAAAGATCTATGACCAACCACAAATTCCTGTGAGGAATATCAATGCTATGCCCGTTCATAAGTTCATCAAACCATCTATTGTATGTATTCACAATCCGTGCTCACAGCAGCCCAGGGTGCTTTCTGCTGTTCATCAGAGGGGCTGTTTTCCCCATTGAGATAAGAAATTAAATCTGCAGGAGCAGAGGATGCTGGGTTTGCTGCAGGGTGGCGAAGCAGTAGCTCTGATAATGGAGCCGACTCCCATTGCGCAGGCTATGAGGCAAACAGCCGTGGCGCCAGCCCAACCCTGCCCATGTGAGAGGATAGCTAACAGTGTCACTCTGCGGAAGCTCTCTCTCCCTCCCTCTCTATCCCTCTGCATGTGAACATGTGGTTAAATCTGCATGTGACAAAGAGGGAGGGAAAAGAACAAGATGTAGAATACGTGGGAAGAAAGGGGGGGGGATGGGTAAAACTGTAGGGTTTGCCTTTGTGTTTAATGTAGAGAGAATATGCATGCATGGTGAGTCAAACATACTGACCCTGTGGAGTGATCGATGGGCTCAGAGCCTCTCTCTTCTCTCCCTTTGCCCCATCACTTTCTGCCCATGTTCACATTCTGGATGGGTTATGTGTTGTAGAATATTATGTAAATGTAAAGAGGGTTTTAATTTCAATTTGGGAACTCACCAGAATATGGTGTCGTTCTGGATGCTCCTCACAGGGTTCACTTCAAAGCCGTCTGCAGAGAGAAATAAACGGTCACATCTTAATGTGCAAGCACAAATATTATTGGGGGCCATACGGCACCAGGTGTAATAGTGTCAGAATCCTGAAAAAGGTTCAATTTATAGTTCAATCTTTGATTTCATCCCAAGCTCAATACAAATGATTTGATATTTCTGATGCAGTTAAATAATCAGTTTCTGCCCCGAGCCTCTCTGCCTCGGGGGAATATAAAAGAGCAGGAATTAGACATTTCATTTTACCTGTCTCTTTCTTAAAAGATGATTTCCTGCTTTATACGCATAACTAATATTTCTCTTTAGCCTGCATAATAATTAAACTTGGATTGTACACTTGAGCACTCCCATTACCTTGAGGTCAATTTTTACTTTCACATATATATTATTTTTTATTAAATCAAATGAAGAAATTCAATGAATAGAATCTGTAGGTTTTGCACTCTTCCTTTGTGCTGTAGAGTAAGTGATGGGTATAATGCTGTGTCATTACATTGTGTATTATTAGATTATTGTCAACAACAAAAATGTATCCACCATATCAAGTTAAATAAAGCCAATGAATGTAATAGAATGACAGAAATACCAGTATGTGACTGTAATATATTTTTTTAATATTATACTGTATGTGAATGGGGGAAAAATGCAGAAATCCCACATTGCACATAGAGTTGAAGCTAATACAGTATATGGGTGGTACACACACAAGCAACAACATTATGTTTAATTAGCCCCACCTTTTTCTGCCATTAGATATTAACAGTTACTGTCTTCAAACCAAAAGTCCAAGGTGTTTAACAGGTTTTTATAAAAGGATGACCTAAAGGAAGTGAGATGACACACGCCCATATCCAGCCCTCTAACCAGTTTATTTAAAGATGTAGTACAATCAAAAATCCACTTTTTTAATAGTGTCCCTATGCTAATTTTTGTGCTATTGCTTGACATATGCCAAATAAAGGTTAGTATAAAAACAGCATTCAGCATTTATATATTATGTTAGAATTCCTCCTTTTATTTTCATGTAAAATTAATGAAAATATTTTTCATGAGTCAACAGTACTTTACATAGACTAAAACAATTCAATGAAGCCACAATTTATTCTCTCTCTCCCAAGTGCAAAACTTAAGGCGTACATGGAGCTATCACAGTTAATTGAAGCTTTTGTAGATGAAGGAAAAAGGGACCACTTTCCACTTTCTTTTTAGGAACACAACTGACAACAGAAGAATACCTCTGATTCTCCTCTGTCAGATTTAATTGCCAAAGCAACGATCTTGATCAGTATCTCACCAGTTCTTTTTTTTATCAGCCCCGACCAAAGCAACATGTGGTGTGTGACCAAGCAAAGACATATTTACCAACCATAACTCCCACTCCTACTAAGCATAAACAAGGCAGGCCCTTCACAAAAGACCCAGGCACTGAGACCTCCAAAGTCCATTACATCCAAAAGAGACATGTCTCTTCTTCTTTAGTGTCTTGTTCGCAACTCACTTCCTATCTACAAGAGCTCCCTTAAGAGCTAGGTGATCTAGATTTACATTTTTCAGACGACATGTGGGACTTGGCCTTGAGCAAGATACACTCCTCTTCTATATGCACTATACATCTGTGACCCCGATACAGTTCAAAGTACATCATACTATATTTCCAAAACTTGCTAGAATTAACTCTGAGGGAGGTGGCATTGGTACTATCTGAGACAAATGCAAAAGTGCCTTTGCAGTTCTTTATATATTCCCATCATGCACTTCCCTAGCTGATTTTTGGAAATGAGTCTTACAACCTCCTTCTTATAACCCTCTTGACGACAAGAATTGAATTAAATAGAAATAAACAAGGTGTGCTGTGCTGGCCTTCACCAGCTATACTATTATATTACTATTCAAATGGAGA